>OY284478.1:35108401-35688846 GCA_958336345.1 Dorcus parallelipipedus
CTATATATATATATAGGTGCATACATATACATATATAGGTATATAATTTCTTTTCAGGGATTAATTCAAGCGGTATCAAATAACAGGGAATTAAATGCTTACAGAAGTTCTTTATTCGGGAGAATAAGAACCGTTTTCGGTTATTAGACCAATACTCATTTCCGTTTTATTTGATTTGCATTTTTGGTAGGTTTTGACTGTTAATATTATTGTGGGCGGAGATAATTTTCAATTATTTCTTAAACCACAGTCTCTCCTCTTTTTTTTTTTTTAGTGTTAATTTTGTTATTTTTAGATAGTATTAGTAGTATAGATAATATGATCAGGTAGGTAGGTAGGTAGCTGTTACATTTCAATGTAGTTTTATATAAATATTAAATTGTACTGATGGCAGCTTAGCTGCCGAAATACGTATCTACGGATATAAAATTATTGTGGGCGGAGATAAATTTCAATTACTAAGTTATTAATATACTTTTACTGGGTAGGATAACAAGTTGAGTTTTCGAAATCATAAATATAACTTTAATTATAATATAAAAATACATAAAAATAACAGTAACTGTAAATTATAACTGTAACTGTAACTAAATGAATAAAGTTATTATTATATTAAAACATCTTTAATTGTGAATATTGAAAATTTATGACAATGTATTTGCATTGTATTTGGATTAAATAAGTTTATATTTATAATATAGGTACCTTGCTAGAAACTATGGCTTATTTTATTCCTGTGATTCTTATTTCATTTAAATTAATTCAACCTAAGATATTTATTTTTGCCAGCAATGAAAATCTTAGAATCACACATATGTAAAAATAAGGAATCTCAATTATTATTTCCTCTCCTAACTATTTTGTCGTAAAATTGTTAGGAGAGGAAATAATCGAGATTACTTATTTTTACATGTGAAATCCTATTTCTCGGAAAACAATTCTACATCGTATAGGCAACATCAATACGCCATATTTACATTTACATTTTAAATATTCCTCCAAATTTCTGTATTTGCAATACTAGCGCCCTTAACAGCTGGAGTCACAATTAAAAAAACAGTTAGGTCGATAAAGCAGGAGACGGATATCTATATATAATATAATAATCTCTAATCTATGTACATCATCCTCATTAGCACATGCGCCGTTCTGTAATTATTTGTTGTCACCACTTTAGTTTTTTATTTTTCATATGGCCGATGAAAACAAGCAGAAGAAAGGGAAACACATATCTGACACTGATAAAGGAAGATTTCTCGAGTTAATGAAGACACATATTAATCTAAAAAGATATGATAATATGATAATTCAAAAGAAGAGAAAAGCTTGGGATGAGCTTCATGCCGAGTTTAATGCAGAGGCTACAATAACTACATTTCAAGGTCAGTTAACAAATTTATAGAAAGATTTAAAGGCCAAAGCTAAAAAAGAAATATCGAAATAAAACAGGAAAACTGGTGAAGGGAAAAAAGACCATGAATTAAATGAAATTACAAAACTTATTTCGGATATGATTCCGCAAGCCTTTCAAGGCGTCTTAGGTAAAAAGATGACATTGATGAAGAAGATAATATATTTTTTTACCAAGAAAATTCACATCCGGTGAGACAAGATGAACCTGAAGGACAGGAAAATGTACCTAACAATGTAGATAATGATATACAGGCAATCCGAGAGATATCTGAGTCTGTCGCCGTTAACAATGATACACAAGCAAAATATCAGTACAAAAAGTATTACTTCAAAATCGGAGGTTACATCAGGTTACCAGGTATAATTTAATACCGAATTTCGTACATGTCAATGTCAACATCGATTCCCCGGCCTCACGAGCAGCTGGCAAGACCGCCAAGATTATTTGGATTAAATCAGAACTCCAAAAATGGTACGCTGCCAGAGACAATCATCTGCACCAAGCTTTGGCCTTTACATATGACCGCGTTGAGATAAGTGGGCATCAACTCTTTAATAAATTAAACAATAAACTCTGGCGGTTAAAATTTACTCAACTTTACAATAAACCCCCTCCTCCCAAATCTTGTTTTAAATTCTACCCCCGTATTGTCAATCTTTTTAACACAGACCTTCAACATTTCTACTTCTTTAAAAAAATGGCTTAAAATTCACCCCTTTATCTGATAAAATACACAAACCCCCATCTAATTTTTTTTCAGTATAGCAGTTGATTGGGATGGGAAAAATATAATTTGTCAAAAATATAAGTTCAGGTTGTTAAAACCATAAGAAAGTATTTCCTATATAAATATTTCGTAACAATACAATACAATACATACAGTACAATACAATGTATCTGACAACTGAAATGATGGCCGCCTCGAATTGCCGCGCAAAAAAAACACATATTTTTAAAATTGGCGCTCAATAGTTGCTTTCCATTTAAGAGCATGACGCTGCCGAGGCATTAAAGCTAAGGTACTAAATCAACACTCCGTACAGGTAACGCAATCCCTCTTTCGTGAGAGGATTGAGAAACAAAGATAACAAATATAATTGTCGCAAGTGCAATAAGGAAGACAACAGTTTTAGGGAATTCTGTTTACCGCAATGTCACTGGTTTCAATTTAAAAGTGTGTTAGGTTATGTCTAGTTAGTTATTTACCAATCAAAAAGTTGTTATTTTGAGAAATGCAGAATGTTTATTTTACGAAAAGGGTGGAATCATTAAATGTCATGCGATAAATGTTTGGGATGCGATATTTAAGCTCAATTTTCTTAACCACTGACAGTAACTTTGACAAACGTCACTTCAAATAATATTTCCAACTGTTCTTTATCCCTAGATGAGAGTAATGTGCGAGAAGGATAGATATAAAAAAAATCACTAAATGCGTTACCTCTATAGGAAGTATGTTGATTTAGTACCTTAATTAAAGCTAAGGTACTAAATCAACATACTTCGTATAGAGGTAGCGCATTTTAGTGACTTTTTATATCTATCCTTCTCACACATTACTCTCATCTAGGGATAAAAAAAACACAGTCGAAAGTTTGTTATCATTTGAAGTGACGTTTAACGAAGGTGCTGTCAATAACTGCAACTTGCGTTTAAATCAATTTATTTTGTATCAGTGCTGTTTTCACTTTGTTTTAAATAATTTCAATAGGTTTTTCTTTGTTCTTGTTAAATTTTTTATCTTGGTTCATTTTGTTTAAGTAATAGTTTACCATGGTTAATAATAAGTGTTGTGTTACTGGCTGCCGAAGTTCCAAAAATAATGGTTCTAAATTGTTTTGTGTACCGAGTGGTAAGTAATCTTTTAATTGCACGCTTAACCCTCAAGTGGTATAGTTGGGTCAAATCTGACCCAGGAAGTTTTCTTTTCCATGTTAGTATTAGTTCTTGACGGCGCCGCCGTACGTCTCTTTAGGAATTCTCCTAACTTTTGAGGTAGTTTTAGACGTCGCATGTATTTCTGTAATTACGTGTATAGTTCTTAGGTTATGCTAGTGCTTGGGTCATTTCTGACCCATCATACCGTGTGTGTTATTTTTTTTCAGCAGTGACATTAATTCAATATGAGTAGAAATCGCCCACTTACACAACGTGAATTGGAATTGGAGGCTTTAGATGCCTATATTAGTGATTATTCTGACACAGAAGATAAAGTGAGCATACACAACACAGACAGTGAACAAGAAAGTGATTCATGTGACGACAATTTTCAAAGAAATGATGAACATGATGAAACTTTACAAGAAAAAGATGAAACAGAAGAAGAATGGGAAGATGTAGTCTCAAGTGGCAGTTCAAATCTCCATTCAAGCGACACAAATGATAATGTAAAACAAACAAAAAAATCTGGCAAAAGAGAGCAATATTTCTTCGAAAAAAATGTTTATAAGTGGGCCAGAACTCCTCCTTCTACCGGAAAAACTCGCAAAGAAAATGTGATTAGACTTCGAATTCCCTCTGTAATAGGTGAAGCAAGAATAAATAAGCCATCAAAACCTATTGATGCATGGAAATTGCTTTTTGACGAGAGTATGTTGGAGATTCTTATAGAACACACAAATCAGAGAATAACCGAAATGGCTAGTAACTACGGCAACTCTGCACTAAACTGCCAGTTTACGAATCATATAAATAAACAGGAAATGAATGCATTCTTAGGCCTTCTCCTATTATCTGCTGTATTCAAATCTACTCATGAAGATGTAAGCTCACTCTGGGCTACTGATGGGACAGGTCGTGACATATTCCGGGCTACAATGTCGTTGAAACGGTTTCAATTTTTATTAGCTGCATTACGTTTTGATGACAGTACAATCAGAAGACAAAACATAGACAATGGAGACAAGGCGGCTGCTATTTCAGAACTTTTTAGTCTAATGTTAATCAATTGCCAAACAAATTACACCTGTGGTCAAAATATGACTATTGATGAAATGCTAGTGGGATTTCGTGGCAGGTGTCGATTTATAATTTACATGCCGAACAAACCCAATAAATACGGCATAAAAATCTTATGTTTATGCGATGCCAGAACGCACTATTTACTGAATGCTTTTATATACACAGGCAGAGATGAACATGTTGTGAATCCTCGAAAGGTATTTTCCAGAAAAAACACAAAGAACTTTCGGGTTGTATTCCGCGAACAAATAATTGAAACGCGAATTTGTGTAATCGAGGGCACGCGAACTTGTGTAATCGAGGGCACCGCAACCGTGTCGAAATGTAAACACAATAAGGAGGTAACTAATACAACATAACGTAAAGCTTCATATTTCATAATAACACTCAGCGGAATTTACGCTAACAAAGCCGCGCACATACGAAATCGCTGGGCGAAACACGAGGCAAGAATAAAGAAGATGCAACATGCAAACTCGCCGAAAAACGTGTATTTAAAGTGCGGGCCAAAATTGAGAACACAGTCAGTCCGTCGACGGTCAATCGGAGAGGCCGTCACACAGACAGTCCGGTACACAGACAGTCGTTTCCACCAGACCGACTCAGTCACTCAGGGCACTAGTGCCAACCCACGAGGTGACGCCCAACATCGCCGTCCAGCAACATTGCCGCCGCCAACGCCGCCGCCGCCACCCACAACGCCGTCGCCGCCACCCGCATCGTCGTTGTCGCCACCCCAGCATCAACATTGCTGGAGCCCATCACCTGCCACTGCCGCCGACAACATTGCCGTCCGTCCTAAAGAGAACGAGGACCCTTTTTCCCCGCCAGCCAAGGGAAACAATACCCCTCCGTCCAGAAAAGGAACGACGTGAGCTAGTCGTCGCCGTAAACACCCGGCCCGCATTCCAACACTTCGAGACGAACCCCCGAACTAAATTTATTTAATTTTTTCGTGAATAAAGAGGTATTAATTTCTTTTTTAAACAACTGTGTTTTCAAGCTCTACCATCTACTACCATCTACCTACGCCCATACCGCGACATGGTGAAGGCTTGGGCTTTACCGTGACATAGTGAAGGCGCACCCCTGAGCTACGCAACCCAAGAGCACCGCAAGCTCGTGACATGGTGGAGGCGCCGACCTTCATCGCGACACTATCTATGCCAACACTTAGCGTACAACGACTTATCGCACCCATTATAAACTCGGGCCGAAACATCACAGCAGATAATTGGTTCTCTTCCGTGGAATTAGCAAATGAACTAAAAAAATTCAACTTAACTTACACAGGGTACTCTCCGAAAGAACAAACGCGAAATACCGCAAGAATTCCTAGCTCATAAAGATCGTCCAGCACTAAGTTCAATATTTGGATTTACAAGAGACCTTAGTCTTCTGTCCTATGTGCCAAAGAAACGTAAAGCAGTTATAATGTTGTCATCATTGCATCATACAGATAAAGTTGAAGATAATGAAAAAAAACTACCAGAAATTATACAGTTCTACAACTCAACTAAGGGTGGCGTGGACAGCTTAGATCAGAAATGTGCTTGTTATAACACGGGTCGTTGAACAAGACGATGGCCCTGTGCAGTATTTTTGCAATGCTCAACATTATGGGAGTAAACAGTCACGTCATTTACAATAGTGCAAAAGAGGCAGACCAGAATTTGATGGATCGTAGAAAATTTTTGATTTCTGTTGGTCGGGACCTTATAGATGAACATCTAAAAGAAAGGGCAAAAGTGAAAACAAATCCAATAGAAGTAAGAAACTTGATCCAAAGAATTCTTGGAAATAAAGACCCACCAAGAACCCAAAATATCATTCAAACTCCAAAAAGGCGAAGATGTCACATGTGCCATAATGACAACAAGCATCCTTTTCAATGTTCTACTTGCAACAATGGCGTATGTAAGGCCCACAGTACCTGTATTGTTACTTGCCTTCAATGCAGTGACTAAACTTATGGTAAGAAAAACACTAGACTTTTTTAGAAAATATTTTTTTTTAACTTATTTTTTCAGTTGGCGTGTTCCATTATAATGCTTAGATGCAGACATGAACTGGAATTCAACGTCATATTATAAGAAAAAAATTATTTTAAGTTTTGATATACAACGAAATCAGAAAAAGCACATTTCTTTATTTTGTTTCTTATTTGTGTAATGTCTTCAAATACAGTTTATTTGCAAGTAACTATAATGTAATTCTTCCAAATTCACAGATAACAAGAGTTAACTTATTTTCAATATAAAAATTTTGATCAAAATTAATATAAGACAATACGGGTCACTATTGACCCACCATACTTTAAAACGACATCTAAGCAACCACACCAGTTGAGGGTTAATACTGATTAATATTTTTATATTAGGAGCCAAAAATATAGTGCGTAGAGAACAGTGTGTATGGAAGCTGTGTATGGATACATTCGCTAAATGTGAACTAAGAATATGTTCTGTAAGTACATACTAGGCACTTTCCATTTATACAAATGAGCTGCTTGGAACAGCTCCAAACAGTTTATATATCTGCTCTGCTAAACAAAAAAGACGTATCTGTCTGTTTTGTTTTTTGGATGAGTACCAGAGACCTGCACGAATATATACAGAATCGTCCGAGTATGATGCGAATACTCATTTAACAATTACAACGATGCATATTGATGATACGTGTAATCATGTACGCATATGACGAGTAGTAATCGGCATTGGCATCATTGTGAATAGTAATTGGCATTGTCAGGTAATTTTTAGTTTTGTAATCATGAAAAACAATCGTTGGTGTCTTTTCGAGGTATTATTGAGTTGCATGTGTGCGCATTGTCATGTAAATCCTTAATACGCTGTTAAATTGCACAATTAATAATTGCATGACAGACGATTACTAATGAGTAGTATCGTTACGATGCCTGTGATGCGATAATGCCCACGATGCTGCATTTATGATTACATACTCGCATCGCCGCGTAGGTAATCGACGATTTAATCGGTTACATTTTTACTTACTCGTGCAGGTCTCTAATGAGTACACATTTAAAGTATCATAAACATATATTTTGATTACATTTACTAAACAATATTGGCGTATTTCAATCACAGAATACCTATTCTCCAAAAGAAATATCATCAATATAATTTATAGTCGTCCCAGTTTGCTAGCGGTTTTATGGGCTTGCCAAAAAACGCGACAGAAAGGCGACCGCAGGCCGGTCTCTTTGAAACTGTTTTTTATAACAAGATAATAAAACCGATACAGAACTTGGACGACTATAACTTGAAGGCTTCCGTGGCTGTCGTCCATAATTGAATTGGCTTCCGGTTGGAAGTATCAACGTGACATGGAAGCCTATTCAAGTATCATTACAATATATTTTACCATTCAGTTCGGGCACTATTTCAAGAAAATATAAGGCATTTCAAAAATATGAAATTTGCAGGTACATGTTATTTTCACTTAGCACGGCAAATATGTGCATATGGAAAGCAGCTATTTCATGATTACCTACCTTCAGTTTTCAGTTTTTCGTATAATTCTTATATGTACATTTGGTAAAATATTAAGTCAATTTTTGCTTTAACTACTTCTCAATTTTTCATAAAATTTTTATGTAGATTTGCTTTAAATATCCTGCAGATCACAATTATGACCTTGAAATAGTGTGTAAATGCAGTTTTTGAGATACGTGACCTTGAAATTTCGCACGGACACGTATAAATTATGGCATTTTAATTTTTAAAACCTCTATGAAGAAAGAGATTAAGCTCCCGACACAGCAGCCAAATTTTTTCATTTTAATTCATTTTTACATCATGTAATTATGTACTAATGTAAAAGTGAATTAAAATGAAAAAATTCGGCTGCTATGTCGGGAGTTTAATCTCTTTCTTCATAGGAGTTTTAAAAATTAAAATGTATACGTGTTAGTGCGAAATTTCATGGTCATGTATATCAAAAATTATGCATTTGCATACTATTTCAAGCTCATAGTCGTGACCCACAGGATGTTTAAAGCAAGTCTACATCAAAATTTTGTGAAAAATCGAGAAATAGTTAAAGTAAAAATTGACCTAATATTATTTTAAATTATAGAAACATTTTGGTAAAGAATGTTTTTTCTTGGCTGAAAATTTTCAAAAATAAATAAATAAAAATACAGTTCCTGTTTTAGTTCCTGTCAGTCATCCTGGAGCTGAATTGAATCCTCAATTTCCTACTCCTGACTTTTCCTTAAATTAAAGTTCTCCCATATTCCCTGATGTTCGCCCAACACACACAAAAAATGCATATGTCCAGACTGATACCCAAAATGATGAATACGATCAGTTAACAAAATTAAACAAACAAATTGAAATGTTCAAGCGCCAAATTAATTTACTTAGAAAAGAAAATTCTCAACTTAAGAAATCCAACGAGATAATCACCACAGAACTAGACAAACTATTAAACCAAGATCAAATTATATGTTTGAAAAATGGTTCCCTAAGAGGCTTAAAATGGTCCAGAGAAACTTTAATTAAAGCTTACAAAATCAGATTAACATGTGGTAGTACTGGATACAATGTTCTTAGGGAGATGGGTCAACCTTTACCATCTCAACGCACTCTTCAACATAGAATTGAATATCTAAATTTTTCACCAGGGTTACTAAATGAGATATTGAGTTAGTTAAAAATAAAAGTTGAAACAATGAAGGATGAAGAAAAACATTGCGCCATTTTATTGGATGAAATTGGAATTACATCTAAATATGATTATGATCCAAGCACAGGATTAGTTCTTGGAAAATCAACTGTTCCTTCTAGCAATGGACAATTTGAGTTAGCTACGCATGGCTTAGTATATATGATTGCTGGAGTTACCACTTGCTGGAAGCAAATAGTAGGGTATCAATTAACCGGTAATTCTTTTGATGCAAATTATGTCAAAATAGATATAATTCATTTAATATACGAGGCAGAAGCCATGGGACTTAAAGTTGATGCTGTAATAAGCGACATGGGAGGTCAAAATCAAGCCATTTGGCGCTTATTCGATATTCACGCTGGAAGGTTTTCAAAAGTTAAAAATTATTGTCCACACCCTTATGATAATTCTAGGAAGTTATATTTTCATCCGGATCCACCACATATTTTTAAAAATTTGAGAGATATTTTAACTAATGGTTACCAAATTTTTATTCCCGAATATATTTTGACAGAAAATCATTTACCAAATTCTCCAGTAAGTATCTCATATGTGAGACAATTATTAGATTTAAACAATGAATTGGATTTAAAATTGGCACCTTATTTAAAAGAATCTTGTCTCAAACCTAGTCACTTCGAGAAGATGAGTGTAGGACTTGCACTTCGCCTCATTAATCATGATACTGCTGCATCCCTTCAATATTGTGTTGAGCAGAACACACTTCCTAAAGAAGCACTTGTTACAGCGTGGTTTTTCGGGACAGTTCACAAATGGTTTAATATAATTACGAGCAGATCACGAATGACTGCTATCACTAGAGTCCAACAATTTTGAGAAAAAACAAAAATTCCTGCAAAATATGATAGATTTGTTTAAAAATATAAAAATTGGACCTAAGCATGCATGGAAACCTGTACAAACCGGTGTTGTACTAGCTTCAACCAATGCTATACAACTTTTTGAATATTACATAAAACAAAAAGGATTTTACTATGTTTGTTTAGGAAGATTCACGCAAGATGCGCTAGAGAACTTATTTTGATTTTATTTGGTGAGGTACATCAATCCTGTACCAAGTCCAAAATATTTGAAAATGGCATTACGATTAATTTGTGTAGCTCAGTTCTTCAAACCTAACACAAAAGGAAATTATCAAATAGACGACTGTGAATATTTGGTAGTTTTTTCAAAATTCAAATAATTCACATGTGGAAGATGAAGAAGATAAATTTTACGAAAATGAAATAGATACTATAGATTTAGATTATATGGATGAACTAGAAGAGGATGAAATACAAAGTTTATATTATCTTGCAGGACGAACAGTTCATCAGTATATTAAAATTAAAAAAAGTAAATGTTCAACATGTTTGAGAGCCATAAAAACTACTTCGGCAGATGAATCTATTTCTTAGTTAAAAATTTTAACCCAATTTAAAGCCTATTCAGAAAACATTATTTTCGTAACAAGGTAAGCATTTTTATTTACTTTTTATTACGTCTGTCTTACGAAAGACGCACCACGCTATAACTCTGTTATTAATAGTCCGATTTCAGTAATTCAAAAATCACATAATATGTACTGATTTATTTTTGATTTTTTTTATGACATTTTTGTCAAACAATAGTCAACTTCTTTTTTCCAAATAGCAGCACATATTTTTTTTTCATTCAATTTTATTGGTATTTTTTCTGAATTCAACGGTCTATTCGGTATACGGATCCTCTTTCTTTATAGCTACAGGATTCCATGAAATTCATGTCATTATCGGAACAACATTTCAAATTGATTTTGTAAAATATTACAGGAAAGTAATTTCACTTTTAAATAGAAATGAAGGGTGCGGTGGAATACAAAGAAATGGAAAACTTTATTACATACTAAAAAATAGAACAGTTAAAAACGCAAAAGTTACCTAATTTTTATAAATATTGCTCAAAATGTCTCCCACCTTGCTGACTACACCTTTTACTTATCCCATAAGTGTATTCCACAGCACACTTCTTTTACTTAAAAACCGAAATTATTTCCCTACAGTATTCTAAAAAATCAAGTTCAAATAGATAGTTGGATTCAGAAAACAATCTCTATTAAACTGAAAAAAAATATGTGCTGCTATTTGAAAAAAAAAGTTGACTATCGCATAACAAAAATGTCATACTAAAAAAAATCAATAATGATACCCTTTTGTAGTATGTATTTATAAATCAGTCTAAAGTGATTTTTGAATTACTGAAATCCGATGATTAATAGCAGAATTATAGTTCAGTGCGCTTTTCGTAAGACAGACAGTATAATCATAATTAGCAATTCTGTATATTCGCATTTTACAATTCAACCTGTATACAAACTTTCAATTTTTAGTTTTGGAACTTTTAAGAAAAGCAGAAATTCATATCAGAAAATATGCTTCAAAATTGATACAAGGTGAAACAAAATTAAAGTTTATAGTGGCAATCTTTTTAAAATCGAATTCATTTCCACTTCCCACTTGCCACAACGTTGCCTCCGATCTTACTAAAATTTATTTTAAATCAAGAATATATTTTCTATTGAGAAAAGAAAATAATTCTACAAATTTAAGGCAAGGGTCTGCAAAGGGTCTGACAGCAGAAGTATGGGAATGAGAAGAGCAATTCAAAGCATTCGTTAATTATTGTAAGATTATATAGAAAAATTAAAACCTGATGAATCTTAGGGATGATTGATGTCAACATCGATTTTCACAGCAAAACATCGAATATCATCGCATGTAAAACATGATGTTTATCAACATCGACGTATTTATCACGTATTGAGTGTTATGTTTTTCAGTCCTGTATAGCGTACTAGAGTCAAAATACTTTCAGATCAACACAATGACCTGCACGAATTCCGGTTAAAACTGCCAGTGGTAGTGGTATTAGTAAATAAATTGTAATACAAAAGAATGAACAAACACGTATGAAACCAGACAAGTCACTTCAGAAGCACTTTCGTGGGCTTATTTGCACCTTTGCTTATTTATGTTACTGTGTGCATTGTGTTGATTTGAAAGTATTTTGACTCTAGCACATTTGCATGAGGTGGTGGCGGGGAGGCTGTAGCCTTTGACCGACATCATTGTCATCAGTATATTTTACTACGTATTTATTGAATAACATCTAGTACCGATATTTTAAATTCGTCCACCCAGCCACAACACATGCATTTATTATTATTAAAGTTTTATCTTCCTCGATTGATTCCTAATGCTCTTAAAGGCCGTTTCTCAGATTAATTTATGTCCACTTACACGATCATTTAAATTGAATTAAAGTGATAAAATGTCCACATGTGAATTCCATTGTGTTGCACCGATTTGATCTTTGATCGGCACTGGACCTCAATACTTATATGCGTACTCGTTTATCGATTCACAGTGGATCAGTGTTTGCAGTGTTAATACTATCATTGAATTTAAACCTAACATAGAACGGCAACGCAGTGCTTAAAACTGGCAGGCAAAAATTGGAGGTTTACGTGATTAACTGATGCATTATTTAGTAAATAATCTGGTTGTAGGATAATTTGAAAAGGTGTAGGTGTAGATATAGTAATATAGAGACTCTACACCTTTGCAAATTATTCTACAACCAGATTATTTACTAAATAATGCATCAGTTAATCGCGTAAACCTCCAATTTCTGGCTGCCAGTTTTAAGCATTGCGTTGCCGTTCTATGTTAGGTTTAAATTCAATGATACTATATAGTTCCAGTATTGGATTCCCATCCCTAAAACAGGGTCATTTGACGAATGATATGGTGCATTTACAATGCATGCAAGAATTAATGATGTTTATAGACAATCATAGTTCATCTTAAATTATTTATTCGAAATTGGAATATGAACAATACTTACTGAATGTAATACCGATGTTTTATTTGTATCATTGATATATTCATGTTTTTTCATTATTGATGTCAAGGCATTTGATGTTTAGTTGCTCACCATCGATGTTTCGTGAACATAGATCATCTCTAATAAATTGTCGTTTTTCTTTTCCTTTATGGAATATGGTGAATGACCATCGTCTCTCGTAATTCGGTTTCATTGAGATCTTTATAATTAAAAAAAAGCAAATGTCAGCATCTAGTTTTTTCACAAAAATAAATGATTCCGCCTTTCTACATAAGATAATTATTATGCACATTTTACAATAACTTTTCGACTGATAAATAGGATAATTGGACATCATAACCTAGTTTATAACCTAATATATTTTTGACTTCCAACTATTGCAATTATGACAAACAGAATTCCCTAAAACTATTGTCTTTCTTATTGCACTTGCGACAATTGTATTTGTTATCTTTGTTTCTCAATCCTTTCACGAGAGGAATGGGATTGCGTTACCTGGGGGGCGTTCAAGTTTTACGCCGAACGTTACCGGACGTTGTGTTTGTCGTTCACAAATCAACGCCGACTATTTTGTCAAGCGTTCATATTTAATGCCAGACGTCGACGTATCCGTTAAAAAACACCACAAAACAAATAGCAATATTGAATATTATGGAAAATAATAGATAGCTATCTCTATTTGATGCAAGCTCTGGCCAGACATACAATGTGCTTATGTCTGTCCATGATTATAATAAAGCCATTGCAGGTACTTAAAGAGATTAATTATCTTAATACAAAGGACATACTTTGAATATTTTGCCATAATTGTGGATCTGATATTCAACGCTATACCCGTGCTATACTTTAATTACCCGACCTTTGCACATAACCTATAATGTAAACACGAATGAATACTGCTATCAGCTGTTTTGAAGCGTTTTGGGCGTTCACAAATCAACTACGTCCGGTACGTTACCCGACACTTTTCCTAAAACAACTGGTTGTGAAACTTGAACGCCCCCCTGTACGGAGTGTTGATCTAGTACCTTAATTAAAGCTGGAGTCGCTCGGAGGTTCGTAGGGCGCTTGGTAAAAGGAACAGGGGGGCGTTCAAGTTTTACGCCGAACGTTACCGGACGTTGTATTTGTCGTTCACAAATCAACGCCGACTATTTTGTCAAGCGTTCATATTTAATGCCAGACGTCGTCGGACAGAGAACTTTTTACCTATCTTTAACAGATGGGTAAAAATTGTCCCGCATGCGCAAAAGTATGTTTTGTGTTATTGCACGTGTTGTTGTCTGTCGTGCTAACCTACGTATCCGTTAAAAAACAACACCACAAAACAAATAGCAATATTGAATATAATGGAAAATAATAGATTGCTATCTCTATTTGATGCAAGCTCTGGCCAGACATACAATGTGCTTATATCTGTCCATGATTATAATAAAGCCATTGCAGGTACTTAAAGAGATTAATTATCTTAATACAGAGGACATACTTTGAATATTTTGCCATAATTGTGGATCTGATATTCTGCTATACTTTAATTACCCGACTTTTGCACATAACCTATAATGTAAACACGAATGAATACTGCTATCAGCTGTTTTGAAGCGTTTTGGGCGTTCACAAATCAACTACGTCCGGTACGTTACCCGACGCTTTTCCTAAAACAACCGGTTGTGAAACTTGAACGCCCCCCTGGAGTGCGTTCATAAACAACCGATTGTGTTGGAGTGTTTGACGTCAGAGTAATGCGAGCGGTCTGCCGGAACGTCACCTTGAACCTGAGCGTTACGAATATATGAACGGTTTAGAGCGTTTTCAATTTTAAAGTTGTAGGGTGACATTTAACTCTAAACGTAAGTGGATTACATCCATACATCGGTGATCCATACATATCGAAGTCTTCAGACATGAACATGGATAATGCAATAGCATTAACTTATGCGCTGGCAGCTCAGACGTTATTCGGTATTCCTGCATCTCTATCGGAAGATGAAGACACAAGCAGTGACGAGGAAAACATAGAAGTTATGTTAATATCCAAAAAACGGAAGTTAG
Source organism: Dorcus parallelipipedus (assembly GCA_958336345.1). Taxonomy (NCBI): domain Eukaryota; kingdom Metazoa; phylum Arthropoda; class Insecta; order Coleoptera; family Lucanidae; genus Dorcus; species Dorcus parallelipipedus. Next base: position 35,123,406 of record OY284478.1, read on the forward strand.
CAATACCAACACGTATTACAAATTATGTAGAAAGAACGATACGTGGTTTTACTGCTAAAGAATTTCAACAACACTTTCGGATAAATATAGAAGCATATGAATATATGCTAAGTATTATTGGATCCCAATTAATAAGACATGCTCCTGTTGGAAGATTCACAGTGGATGTGGACAAGCAGCTTTTGTCGGCTATATGGATTTTAGCAACTCCAGAATCGTTTAGGTATGAAATATAGTAATTAAAGGCGTTTTATTCATTTTTATTGTTCTAGATCAATTGGAGAGCGATTTGATTTAGCCAAATCAACTCTTTCAATATGTTTCTTTAGAGTAGTAAAAAGTTTGAATTCACTTGCTCCAAGGATCATCCACTGGCCCGAAGGACAACAAGTTATAGATGTTAAAAGAAAATTTTACAATATTTCACATTTACCGAACGTTATTGGGGCAGTAGACGGTACATATGTACCAATTAAAGCTCCTAAACAAGACCCACAGTCGTATGTAACACGTAAATGCAACTATGCTTTTACTCTTCAAACAATAGCAGATCCGTCCCTCAGATTTATAGATGTGTTCATGGGGTTTCCAGGATCTGTTAGTGATACTCGTATTTTTAGGAACTCCGACATTTATCGTGCAATACGAGGCATTGTTATGCGATATTTTCCTGATCATGAATTCATAATTGGCGATAAAGCCTATCCTTTGCTATCTTGGTGTATCCCACCCTATATTAATAGGGGACAACTAACTCGTGCCCAGGTTTATTTCAACACGATCCATGCGAAAACACGACAAGTGGTGGAACGATCTTTTGCATTATTATTTGGCAGATTTCGGCGCTTGAAATTCCTTGACATGAATTGTACTGACGTTGTACAAATTGTACAAACGAAAATGATGAAAATATTGCGTACCGTGTTGAAGAAGAAGGGAGAAATAAAAGAAATGAAATATGTAGACAACTTTATACAAATAGAAATTTATAATATACATTTTTTATATTTGTAATTGTATTATTTATAGCAGTAAATATTTCGCTGTAACATTTAACAAAAAATAAAGAAATTATTTTTAATAGTTCTAAGACATACAAAAAGAAATAACAAATTATGATTTAAAGGAAACAACTTATAATTCAACTTAAACTATATTGCAAACATTAAAAAACTAACCAACTTAACACAGCTCATGTATATCTAATTTGGTATTGACTAAAATAATCTCAGGACACAAAGAAATAATACTTACTGAGGGTTTCGTAATTATAAATATGCAAGGAAGGACAAAAGGATGGAACTGGCTAAACGGCTTAATATTTCAGAAACTGTTTGACGTATCCGAATGATATTTGGCATGTGCTTTAAAATCAATAAGACGTACATTATTAATGTATGTCATTTGTTTGTCTCCTTTTATTTTTGAGATCCAAGGCCAACTTGTGTTTGGCCTTGGATCTCAAAAATAAAAAGAGATAAACAAATGATATAAATTAATAATGTAGGTCTAAGGCTGTTTCTCAATCCTAGTTTAACTTTAAACTCCTGTTTATTTCCATAGAAACAATAGTTTTTATAATTGCTACCATGGGAATAAACAGGAGTTTAAAGTTAAACTAGGACTGAGAAACGCGGCCTTATTGATTTTAAAGCACATACCAAATATCATTCGGATAAGTCAAACAGTTTCCGAAATATTAAGCCGGTTCCATATTTTTGCCTTCCCTGTATGTGCCAAACTCGTACTGAACTAAAATAAAGAAACAGATTCTTAAAAAAAGGGATAATTTTAACCGATAAGTAAATTTTCTCTTCATTGAAAGAACAGAAGGAATAATATATTAAAGAGATCGTTGATTTCACAAAAATCGTGTACAAAATCTTACAATTGTTGGACATATATATCTGTCTCTGTTGGATTCTGAAAGTCTCATTGTTCAAGGTTATATTTAGCAATAAAATAGCTGTCACGTTGACATGAAAAGTAACACTGACGGGACCGAATTAAATCAGAGAAAATTAAGTGTGCTCGATTTTTCTGAAATCAACTATACATAATTTATGAAACGTCCAGGACACGTTATTTCTTTAGTGTATCTATTAGAGAATCCATTTTTTCACTGAACACGTTAATGGCTTTATCACGTGACATTAAATTTTCTTGATGACGACGTTCTCGAGATTGCTCTCGTTCCGTGCTTGACTGTTTTATTTGCTCCATTACAACATGCAAACTCGATTTGTTGTTTCTTATATGTTTTGTCACATTACTTATTTTCTTTTTTCTAGGTGGCTCTCCACCATCTGTATCGTTACTGTCATCTCCCTCTGTTTCAGTTTCTCGCACTACAAATAAAACAAATAAATTAAACCAAAAACTCAAGAAACCGAGCATATGTGCACTTCATATTTGTCTAACAAATAATGCAATAACTCCAATTTTGCAAAAAGTGGACATATGCAGTTTCTCTTAGGAGTTTGTCAATTGTGTCTATTTTGTACTTACTTGTATTACCTTGAATGGATGATGCAATGGCAATTGGTTTAATATTGTGTTTTTATCCAAGAAAACTGTTCATTTCGTCAAAATAAGGAAAATCAATGGGTTGTTCACCAGTACCCTTATCTCCCATGTTGTTTTTCTTAGCTGTGTAACGCGCCTTTAAGTAGCTCCATTTATCATTGCATTGAGTGGATGTTATATTGTAACCTTTACCTTTTAAATCTTGGGCTACTTTTTTCCAAGTTACCTCATTTTTGCTGGTTGTGGATCTAAATTCTCTATCATACTGAATTCGTAATTGAATTAAAGTTAATACGGCATCTTTTGACCTTTTTGTTCATCACATTCGGAATTATTATTCTTAGTGACCCGTACACTACTTGAAGTGCTTGGCTCCTGTTCTATCCACGCCAGTATTTCTGTAGAAGGTGGCACAAAATATAGTTTTCCATCTAAAATTTTCATAACTGAAACTGAATTATAGTCCACAAACGTTAAGAATTGATTTACTACCTTCTTTGTTTTGCAGACAAATTCCATCTTCTGTTTGTAATATCCCATCAGTGGTTCGCACTACTGTAAAATTATTATATTCTTCCATTTTGTAATACTATTTATTAATCTTCACCGGTGGTACGTATTAAATTAAACGCATCAAGCAGATATCACACAACATAAGGCGTTTTCGGAAATCATGATCCGATTAATCCGATTAGTAAGTTCAGTGATCTTGACGTTCGAAATAGAAATTTTACACATTTACTTGTATGAACCGTGAGTGATCCAATTGATCAAACTGACCCGAGATCATAGTTTCCGAAAATGCCTATAAACTAATCATAACCATAACCTATTTATCTCTTCGCGCTCGTTACTGATGCGCATGCCGAGTGTTTTATCGCCGGCCTCTTGAGACCGGCGATTTTGGTGCACTCCGAGTGTTCCGGGAGTGTAATTTATGAACGTTAGAACAAATAACGCTCTGGCCAGAATGTGTATTTATGAACGACTTTTGTGTGAATATTCGCTCAGAGTGTAGCTCGAGCGTCATTTATGAACGCACTCCAGGGGGGGCGTTCAAGTTTTACGCTGAACATTACCGGACGTTGTGTTTGTCGTTCACAAATCAACGCCGACTATTTTGTCAAGCGTTCATATTTAATGCCAGACGTCGTCGGACAGAGCAACTTTTTACCTATCTTTAACAGATGGGTAAAAACTGTCCCGCATGCGCAAAAGTATGTTTTGTGTTATTGCACGTGTTGTTGTCTGTCGTGCTAACCTACGTATCCGTTAAAAAACAACACCACAAAACAAATAGCAATATTGAATATAATGGAAAATAATAGATAGCTATCTCTATTTGATGCAAGCTCTGGCCAGACATACAATGTGCTTATATCTGTCCATGATTATAATAAAGTCATTGCAGGTACTTAAAGAGATTAATTATCTTAATACAAAGGACATACTTTGAATATTTTGCCATAATTGTGGATCTGATATTCAACGCTACCCGTGCTATACTTTAATTACCCGACCTTTGCACATAACCTATAATGTAAACACGAATGAATACTGCTATCAGCTGTTTTGAAACGTTTTGGGCGTTCACAAATCAACTACGTCCGGTACGTTACCCGACGCTTTTCCTAAAACAACCGGTTGTGAAACTTGAACGCCCCCCTGGTAATTTATCAGCCGAGATTGTCGTGAACAGCTGATATAACCTATTATACCGTAGAAAGGTTATGTTCTCCATGTGACGGTTGCAGGGCAAGAAGTAAAGAAAAACGATGTCGCTCTGCATAAAATTTATTGGTGGCGCGACCGGTTTCGCTAGATTAGCATTTTCAAGCGCCTAATAAAGATTAAAAGTAAAGAACCTTAAAATTAAATAAGAGATCTTATTTAAGGCAAGCAAGCGGGCATGAGCAGGAGCACCAACCTAAGGTAAACAAAATTAGACTAAGCTAAAATTAAAACAGGAGCACCAACTGAACAAACTTAAATTAAAACCAAGTTAATAGAGATCGTCTGCCAGGACAAAGTTACGGTTTTAAAAAATCCAGAGACTTGAAAAAATGAGTATTAGCGAAGACAGTCTGTTCATTCAGAGTTTCGTCAGGGGAGGAAACTGAGAGAAGGAAAATTTCCAAACTCTCCGCCACAGTGAGTAAGTTGCTTTTGGGTAAGCTGTGTAATAAAGTGACATTAGTGCTATCAGGGTTAAAACTATGCGAAGTCTCCAAAAGGTGGGAAGCAAAACTGGAGTCATTCTTGCCCAGCCTAAAAGATCTCAGATGTTCGTTAAGCCGAATCTGAAGGCTTCTGCCAGTTTGGCTAATGTACGAAGCAGAGCATGTGTCACATTTAAGTAAAGCTGCATTTGATTCACACGTCGAATCAATTCGTTTAGATCAGTTTGGATCAGTTCACAATCGTGAAATTAATGTGATCCTTGATAGCGAAACGAACAAATTTATCTGTTGTCGCCACATAACCGACACATAAACTTAGTTTATCGATCTAATAATCTAAATGATTCTTTAAATAAGCAGGATCACTTTGAAGTGATTTGGATCACTTGAAATTACGGTGGGGGTTAACTGATCTGGCAGGAAACAAACGCAGAAAAGCTGTTTGGATTGATTTAGATCGATCCAAATCGGTGAATCGAATGCAGCTTATGTAAACACCACTACGGGAGTAAGGATCTGACAGGTCTTTACAGTGGGAAAGTAATTGTTTAAGGTTAAGCTGGGTTTCAGAGAGATATTAAGGCCTAGAGACTGTAAAAACTTTTTGACTTTTATAGAAACTGGACCTATATATGGCAATTCGAAGTAATAATCCGAAGTGGGAAGTGAACTCGATATACCCGGATGTATGATATTGTTCAAAAGTTTATTTTTGATTCTGCGGAAAACATTTAAAATGGATTCTAACGGGAAGTAGTTCAAGCGGCGAACTTATGTTCGTACGGATGGGAGGAATGGTAATTGATGCAAGAGTGTGTGTAAGATGGTTTTCTGAAAACACGAAAATGTAGTGAATCCCTAGACCTGGTTATGGTAAGATCCAAGAAATGAATGGATTTAGTCAGTTCATTCTCTCTTTCTGGAGTAAAATTAATCTTATGATGGAGTGAGTTAAATTCTAAAAGTAAAGTATCTAGGTCAGTCAGTGACCCATCGAAAATGAAGAAAATGTCGTCGACGTAACGAAAATAATATTTGATATACTGTTTAACAGGACTAGTCGAAGAAAAAAAGCGGGCTTCCAAGTTATTCATGAACAGGTCGGCTAATAGGGGGGAGAGATTACATCCCATGGCCAGGCCATCCACTTGTGAGTAGTATTGGTTGTTGAAAACAAAGAAAGTCTGCTCTAAAGTAAGTTTACATTTTTCACTACATTTTCGTGTTTTCAGAAAACCATCTTACACACACTCTTGCATCAATTACCATTCCTCCCATCCGTACGAACATAAGTTCGCCGCTTTTCGATCTTTTTTCAATAGAGCTTTGAATATTCCTATGAATTTGACCGATTTCAGAAACGAAATTAGTATTATTTTACAGATTGCTCACTTGAACGATTTCCCCTTAGAATCCATTTTAAATGTTTTCCGCAGAACCAAAAATGAACTATATCATACATCCGGGTATATCGAGTTCACTCCCCACTTCGGATTATTACTTCGCATTGCTGTATATAGGTCCAGTTTCTATAAAAGTCAAAAAGTTTTTACAGTCTCTAGGCCTTAATATCTCTCTGAAAGCTCAGCTTTACCTTAAACAATTACTTTCCCACTGTAAAAACCCGTTAGATCCTTACTCCCGTAGTGGTGTTTACCAGAGCTGTGCGAGTATTTACTGTTACAAATACAAGTCAATTACAAGCACAAGCACTTTTGGACTCGTACTTGTGCTTAAGCACAATTAATTACAATTGTGCTTAGTACTTGTACTTGTATTTATACTTGTGCTTATTACCGCAAGTACACTTCACAGCTATGCGTATACTTATGGTTATACGTACAGTCGTACAAGTATTAAAATGTTAATGTTAACATTTACAAAATAACGCAAGATAAATAAAAATGAGATTATCCAAAGTGAGGTACTTGCAATTAGTTTTAGAATATAATGAGATTGTTTTTCCATAGTTAGGTACTTGCAATTAGTTTTAGAATCAACAAATGCACATAATATATCTATCGCTGAGTTATTTTTATTTTCCGCATATTCCTTGATGATGCGATACGTATATGTACATATCTAGAAAGACGCGGCCTATCTGCGCGACAAAATATTGATGCTTCATAGTCTGGCCGGCAGCGAGTCGTTCCCCCACTAATAAGTATTTATAAGCACGAGTCCAAATACAAATACTTTTGGATTTGTGCTTGTATTTAAGTGCAATTAAGCACCATTGTACTTGTGCTTGTGCTTGTTGTATTTATAAGTAGTACTTGGCACAGCTCTGGTGTTTACTTACTTAAATGTGACACGTGCTCTGCTTCGTACATTGGCCAAACTGGCAGAAGCCTTCAGATTCGGCTTAACAAACATCTGAGATCTTTTAGGCTGGGCAAGAATGACTCCAGTTTTGCTTCCCACCTTTTGGAGACTTTGCATAGTTTTAACCCTGATAGCACTAATGTCACTTTATTACACAGCTTACCCAAAAGCAACTTACTCACCGTGGCGGAGAGTTTGGAAATTTTCCTTCTCTCAGTTTCTTCCCCTGACGAAACTCTGAATGAACAGACTGTCTTCGCTAATACTCATTTTTTCAAGTCTCTGGATTTTTTAAAACCGTAACTTTGTCCTGGCAGACGATCTCTATTAACTTGGTTTTAATTTAAGTTTGTTCAGTTGGTGCTCCTGTTTTAATTTTAGCTTAGTCTATGGCTTAGTCTAATTTTGTTTACCTTAGGTTGGTGCTCCTGCTCATGCCCGCCTGCTTGCCTTAAGTAAGTTCTCTTATTTAATTTTAAGGTTCGTTATTAGGCGCTTGAAAATGCTAATCTAGCGAAACCGGTCGCGCCACCAATAAATTCTATGCAGAGCGACACCGTCGTTTTTCTTTATTATACCGTAGTATTATACAGGGAATTCCAAAATGCACTGACGGTGTTTGAGATGGAATAACTTTCTAATAGTTGAACTAAAAAAATTACAAATACAACATCTTAATCTACAACTCTGGGAGTTTCTTTACTTGAAAACTGAATGGCGTAGGTGGCTTCCTTCTTCTGCTCCACATTTTAGCCATCGTACAAATTCATCCATCACTCTGCCCATATCTGCAGTGGAATTGCTTCAATTTCGTTTAAGCTCTTGAAGACTATGGGATCTGTTATTGTATGACTTTTTAAAAAGAAATCCGGCGCTGTTAAGTCAGGGAACCGTTACTGTTACTGATACGGTATGCTCGTGCTCTTCAAAAAAAGGGCCAATAATTCCTGTGGCTGATAACATACAGAAGGAAGTCATCTACGCAGTTCAATTTTTAAGTAAAGAAACTCCCAGAGTTGTAGTTTAATGCCTGATTGCACCGCATTTTTAATCATTGATTAAATTTAAGACGTGTTTAGAATGTGACAAACGTGAATACATGACAGCATAATGTCAATCGCCATCTAATTGACACTTAAATTTCAACTTAAGTGTCAGTTAGAATGCGTCTGACATTATGCTGGATCTACGTAAATATCACATTCTAAACACAACTTAAATTTAATCAATGATTAAAAATGCGGTGCAATTGGGCATAAGATGCTGTGTTTGTAATTTTTTTAAGTACAACTATTAAAAAGTTGTTCCATCCCAAAAACCGTCAGTGCATTTTGGAATTCCCTGTACAAAGGATTCGGAAATTGACGACTTTATTATTATTATTTATTGTGAAGGTAATAATTAGCAAATGTCATTAGTTTATACAAAATTTGGCAGTAAAAAAGAAAGAATAAAAAATTTGTTTGATTGTTTTGTAGGAACTTCTGAAACCATGTTCTTCAGAATCAAGTTCCTCCTTCTTCAAGTTCCGATTTCTTTTCTGAGCATGAAGAAATTCATGAAAAAAGGATCCGAATTAAAGATTATGTAAATGTTGTCGAGAAGTACAGTGAGTATGAGTTTAAAATGCATTTTCGATTAACCAGAACTACAGCATACAGGATTGCAGGTAAACATAAATTATTATTAAAAATTTGAAAATAATACATTGTTAAGTGTAGGTTTATTTAAAAATTCCGCTTATATACCACATCATCGAATTGGGAGGAAACATATAACTGCTGAGCATGCAGTTCTGTTAGTTTTATGGTACCTTGTTAACCAGGAAACTTTTCGAGAAGTATCAGACCGGTTTGATGTAACTATGAGTTCTGCATATATGTAGGTGTTTGAAGCGAGTACTGAAATTTATACTGTCAATTCGGAACACAGTTATTAAATGGCCAACGGAAGAAGAAGCGGTAAGAATTTCTGAAGGGTTTTACCATAATTAACGAATCAGTAACATTCTGGGTGCAATTGATGGTAGCCACATAGAAATCTGTAGACCAAAAAATAAATCTGGCAGCCTACGTAAATCGTAAAGGATATCATAGCCTTCTTCTACAAGATATTGTTGATTATCGAAAAAATTTTTAGATGTTAGCTGTGGTGAAGTGGAATCCATGCATGATGCCCGATTACTAAGAAAATCCAAAATATACGAAAAAATTACAAATAATCCTTTTATGCTGGCTGAAAGGTTTCTTATTGGTGACACGGCCTACCCAAACTTACATTGGTTGGTGACACCATTTAAAGAAACTGGATGTCTCACGGAGCAACAGAATATGTTTAACTATCGAGTGTCTGCTTCAAGAATTGTTGTGGAGCATGCATTTGGTCTATTAAAAGGCAGATTCAGAAGACTAAGAAAGCTAGAGAATCTAAATATATTAATATGCAGTGAAATTATAATGTCCGCGTGTGTTCTTCACAATATTTGTATTGATGCAAATGATTTCATTGAAGTGAACAGGAATGATTATAACCAACCAGAGAATATACCCTATGCTTCTGTTGACAATATATCATTTAATTTGCAAATTAATAGAAGACAACAAGTCTTTAATGAAATGTTCCATATACAGGGGTGTCTTATAAAAAACGCCCGAAGCCATAACTTCTTTATTTATGGACTAATTTTAAAAAATAAAATGGGACTAAAAACACTATAAAGTGTGGTTAGTTAATTTTTTTTTTAATTACCTTCATGGTCAAACGACTGTCAACTTTTATTTTTTTAATGGCTCTGTATATTTTTTATTATTGTATCTGCTAGAGTTACTTTTTCTAAATTCAACAATGTGCAACACTTTTAAGTTTTGGCCAGCAAATATTGCAGAAAACACTAATTCATCAATGAGCTATCATTGTGAGTAGATGTGTGTGTTCACTGCTCTAATTAAATTTGTACGTATGAACATACATATCAATATCTAAGTGAAATTTAATTGATCTTAATAACATTTGTTGGTTTTATCCTTGTGTGAGTGTCTAAAGAAATAAGAAGAAAAAATGTTAACGCGCGAGGACACCGATATGATTGGAAAGCAGATTAATTCTGCACTGAAATGTATCTTAAACAATGAAGACTTCTTAAACAGCATAACTAAATCTGTGTCTGAGATTGTTATCTCCAAAGTAAATGAACAGCTTGTACAGTAGGACACCAAAATTCTGGAATTGCAAAAGGAAAATAATATACTAAAAAGTAACTGTACACTTCAAGCCAACAATATTGATTCTCTGGAACAATATTCAAGAAGAAACAATATCCGCATTTTTGGAATTGTTGAAGAAAATAACGAAATTGCTGAAAAAGTCGTCTTAAAATTATTTAAAGATTACTTAAGTGTTGCCATCGATTCAAGTAGCATTGACAGGGCTCATCGTGTGGGAACCAAGAAATATGGATTCAGGCCATTACTTGTAAAATTTACAAGTTACAGATTTAGGAATATTGTCTACACCATTAAGAAAATGGTAAAAGGTACCAAGATGACCATCAGGGAAGATTTAACTAAATCAAGAACCGAATTATTAAAAGTTGCTATTGGTAAATACAAAAGCGGTAATGTCTGGACCAGAGACGGTAAAGTGGTGATTAAGACGATAGATGGTATTCGAAGTATAAATTATCTTTCTGATTTAAATTAGAAATTCTTCCTTTTATTTATTTGTAAAAATTTTTCCGCTTTGCTTACGCAGTTCATTGTTTGTTTCTGCTTCGCATTTTTTTTTAATACTCAATTTAGACTTGACTTTATTTAATTTATTTCTTTTTTGTATCTTTTCAATTACATAAATGTAATAATTCATTTTAACATTTCACTTGCATACGGATTCGCACTTAATTACTTATTGTTCATTACTTTTGATGGGCAGTGTTCACATTTCTGTTCGGCTTTAATAAACTTTTTCTTAACACTTTTTTTCTTTACTTGCTGGTTTCCTATCTTTCTTTCGCCTTTTCTGTCTTCTTTTAACGTATATTATATTTATTATTAATTGTGTTTGAATTGTGAAGTATGAAAATCTTGAAAATTGCCTTTGTAAATGCTCGTTCTTTAACTAATGGTTTTGTTACTTTAAAGGATCATATCTGTGACTTTGATTACGATATTGCAGGCATTTGTGAAACATGGTTAAACGAAAATACTCCCTATCAATAATTATAATTTTATTCGCACTGATAGAAATGCTAGAGGTGGGGGTATTGCCTTTTACATAAAACGATGTATTAAATTTACGCTAGTTGAAAATCCTGTAACTGAAGCTTCAGAGCAAATTTGGCTTAAAGTTTACATACAGTCAAAGATTCTCGGTGTCGGTGTTGTGTACAGAAAGCCTGTCAGTAACTGTAATATATTTTTTGAGACCTTTGAAAATAGTTTGTCCAACATAATTCTTCAAACTGGGGAAGTACTTTGTGGAGGTGATTTTTACGGACTTAACCAAGTTGTCAATCAGCCTACGAGAATAACGGCCAATAGCTGCACTCTAATTGATTTAATTTTACTAGTTACTAGTACTCAATTGATAAATCACGTTGACACGGAAGAACTTGGGAACTTTTCTGATCATTTACTTGTTAGTCTTGATATGACTCTATATGTTAATGATTTCAAACCGTTTTTAAAGTGTTACAGATTTCAGCAAATTTTCTTATGATAACTTTCTCAGTAATCTTATAGCCTTTCGGTGCTATTTATGATGCTGATAATATTGACGATAAAGTATTAATTTTCAATTCGATTTTAACTGATCTTTTAGATTTTCATGCACCTTATAAAGTCTGTAGAATTAAGTATCCTAAAACACCATGGATTACTGACGTGATAAAATTAATGCAGTCATTAAGAGACAAAGTTCTAAACAAATTCAAAAGCACCAGAAATCAGAAACACTGGCTTTATTACAAGAGTTTGCGTAACTTAACAACTAATGCAATTCGAAATGAAAAAAAAAGCCTATTTAGAATTTCAAGTACGTAATTCCAATTCTAAAAACAATGTGGAAGAAGTTTAAAGAATTTAATATCGGTACTAATGGAAAAGTAAATAATCAAGAATTACCAGAATGTTTAAGTGATCCCAATATTGTCAATAATTTCTTTATTGATAGTGTTTCTTCCTCTAGTGCTACTGATCCTGAAATAATTACTTACTATAATAATAATATTAGGTCAAATATTCATCATTCCTTCTCTTTTTCTGAAGTTTCCGAGGATGATAATAGTTGTATCCTAAAAAAAAATAAATACGAGATCATCTGGGTGTAATGGTATTAATGTTTTTTTTTTAAATGTGCGTTCCACATGTATTACCCTTCATAACACATATTATTAATTACAATAAAAGAAGTAAATAACGGCTTAGCTGGCAAGGAAAAGTAACTGTCGACGTACGTTTCGGTCTTATTAGACCTCATCAGGACAGTGTAACAGTCTAATAAGACCGAAACGTACGTCGACAGTTACTTTTCCTTGCCAGCTAAGCCGTTATTTACTTCTTTTATTGTTATTTTTTCCTGGCATTAACCCTTCCGTTATTATTAATTACGGTACATATTTGCAACTCTGTTTTTCCTACAATATGGAAACTTGCACATATTATTCCGATACCAAAGAAAAATAATCCAACGGAACTTCGAGATCTGAGACCTATTAGTATTTTATGTATCCTTTCCAAAATATTTGAGAAGGTACTTGAAGTTCAAATTAGAAAATTTACTGATACATTTCTTATCTTACCTGATAATCAATCAGGATTTAGAAGTATGCACAGTTGTGAGACCGCCCTTGTGGCAATTACAGATGATTTCTTTACAGCTTTGGATAGAAACAAAATCACTTGTATGGTTCTCCTTGACTTTTCCAAGGCGTTCGATACTGTCAACCACGATCTGCTTATATCTATTTTGCATCACATTGGTTTTAGTGCCTCTGCCGTAAAACTTATTGCTCATTACTTAACAAATAGAAAACAAAAAGTATGTGTTAAAGGTGCTGAATCTGTTACTCTTGATGTTAAGTCTGGTGTTCCTCAGGGCTCCATTCTTGGTCCCTTACTTTTTACTTTATACACTTCTAATTTACATGAATCTCTAAAATTTTGTTCATATCACTTTTATGCTAATTATTTACAACTTTTGTACTCATTTGAAAAGGAAAATATCCTCGCAGCTAATATTCTTGTGAATTCAGACTTAAACAGTATGGTTACGCAATCAGAAAAACTCAATTTATCTTTAAATTCTAATAAATCTGTAGCTATGTTGTTTTGTAAGAATCATGACAGAGACAAAGATTTCGCGAACATATTTCTATTTGAAAGGCATACTGTAATTTGAGAACGATCTACTCTAATAAAACTTTTTGACTGAAAGGTCCAAAAAACTGTTATGCGATGCTCTAGTTTTATCTTACTTTAACTTTTGCGATACAATCTATAGCCCTTGCTTGGATAAATTAACCACTAACATAATTCAGAAAATTCAAAACTCTTGTATTCGATTGATTTATGGTATCAGACGAACGAAACGAGTCTCTCATAAACTTCCACTTCTGAATTGGCTGCATATGGAAAATCGTCGTAAGTTGCATCTACTTTGCTTTTATCATAAATTATTATTGATGTATAAAACACCTGCTTATCTTTATAATAAAATTATTTTCCGCTCGCATGTACACAACATCAATATTAGACATCCTCATTTCATCACACCTCCGTTTCATAGAACCACCCTTTATGAAAGATCTTTTTCCTGCAATGTTTCTAGGATGTATAATGCCTTGTCATTTGATGTGAAACAACTTTCAGTGCGTGCATTTAAAATTCGTCTGGGTGTCAAATTATTTAATGCCCAATTGTTATAATTTCGAGTATTTATACATATTTACATATTTATGTTTTGTATACTCTTCACAGCTTCTTTCGTTTTCTTCTTTCTTCTTCTTTTCTGCCCTTCCTTCTTCTCTTTTCTCTCCTCGTCCATGTCTTTTCTTTTTTTTTCTTTTACACTGATAGCATTAATCTTAATTTTAAATTATATCTATTCCAGGTTGTATTTAAAAGCAGCAATTCTGTCCTGTCAGATATGCTGAATACAACCTTTTAACATATTGTTCAGTGACACTGTTGTGTTTATTTACATAAGAATTATTGTAATTTTCGTTTACTAATGTGTTAATGTGAGTGTGTGTGTCAGTCTATGTGTACGTGAAATTTTGCGCTCCAGAGTCCGACCAAAAAATTGGAGTTACTTTGAGCGTTATGTTTAAAAGAAGTTAATTGATTTGTATCTAATATAACTCTCTGCCAAGGGACTAAACTTTTATATTAATTAAGTCTTTAAATTAGTAAATTAAATTCGTTTTCCTTTGAGATAGGACATCGCTCGTCTCCGAAGAGTCGATCTGGACAGATGTTCTTACGCTCCTCGATAAATAAAACTGGTTTGCATACATACATAAGTAAATAAGACCGTTTACGCTAATAACAATACAGGACAACTGAGCAGAAATGACGACTAATTTTGGATGTTGTAAAAAATTGCACAACTATTATGTATGTGAAAATTGTCTTACAATCCACCACAAAGAATGTTTGCGCACAAATTAAATAATAAGCATTTTGTCAAAGGAAATATAATTGAATATTGAAATATAATTGAATGAAAAAATAGATTTAGACGCAGAGACTAAACTTTTACAAGATGAAATTTACATCTTAAAGGATAACATTCGGTCGAGAGACAGACGCATAAGCAATCTAACTGAACTTGATGACATCCGAAACGAAGCATTCAATATGTAACATTTACTAAACAATTTGGTAGCGGAGCAGCAATCTAAAATTAGCGAATTAACTGCTTTTATTGAGTCTCTGAAGGAAGAGCATAGCTCATTTGTTGAACAGTTTTCGAAAACAACGTCCGATATATTTACGCAGACATGGGGTGCACTCAAAACTTATCAAAACACTGCAGTTAATACCAATAATGTTAATGATTGCAGTAAATCTACTGAAAACTTGCTTAATATTGACTGTGATATTGATAACGCGGACGATACAAACACCAACCCTATCTCATGCACCGATGTCACTTTGGTGCGGAAAAGTTCGACGATCAATTTGCCAGTGAGCAGAAAAAAGCTGATGGAATCATGAAGACAGATTTACCTACGGTAGACCCAAAAAGGAAAATCCTAATTTTAGCTGACAACCACGGACGTGATTCTGGACGAATTTTATCTAGTATTTTAGGTTCAAAATTCGAGGTCGTAACAACATTTAAGCCGAATACTCAATGGAATTCCAGTGCAAAACGAAACCTTAAACAATCTACGTACATTATTTGGAACTGTAAACGTTATCTTTTTAGCTGTACCATTTTGGGAAGACAAACCTGTTTTAAATAATTTAATCTACGATTTTAATAGGAAAATATACGATTTTATAAACCCTCATGATTTTGAATCAAATTACTTCGTTGAAATAAACTCCGTTGTTACCTACAAAGATAAAGCCAAACATGGCTTACACTTAAGTAAAAAAAGGTAAATTTAAATTACTTCAACATGTTGGTAAACTAGTGTCGCGGATATCATCTATCCAATCTGTAAACTACGTCAACCTTAATAATTTAATACAAATTAATTGCTCGCAGAATTTTCAAAAGTTGACAACGAGCGGGAATCTGAAGTAGATTTGAACATATTCCATTTGAACATTCGTAGTTTAAGATCCAAAGTAACAAGTTTAGAGGGACTAATACATGACGTGTCTTTTCCCGATGTCATCTGTTTGACCGAGCACTGGTTGTTGGATAATGAAATCCCGCATTTCTGCCCCATCGGTTACGACTTGGTTAACAATTACTGCAGAGTTCAAAATATAGGCGGAGGTGTTTGCATTTTTGCTAGAACAAAAAAAAATAAACTCTCCTCATTTACCTGTAGTATCAGCTGTGTAGAGAAAGACTTTGAGTATACTGGTGCTCAACTTACAGCTGGAAATTATAAATGTACAATTATTTGCATATATCGCTCCCCTAGTGGTAACACGGACGTCTTCATGGACAAACTTATCTCTATCCTCCAAAGTGTTGTTAGAAATGATAAAATTGTAATAGTTTGTGGTGATTTTAATTTTAATTTTGCGGAAACCTCTAAGATATCCACTGATATAATTAATGTTTTCGAATCCTTCGGTCTGGTTCCGTATGTGAATCAACCGATAAGAGTCACCAGCACAACGTCCACTCTAATCGACAACATATCAGAACTAAAATAGCCTGTATCTAAAAAACTAGAGCTCCTACGAGGTGTCTTTGGAATCAGCAAATCAACAATACTCAAAATCAGTTCTTACTTTTCCGGCACCAAAAAAAAAAATTCATTTTGTTGGCCTGTGTTATAAATGGAAGTTGAGAAGATGGAACGAGAGGAAATCATTGAGCCAGCACAAAGTCTTTGGAGTTCGCCTATTGTTATTGTTTCTAAAAAAGATGGAAAACCGCTTCTGCGTAGATTTCAAGAAAGTTAATTCCAAAACTGAAAAGGACGCTTATCCGTTACCGCATATTCAAGCAACACTCGACAAGTTAAAAGGTGCTAAATATCTCTCCACCTTAGATCTGAAAAATGGTTATTGGCAAGTCCCTCTTGCACCAGAAAGCAAACCAATTACCGCTTTTACCATACCAGGCAAAGGATTAATAATTCAATGTTATGCCGTTTGGATTATATTCCGCACCTGCCACGTTTCAACGACTTCTTGATCAAGTCATTGGGCCAGAATTAGAGCCATACGCCTTTGTTTATCTAGACGACATAATAATAGTTAGCAAAACTTTGGACGAGCATATGTCACATTTGAAAGAGGTATTCCGACGCCTTCGAGAAGCTAAATTAAAGCTTAATCCTGAGAAACGCAAGTTCTGTGTGGATAGCCTGAGATATCTCGGACATATAGTGGACCGGAATGGCATACGAACAGACCCAGAAAAAGTGGCGGCTATTGCTTCTATGGTTGCTCCATCAAATGTTAAAGAAATCCGACGATTCCACAGCATGGCCTCCTGGTATCGACGATTTATTCCCGATTTTGTCATAACTATAGAACCATTAACAAAGCTTATGCGAAAAAACGCAAAATGAGGTCCAGAAGAAGAGTAGGCGTTTCAAGTGATTAAGTAGAAGTTAACCGATTCTCCCATACTGGCGTGTCCTGATTTCTCTCAAAAATTTTACCTGCAAACTGATGCTAGTGATGTAGGACTAGGAGTCGTCCTTACCCAGATCCTGCAAGAAAAGGAACGAGTAATAGCTTACGCTAGCCGTACTCTGAGCAAAACCGAACGCAATTATAGCGCTACTGAAAAGGAGTGTTTAGCCGTGCTCTGGGGAATCCGAAAAATGAAAGCCTACCTAGAGGGATATTCCTTTTCCCTTAAATGGTTGCAACGCATTGATAACCCCACAGGAAGATTGGCGAGATGGGCA
This sequence comes from Dorcus parallelipipedus, assembly GCA_958336345.1. Classification (NCBI taxonomy): domain Eukaryota; kingdom Metazoa; phylum Arthropoda; class Insecta; order Coleoptera; family Lucanidae; genus Dorcus; species Dorcus parallelipipedus. The sequence goes on from OY284478.1 coordinate 35,140,986, forward strand.
CTGAACTCCAGCAATATGAGATTTATCAATTTGAAAAATATTTTATTAACATACTTCTATACCTAAACCTAGTATTTACCGAGATAAATGTCGTCAACGAAGAAACATCTTAAATGCAGGCCTTTATTAAATTGCTTTTAACTTGCTTAATGGAAGAGTCTGCATTATCAGTTATTAGCGTATAATTACATATGCTTTAAGCTAAGTAACACTATATTAAACAAACCTGAAGACTACGCAGATTGTTGATGGCTAGCAGTTCTTTCTGCTACAATCATAGACAGATGTAGAATTAAATTTGCTATCTTTTTCCCAAACAAAGTCCTATACCTAAAACCTACGGTTTATGAGATAATTTTGGTTTTCAATTTGCTTCATGTTTTTGTCAATTTCAGGGTGCTGTGAATGTCAACAAAATTGCCTTTTGGCTTCTAAAATTTATATTCAACGATTTCCTTATAGAACTCAGCCATATGCAAAGACTAAATTAAAGGAAAGATTTGAAAGAACAAGCAGTGTTGCAAATGTTAGTTCTAACAATATTAATTTACGTTTGCAACACTGCCTGTTCTGCTGTGCATATGGTTGTCGCGTACCAGGAAATCGTTGAATATAAATTTTAGAAGCCAAAGGGCAAGCTTGTTGACATTCATAGCACCCTAAAAATGACAAAAATCATGGAGCAAAATGAAAACCAGGATTATCTCACAAACCGTAGGTTTTAGGTATAGTGCTTTGTTTGAGAAAAAGGTAGCAAATTTAATTCTACATGGTCGATTATTTTACTTATGGGGTGTTCCATAAGAAAAACTTGAAATATTTCAATTCTAAATTCAGCAGAAAGGACTGCCAGCCACCAACAATTTGCGTACTCTTCAGGTTTGTTTAATATAGTGTTACTTAGCTTAAAGCATGTGTAATAATACGCTAATAACTGATAATGAAGACTCTTCAATTAAGCAAGTTAAAAGCAATTTAATAAGGTCCTGCATTTAAGATGTTTCTTCGTTGACGGCATTTATCTCGGTAAATATTAAGAAGTGGTTCAGAAAAAAAGTAGCAGCGAAAGAATTTTATTATCCAAGCAGGCTGTGACAAAATAAATTTGTAACTGTTTGACAACTGTCAAATTAGTAATCTCTGTTCTTCTAATGCAAGTTTTGTGATAAAATTTAATAAAAAAGCGCCATGTCAACGAATGAAGTTATTCGTCGTAAACTAATTGTGAACACCCATCTTGAAAATCCTCTCTCGAGTCAGATTAAGTTGGCAAAAGTTTTAAATATACCCAGATCTACGGTTGGAAAAGTTTTGCGAAGTTACAAGGAAAGACTAATGTTGAAAGAAAACCAGGTTCTGGAAGGAAAATGGGATTTCAGGATAAAAAATTAGTAATCAGAATTAAGGCTGCCTGTAGGAACAATCCTAATCTGTCTGAGCGAACCCTGGCTGACAAATTGGGTACCACAAAATCTATGGTCCATCGGGTTAAAGTAAATGCTAAGTTAAAAACTTACAAAGTTCAAAAAGTACCTGACAGAACTCCAGGAAAAGAACGGACGGCTAAAGCACGAGCTCGCAAATTGTAAACGGATTTCTTCACAAAATTTGATTGTTGCATAATGGACGATAAAACTTATTGTGTTGCTGATTTTAACCAAATCCCTGGGCAAGAATTTTATGTTGCAACAGATAAGGACAATGTGGCTTTTAAACATAAATATAAAATGGCAAGTAAATTTCCACAAAAATTCATGATTTGGCAAGCTGTATGCACATGTGGCCTAAAAAGCGAGGAACTTGTTACAACTGGCTCTATGAATGGAGAAATTTACGTAGAGGAATGCCTGGAGAAACGTCTGCTACCATTAATACAACGGCATAATACTACTGTTTTCTTTTGGCCAGATTTGGCTACGTGTCATTATGGAAAAAAAACTAAAGACTTTTATGCAACCAATAACGTAAACATCGTTTCAAAAGAAGCGAATCCGCCTAATTGTCCCGAACTTCGGCCAATTGAGCGTTACTGGGCTCACATGAAAAGAAACCTTAAAAAAACAAAATCTAAGGCAGCAAACATCACTGATTTTCGGAAAAAGTGGAGAAAGGTAGCTGAGAAATACAGTAATAATCATGTTCAAACTTTAATGAAGAGAGTAAAAGCAAAGGTTCGATAATTTTGGCACGGATAATTTAATTTTATTTATTTCTTATAATTTAATGAATAATAAGATGGCTTTCGTATATAAGTATTAAATTTGAAAAATCCATATCTTTTATTTTTTATGTGCAATGAAGTAGTGCTACTTTTTTTGCAAACCACTTCTTAGGTTTAGGTATAGAAATATATTAATAAAATATTTTCCAAATTCATAGATCTATCAAAATTCGTAACAATATATAGGACATTCCATTTGAAATATTAAAGGTACTTGCTGACACTTGTAAAATGAACAGCCTGTGTAATTGCAAATAAATTTAACGTATAGAGCTTTTTTTATTAGATGATAGCGTTTGAAATTTTTTTCTGTATTAAATGGTTTAAACACCAGAAAATAAAACCACACTCGGTGGACACGTGGTATATGATAAATTAGATAGCAAACATAACGTATTATATCTGGCATATTCTTCGATCTCTCTAAAGCGTTCGACTTACTGGACCATGATATCTTACTAAAAAAAAATGGAGATACGGTATACATGGCCCAGCTTTGAGTATTTTTCGGTCCTACCTGTGTAACCGTATTCAAATTGTTTCATTGTCTTCTGAATTTGAAAGCACTACTAAAACTTATCAATCGCCTGAGTCACCTATTCACCGGGAGGTCCCTCAAGGATCAATATTAGGACCGACCCTGTTTTTAATCTACGTCAATGACCTGCCTCTAACCGTGTCACCGGGACAACTATCACAATATGCGGATGACACTAATATAATTGTTGTCGATAAGTCAGCTGCTGAAATCTCAAAAATCAGTTCTGGAATTGTTAAAAAGATGAACATGTGGTGCTCGAACAACAGTCTTCGTCTCAACATGGATAAAACTAGTGTTGTCACATTTAACAAACAATCAGCTGTTTGCAGTATTTTAGTCAAACACATCAAAAAATCCGATTGGCAACAGCACTGTAGTAAATTAAACAGCAAGCTTTGTTCTGCTTTCTATGCTTTATATACTCTAAGGGCTAGTGTGGGAATACCTTCTCTTAAAGCATTCTATTTTGCGTATGTCGAGTCCAGGCTACGCTACGGATTACTTTTCTGGGGATCCTCTTGTCATATTACTACTTTATTCCTGCTACAGAAAAGAATTGTGAGAATTATGTGTGGAGCACCGGCGAACAGTCCGTGTAAACCATTATTTCAAAAATTGGGTATAGGTGCATTCCTAATTACTGGATGAGGAGTTAATCCAATCCACTCGGTGTCAATATAATACAGTGGCGGAGTAACTAAGTTGCAGTCTATTTGTTCAGCATGGTCTTGGATTAGATGCGTTAGAGGGGCCATAAAAAGAGTCTTATTATCTACACCGATAGGTAATTCATAATAGCAATACTCGGTTCCTCTAATATGAACTAATTTCGGTTTACACTGCATGAGGTAGATTACTTCGCCTAGAACTCGACCTACATAGCCTAGTTCTTGTTTAATTACAGCACCGAAGTTGTCAGGAGCTAAGGGTGCCATCATTAGTCGAGTTTTTAGTTGTTCTCTTTTTGTCAAACATCTTCCGACATACAGTATCAGTAAACAACACATCTAATGATCTTTTATAAGCTTCTTCTATGTACAAAAGTTTACTATTAATATAGGCGGTTAGCTCCGTATTCTGCGGTAATAGTTCCATTTGTCCCGTAAGCTGTTATGTTGATTTTTCCAACACTAAGATTTTCGGATGTTCCGTTAACCAAATTTCGATACCACATATGTGAATAGTTTTAATTAATGAAAGTGCAAACACCTTATCTCCCTGTTCAATGACCAAAATTTTCTGTCCTTCGTTACTTGTTACCAGTTCCGCTGGACCTTTGTATAATGTACTTAAATCGTGATCACACACTGTATATTGATAATATTCCCACACTGTTTCTCCAAATGTAGAGTCTACGCAATATCCGTTCAAATAAGGGCATACAATACCACCCATAATGCTTATTTCATTGCTTTCTAATTTGACCTTTCTCTAAGTAGTCTTTTAAATGGATTTTAACCGCTGCATAAACGATTACCTCGGACCAAGAATGTCCATCTTCCGTGTAATGGACTCCTCTACAGGTTCCATCATCTTTCAAATCACCCTCTAAAGTAATTGAGACGGATGTTGTACCGTTTAACTGTAATTTGCCAATGCTTCGTCTATGAATATGGATTGTTTGATAACGATGTGCGCTTCTACATTCTTCAGCTCCTAAGGGTTGTAGATAACTTGATAATCCACCTGCTACAGCAGAATTATGACTGTGCATGCCACAATACGATATGATTCTCGTGACTTCTATTAAACAGGTTTGCACATGCTTTAATTTGATACCATTGCGTTGCAGAACGTGTACACGAAACTTTTCGCTGTTGTAGGCTTTCTCTTCTTCAGGGCATGGTGCAATGTCCTTTAGGGAAATCACGGAGACATTTGTGTCCTTGTCCTTACAGTCATATGCAATGAGCGTGACCACTGCACTACACTTGTGGCTGGATCAAGTCAGTAGCAACAGAGTAGTCAAGGAGATAAGAATAATTAAGAAGATTCTGACATCCTAAAAAATTTAATTTATACATACTTGTACTTTAAGTTTGTAATTTAATCACATTCAAAAATAAAATAAGATTGTAACTGGAACTGTTTGTTACAATTAATTGGTGACCCCGTCAGAACATGGACGAGAATAATGAGGTAACATCACAGAATAATGAACGTCAAATGGCTCGTGTGTCTGTTTGATATTTGAACTTTTATTTGTTATTATTTACATAGTAACGGAGAGGACTCCTAGATATTATATACAATATTGCACATGCCCCCCGCCTTGAAAGCTTGTTTACTTTCAATTAAATGAAATTAACTAAAACAATACAGTTCTTTCAAAAACATGTCTTTGGCTGCATCAATCCTCTGGAATAGGAAGCGGACATACTTTGTTAAGGGTACGTCTCAGGACACCGGAAGAGGTTTTGACTGACACCACTCTTATTTCGTTGTCCTTACCGGGGTACACTTCGCACACACGTCCCAAAACCCACTTCATAGGAGGCACATTGTCTTCTTTGAGCACAACAAGGTCGTTGATTTTCGGCACGTACGTGGTTGATTGCCATTTGTAGCGAAGCTGGATTTCTGAAAGATATTCCTTTCTCCATCGATTCCAAAAATGTTGAAGGACTTGCTGACAGCGTTGGTATCGGGCTAATCTGTTTTCTTTGATCTCCTGAAGGTCTTGATCAGGCAGTGATATCAGAGGTCGACCAATTAGAAAATGTCCCGGAGTGAGGGGAACGAGATCATTTGGATCACAAGACATCGAGGAGATGGGTCGAGAATTCAAGATCACCTCTACTTGTGCCAAAAGAGTTTGAAGTTCCTCAAATGTTAAATGAGCTTTGCCCGCTACTCGTTTTAAGTGATATTTTATGGACTTGACTCCGGCTTCCCACAATCCTCCAAAGTGAGGAGATCGCGGCGGTATAAAATGCCAATTTAATTCTGCAGAGATTGCGGTTTGTATTAAAGAATCAGCATTTTCTCGTAACATTTTACCTAACTCTTTTAATTCATGACAAGCACCAACAAAATTGGTTCCATTATCGCTGTATATATCTTGCGGTTTACCGCGCCGCGCAACAAATCTTCGTACGGACATCATAAATGCTTCGGTAGTCAATTCTAAAACTGCCTCTAAATGAACACATTTTGTACAAAGACAGATAAATATGCAAATGTAATATTTTAATAATTTAGCTCCTCGACCTTTCTTTGATGCAATTAGTAGTGGACCAGCATAATCCACACCTGTTTTATAAAAAGGAGGCGAACGAGTTACTCTGAATTCTGGTAAATTTCCCATACGAGCATTTATAATTTTAGGTGCGAGTTTAGCACATGTGGTGCAGTTGTGAACAATTGTAGCAAGAGTTCTGCCTCCTACTGGCCAATATCTCTCGCGAATCAAGGACAATAAAAGTTGAGGACCACCGTGAAATGATTTAATATGTTTGTCTTTAAACAATAACTCAGTGAATTTGTGCTTTGAGGGTAAAACAATGGGATGAATTGAATCAAATGGATAATTCGCATTTTCTAATCTACCCCCCACCCGTATGGTATCGTCTGAATGAAGAAATGGAGATAACGGTAAAAGTTTGCTTTTTGATTTTACTTGACCTGTTCGACGCAACTCTTTAAATTCTTCGACGAATGATTCTTGTTGTACTAATCTCACCAATAGTAAATTAGCTCGTTCAACTTCAGAACATTGAAGTGATTTGTTTCCTACTTGTTGCTTATATCTAATTCTTAAACACAATGCAATGACTCGTTCTAATTTTGATAAGCTGGAGTATCTGTTCAATAAACTATTAAGAAAATCAAACTTTGCCGTAGTAAATAAGGTACGTTCCTTCATACGTAACTCGGGCAACGATTCAATTTCTAATTCATGTCTCTCTTTTTTTAATTGAATCTGAGATGACAAGAATGCAGGTCCTGACCACCATAAGGATGACTCGATTAAATTAGAGGGTTTTACGCCGCGTGAAATTAAATCCGCAGGGTTGTCTTGACTAGCAACATGTTGCCAATGACTAGGACTTGAAATTGATTGAATCTCCGCAACACGATTACTGACAAACGGTTTTAATTTGTTGGTTTCCATTCTTAACCATCCTAGTACAATTGTTGAATCTGACCAAAAAGTTACTTCGTGAAATTTAATTGTTAATGACATTAACACTTTTTTGTACAATCTAATAAGAGTTAGCGCTCCACAGAGCTCTAGTCTCGGTATAGTGATAGGCTTAATAGGACTCACCTTTCCTTTTGCGCATAGGAGACGAACTAGAATTCGACTATTAGAATCAATTGAACGAATATAGATACATGCTCCATAAGCATGTTCGGATGCATCGGAAAAGCCGTGCAACTCAATTCGAATTGAATTAGATGACAAGACATGCCGTGGAATTTCTACTTTGATTAATAAATTCAACTCATTTCGAAACTCCTTCCATTTAGTGTATAAATCTAAAGGAACGGCCTCATCCCAAGAAAGTTTAAGCATCCACAAATGTTGCAAGATATTTTTTGCGATCATTACCACAGGGGCGAGTAATCCCAATGGATCAAAAATTATTGAAATTTGAGATAAAATTGATCGTTTAGTCACATTAGATTCTGAATGACTTTGAATAGTATACAATAAGGAATCTAGTTTCGCTGACCAACCGTACAATAACGTTTTTCTGTGATTAGATTCATTATCAAAATTGACAAACTGGTAAAACCATTTCGATTGATGAATAGGCTTTAAGACTTAGGAATTATTTGAAATCCATTTCCTAAGATCAAAGCCTCCGTTTTCTAAAATCTTAGCTACTTGAATAGAAATTGTTTGTAACTCTTCAATTGAATCTGCACCCGTAAGCAAATCATCTACATAGAAATCTTTAGTAATCACTTCACAAGCCCTGGGATAGGTGGATTGAAATTCTTCAGCGAGCTTAAATAAACATCGAATTGCTAAAAATGGTGCACTAGCTGTGCCGTACGTTACAGTATTCAAATTGTACACTGAAATTGGTTGCGACGAATCGGAACGCCAAACAATTCTTTGCAGCGATCGTTGTTCAGGTTGAACCCATACTTGCCGATACATTTTCTGGATATCAGCGGATACGACAAATTTATGTTGACGAAATCTTAATAAAATGGACAACAAATCTTCCTGAATAGTAGGACCAATATGTTGCAAATCATTTAACGAATATCCTGTTGAAGTAGGGTAAGAAGCATTAAATACAGCTCGAAGTTTAGTTGTTTCACTGTCTTCTCTTACAACACCATGGTGCGGCATATAATAAGAAATATCATTTTGATCATCTTGATCCTGATTGACTAAACTCATATGACCTAATGAAATGTACTCGTTCATGAATTCAATGTATCGATCTTTTAATTTCTTATCCCTTTGAAATTTCCTTTCAAGAGAGTATAATAGACGAATGGCATTTTCCTTTGAATCACCAAGTCTGCTAGGATGAAGCTTGAATGGTATTTTTACCACAAACTTACCATCAGAATTTTTACCTGTAGAAGTTTGGAAAATTGACTCGCATAAAATATCATCTTGCGACCAAACTGGTTTTGAAAACAAGTTTTCTTCTATGTTCCAGAAACGATTTATCTAAAAGTCAATGTCACTTGAGAAATGACAAGAAGTAATTGAAAGATTACTTGATACTGTTGTCAAAGGACCTGATACAATCCAGCCAAACTTTGTTTTTTGAAGCGTAGGGCCTTTAATACCCAATTTAATTTGGCCAGCACATAAAATATTCCAGAAACAATCAGCTCCTATTAATATGTCTATGTTCTTCGATTTATTAAAGGATGGATCTGCTAATCTAATGTGGCCTGGGATTTGCAAAAGTGAAGAATCAAAATTCGATTCTGGCAATGGTCCCGTAATTTTGGAAATAACTAGACATTTAAGTGACAATTTAAAGTTATTATGATGCGATTGGATTTTAACATCACATTTTTTCGTTACCTCTGAGCATGACAAACCTAAACCTGTGACTTTGATTTTGACTGGCTGCGAATCTAACTGAATACGCTCAAACAGTGAAGAAGTTATGTAGGAAGATTGAGATCCGCAATCTAGAACGGCTGTAACATTATGTGGATTGTTAAATTTGTCATAGATAATAACTGAAACAGTACCTAGTAAAGAAGTTGGACCAATGATATTAGAACACAATGCGGTATCTTGATTTTCATTAGTCTTAAATTTTTCTGAATTATAAACTTTATTATGTAATAGAGTATTATGTTTTCCATTACATGTTTTGCATAAAGATTTGCTGCTGCATTTTGTAAGAAAATGTCCTGGTCTCAAACAATTTAAACAAAGACGTAAAGCTTTTATACGTTCAAGTCTGACTTTGACTGACATAGATTGAAAATCAGGACAGTTATAAATTGAGTGATGACCTTTGCAAATATAACATGCAACTTTGTCCTTGGAGATTAAAGATCTCACAGACCCTTTTTCTTTGTGTGACTTTGTATCTTGAACTTTTAGTTCTAGACTTTCCAAGAAATCTGATCTATTATTTAAAAAACTCTTCAATTCTTCAAGAGTTGATGGTTCCGAACCTGTCTGTTGTTCTTCCCATTTTCTTTGTGTAACTTTATCTAACTTCAAACTAGCCATGTGTATAATAAGTGTGTCCCACTTATCAATAGGTTGTTTTAAAGATTCTAATGCACAAAGATGTTTTTCAATATTACTCGAAAATGCACGTAATTTTTTAGAAGATTCTTCGTGAATGGACTCAATATTAAACAAAGCTTTGATGTGATTGTTAATTAGTAAACGTTTGTTGTCATATATATCATTTAAAAGTCGCCACGCTCTATCATAATTATTATCTGACACTTCTAACGATTTAATAATTTGTTTTGCCTCTCCTACAAGAGATTCACGCAAATAATGAAATTTGTGAATAGGTTCTAATTCAGAATGTTGATGAATCAATGAATCAAATGTATCTCGAAACTCTAACCACGAATCATAATTGCCATGAAATTTTGGAATTTCTATTGTAGGTAATTTGACACTAGCTTTGTAAGTTGATTCTCGATAATGGATTTTTCCAGAATGAATGGTATCTTTATCTAATTGTACCTCTGAACCTACAATATTGTCATCATTTTGACCTAATGCCGTTTTAAATGTGTTCATTAGATGGCTAGCTTTAGCAAGACTCAAATTAAATCGCGTTTCAAATTCTTGTCTGTAATCGTACTGTGCGTTTAAGTCGCCATCTTCAACGAGTGTTTCTAACTGTATTTGTACATCTTCAAATTCAGAAAGAATCTTATTCGCGTTGCTGATTCTTTGTTGCAACTCCAGAACAGTTATTTCTGTGAATTGATAATCACGAGTTTGGGAAGCCGTAATCAACCCATCTATGAAATTTTCAAAGTACGTTAAACGCTGCTTGGTTGAACCGCGTCTACGACTTAAATGATTTATAGATTCTTCTATATGCATGTTATAATCGATTAATAGCAAATTAAAGTGAAGCAAATGCCTTAAAAAACTTCAAACTCAATTGACACAAATAAATGCGGCCTGTGTCGAAATTGACAAGTTTTGCAGAGAAGCGAAGAAAAGGAACTAACTCACTGCTGCGATACTTAAGTTTACTTCTCTTCTTTCCTGGTGCTACGGTAAGCCTCTTCAAATCGATAAAATGTTTCTTTTACTTTTTATGTGCATATGACGCACTGTGGTCCCCGTCCTTGCTGAACTGTACGTTGCTGGACTGCTGAACTCAAAGATGTAGATTTTTTATTCTGTTTTTCTGGTTTCTGGCTTTTTCTTTTAAGCTTCGGCTCGATGGACCATGTTTGATATTTGAACTTTTATTTGTTATTATTTACATAGTAACGGAGAGGACTCCTAGATATTATATACAATATTGTACAGTGTCTGTTAAACTTCCCCCGATTTGGCGAAAAAATGTGCAGGTTTGGTTTTTGCAAATTGTAGCGCAGTTTACCATCGCTGGAACCATCACTGAAATTACCAAGTTCAACCATGTAGTCGGAAGTTTGGAAACAGACGTTGCTGAGTTAATTTCCGATTTCCTAATGAAACCAATTACTGCGACACCTTTTACCGATCTCAAGATTAGATTAACAAAAGAATTCGAAGAATCAGAAGGTAGAAAAGTAAATAAATTACTTACAGAAATTGAATTAGGAGACAGGAAACCTTCTCAACTTTTAAGGGAAATGCGCAATCTCGCTGGCACTCAGGTAAAAGACGATTTCTTAAAAACTATTTTTATTCAAAGACTACCTGTAAATATAAGATCAATTTTGGCTGCCAGTAAAGATGATTTGGATACATTAGCTTCTTTGGCTGACAAAATTATGGAATTTTCAATCTCAAATCAAAACATTTTCGCTCAAAATGTAAAACCGATAATTGCAAATGCGAACAAACAATTAGCAGATTCCGATCGAATATCTAATTTAGAAAGTCAAATAGCTGATTTAACAGTTGCTATTAATGAGCTACATTCAAAATCCCGCTCATCTTCCTTTTCACGAAACAGATCTCGTTCTAAATCACCTCAACGTTTTCAACCGAAGGGATCTTTCTGCTGGTACCATTTCAAATTTGGTAAAAAAGCAAGGAAATGCACAGATCCATGTTCATTTCAGTCAATAAATACAAACAACAAAAATAATAAGCCTTTAAATCACAACGCTCCGAACTAGTGGCGGCAAGTGAACGGAGTTTTATTTCACGCCGCCTATTTTTTTATGATAGATTAAATGGATACAGATTTCTTGTTGACACAGGAGCTGACATTTCTGTTATTCCTGCTACAATTTCCGATCGGCGTGTTATATTTAATCGGAAACTTTATGCCGCAAACGGTTCATGCATCAATACATACGGTGAAAAACTTTTATGTATAGATATTGGAATACGCCGAAAATTTACTTGGAATTTCTTAATTGCCGATGTCGAATCTCCTATAATTGGTGCAGATTTTATTCACCATTACAATTTATTAATTGACCTCAAACGTAAACGACTTACAGATAACACCACCACATTATCAACAACTGGAAAATTAATTCAAGTATCAAATGTCGAATCTGTCAAAGTTATGCCCCCAGAACAAAAATATGCCAACATAATTAAAGAATTTCCTAATTTATTACATGAAAATATTACTTTTTCTGCTCATTCTACATCAGTAAATCATACTATAGTCACTGAAGGATATCCAGTAACAGCAAAAGCAAGAAGATTGCCTCCTGACAAACTTCGAGCAGCAAAGCATGAATTTCAACAAATGATAGATATGGGAATTTGTCAACCTTCTAAAAGCTGTTGGGCCAGTCCACTTCATCTCGTTCCAAAAAAAGATGGTACTTGGCGTCCCTGCGGTGATTATCGTTCTCTTAACAACATCACCAAACCAGACAAGTATCCTATACCAAATTTACAAGATTTCAACAGTCAACTGGAAAATAAAACAATTTTTTCTAAGATAGACCTCATAAGAGCATATCATCACATTCCTGTAGACCCAGACGATGTTCCTAAGACAGCAGTAATAACTCCTTTCGGGTTATTTGAATTTTTGAGGCTTCCATTTGGACTTCGAAATGCAGCTCAATCGTTTCAAAGATATATTGATTCTATACTGCGAGATTTAGATTTTGTTTATTGCTACATAGATGACATTTTAATTGCGTCTGAAAATGAAAAACAGCATAAGGAGCATATTTACTTACTACTCCAACGACTAGATGAACACAAAATTAACATTAACATTAATAAATGTGTTTTCGGAGTATCAAAAATACCATTTTTAGGTTTTTTCATAACTAAAAACGGTATTCGCCCCCTTCAAAACAGAGTTCAGACAATTATTGATTACCCATTACCTCCAACAATTAAGGATTTGCGTCGTTTTCTAGGATTAATCAATTTTTATCGTCGTGCACTTCCCAATTCTGCCACTAAACAAGCACCTCTTTTAAACCTGATCCAGGGAACTAAAAAGAATGATAAAAGAAAAATCCATTGGACACGAGACAAAATACAAGCTTTCAATGAACTTAAACAAAGTCTATCTGAAGCAACACTCTTAGCGCACATCAATCTTACCACTTATTTTAATGGTTGATGCTTCAGATTTTGCAATCGGTGCTTTTCTTCACCAAATCAAGGATGATATAATAGAACCCCTCGCTTTCTTTTCAAGGAAACTTAACGATGCTCAAAAGAATTATTCTACATATGACAGAGAACTTCTCGCCGCTTACTCAGCAGTCAAACATTTCCAATACATGTTAGAAGGAAGAGAATTTCCAATTTACACCGACCATAAACCATTAATATTCATGTTTAGACAGCGTCAAGATAAAGCTTCACCTCGACAAATACGTCACATTAGCTTCATTGGACAGTTTACCACAGATATACGTTATGCTTGTGGTCGAGAAAATGTTGCGGCTGACGCTTGTTCACGGATAACTTCTATTAAAATGATAACAAATTTTACATTGGAAGAAATCGCGAAAACACAACAGGAAGATGAAGAGTTGATAAAGCTCAAGAATGACTGTAACTTGTCAATCAAATTACAAGCAATAACATTGCCCAATGGTATGAAAATAGTGTACGATACATCTCAAGAACCTTTCAGACCATACGTACCACAACAACTTCGACGAACCATTTTTGATTCACTTCATAACATGGCTCATCCTGGAATAAAAGGATCCATCGACCTGGTAAGAAAACGATTTGTTTGGCCATCAATAAAAAAAGACATCAAAACTTGGGCAACCGCTTGCATTTCATGTCAACGCAGCAAAGTTTGGACACCAGTAGTCAAATTGGTAAATATTCACCCGCAACTTCCAGATTTCAACATATTAATATCAACCTCGTCGGACCACTGCCAATTTCACAAGGATATCGTTACTTATTAACAATTATTGATCGATTTTCAAGATGGCCAGAAGCAATTCCTATTACTGACATCACTGCAGAAACGGTTTCTTTTGCAATATTCTCTGTTTGGATTTCACGTTTCGGTATTCCACAAATTATCATTACAGATCGTGGAAGACAATTTGAGTGCCAACTTTTCAAATGTCTAACTACTATGTTAGGAATTAATCATATTAAGACCACTGCTTATCACCCTGCAGCAAATGGGAAAATTGAACGATGGCATCGCCAGCTTAAAACTGCTATGAAAGCACATCTCACAAATGATTGGGCTTCTAAATTACCAATCATCTTAATGGGTCTGCGTTCATATATCGTTCCAAATACCAATACTACAGCAGCAGAAATGACTTATGGTTCGCCAATCAAATTACCAGCCGATTTCTTTCACGAGCAGAAGACACCGACAGAAATTTCACCCTTTCTATTTAAATTAAAAGAACACATGAGAATGTTAAAACCCGTACCAATAGAACATCATACAAGAAAGAAAATATTTGTCCATCCAGAATTAAAAACTTGTCAACATGTTTTCATATATCATAACGCTTATAAAACGCCACTTCAGCCAACATATGATGGACCGTACCCAGTTTTATCCAAAAGTGAAAAATTCTTCGAAATTTTAACTCCAAGGGGTAAACAAAATATTTGTATCGATCGTCTTAAACCAGCATTTATTCTAGCAGATAGAATAGGAAACTCTCCTATTGAGACCCGATCGCGTACATCATTTTATAAAGAAGACTCTGCTTCGAGTGAAAAGAAGAAACAAACAGAAACAACGAAATCGGGCAGACGAGTAACCTTCCCTCAACGTTTACTTGATACTGAACGTTGTCACTAGGGAGGGAGTGTGTGGCTGGATCAAGTCAGTAGCAACAGAGTAGTCAAGGAAATAAGAATAATTAAGAAGATTCTGACATCCTAAAAAATTTAATTTATACATACTTGTACTTTAAGTTTGTAATTTAATCACATTCAAAAATAAAATAAGATTGTAACTGGAACTGTTTGTTACACACTGAATTGTCAAAATTAACAGAACTGTTATAACTTTCATTGTCCCTGTTAAAACAAATGATAACATTAAAATCTATTCCTAACTATATGAAGTAAACATAAAAATAAAGAAAAATACATGAATAGAAAATGACATGTAATAATAAAATAATACCTAAATTACAAATTACATTTAAGTTGGTTACATAAACATATTTCCTTAATTAAAGTTTGCTAAAATTTCGCCCTTTTTTTTTCTTTTCTTTTCGGTGTGTCTTTCTAATCAATCTACACTGATAAAAACTAGTTTCCCCAAATTAAATTACGGTGAATTATTAAATTAATCCCTCCTGTATTTATGACTTTATAATTCACTTCGGTTTAAAAGTTATAATTTTTTGGAGTTTGGCGCAACGCACTACACAAATGTGTCTAACAGTCAAATCTTCTTGGAGGCCTTCTTGGTCTCATAGACCTTCTAATTCCATTTCTGAATCCCGTGCCCAAACGATTAGGTTCATTTTCTTGTGGGTCGGTTTCTGGTATAGGTTCCGCTCTTTCGTTAGGATTTTCATTTCTTTGCACGGTATATTGGTCCGGAATTAATCCAATACCTATATCTCTGGCAATATCCAAGGTCGCTTTCAAGACGTCGTTACTCTCCGTAGACGAGTGGGTTTCGCTGTCTTCATCACTTTTGTCATCGTCAGCTGGTTGGTGTTGATTTAAGTTCTCTTGGTAACTGAATTTGTCACAAAATTCCTATTCACATGTACTATCAAGTCCTTTCGTGAGCTTAATTCTCTAATTTTATAAGTAACAGGTCCTTTAATTTCCATAACGCGATATGGTCCTGTCCATGGTTTAACTAGTTTGCGCGATAGTCCTATCTGAGCGCTTACGTCATGTAAATATACCAAGTCTCCCAAATTAAATGATCTTTCCTTAGTCTTTTTATTGTATTGTGCCGTTCGAGCAACTGTTGCTTGTGCTAAATTTTCTTGAACATGAGTAAAAGCTTGGTTTAATCGTGCGACCAATTCAGACGCGTAGTTTTGATCAGTGTCATATTTAATTCGTCTAGCCTCTAAGACATCCTCAAAAGGTAAAATAGGATCTCTACCATGTAATAGAAAATAAGGGCTATGACCCGTTGAACTATGTATGCTAAAGTTATATGCCATTTGGGCATAAGGTAACCAATCGTCCCAATCTTGTTGACTGTTGGCGATATAGTGTGATAAAATGTCCTTTATAACTCGATGACTACGCTCTAACATTCCATTAGTCTGGGGGTGATAAGGCGTTGTCTGTAATTTTTCCTCTCCAAAAATTTCACAAACAGATTTAATTTTTTAATTTTTAATTTAATTTTTGATAAAAAGTTTGCACCTTGATTAGTTAAGAGTTGTTTTGGAGTTCCATGACGAGCAAGTATGTAAGTAGCAAAACTTCTAGCCACGGTATCAGCTTTTTGATCAGGTAGAGGTATTAATTCAATATACCTGGTACAATAGTCTTGAAAGGTTAAAATGTATTTATTACCCTTATAAGAATTTACTAATGGACCTACAATATCCATTGCTGTTCGTTCAAATGGGTAAGACACTTCTTTAAAATTTTGTAAAGGAACTCGTTTTAAATGTGGAGAGGTTTTCCTTAAATTACATGAATGACAGTTAGAACAGTACCGAACTACATCGTTTTTCATGTTGGGCCAATAGAATCTAATTTTGAGTAAAGTTAAAGTTTTGGATTGTCCCTGATGTCTTGCTAAAGGTAAATCATGAAAGTCATGTATTACTCTTTTAACGTAGCTTTTAGGAATTACTAATAAATCTCGTTCATCGTTTTCATTGCTTTTGTATAGCAACCCATCTAAATTTAAATAAAATCCGGAATTTTCATGACCTTCCTGTAATGTTTCAATAATATTTAAACAAAATGGATCTTTTGCTTGCTTAGCTTTAATTATATCCATGTCCCATATTGGTATGAACGGTAGTTCACATGGCTCTACATTTATTGTACTTACCATTGACTCCTCTTGTGCTGACTCCTTTGTTAACTTGAAGATACGAATTTTTATAGAAGTATGTTGAAAAATAAATTTGATTACATCGATTACGATTTCCCAATCTAATTTATCTAACCCACAACCAATTCGAGGCGTTGCTAAGCGAAAATCTTTAAGTTCTAAACAACATTTTTTTAATGCATTAAGGGCATCCCAAAGAGTTTGATAAGTAGGTTTACTATAATAGTGACCTTTAGTTATTAAATAATACACGTTGAAATCTATCATCTCAAGACAGCTACGTCTCCCACATTTTTGTTTTA
This sequence comes from Dorcus parallelipipedus, assembly GCA_958336345.1. Taxonomy (NCBI): domain Eukaryota; kingdom Metazoa; phylum Arthropoda; class Insecta; order Coleoptera; family Lucanidae; genus Dorcus; species Dorcus parallelipipedus. Next base: position 35,158,104 of record OY284478.1, read on the forward strand.
CTTTAAAAGTTCGTTAACCGAACCAAATTGTTCCTTAAAGTCTCGTGCTATTCCCTTATTCATGCAAAGATCTTTAGATATGGCGTGGGCTAATGAGCTTTGTCCAATAACGGCAAATAGATTACCTACTTCTTCTGTTATATTATCGTTTTCTATTTTATTTTTATCTCGGTAATTTACAAATTCTTCAAAATTCGAAGGATAATTATAAGCCCTACTTAAAGCATTCACATTTCCGTGCTTTTTACCAGCTCTATGTACAATTTCGAACTCGTACTCTGATAATAACAAAGCCCATCGCGCTAGTCGCGAATGCGGATCTTTCAAAGTCAACAGCCACTTTAAAGGTCTGTGATCTGTAACTAAGGTAAACTTGCGACCGTACAAGTAACATCTAAATTGTTTAATTCCGAAAATGACAGCTAAACATTCCTGTTCAGTAACACTATAATTTTGCTCAGCTTTGTTCAGTTTACGACTCGCAAAAACTATAGGTTTCTCGAATCCATCACGTACTTGACTAAGTATCGCACCTACTCCACTGCCACTGGCATCGGAAGCTAAAACAAAAGGTTCCGAAAAATTTGGATAACACAGTATGTCTTCGCTAGTTATTGCCAATTTTAATGATTCGATTGCTTCTAATATTTTTCCGTCTATTTGAAATGGGACTCCCTTTTTGATTAAATTGGTTAATGGTTCTTAATATTAGAAAAGTGTTTTATAAACCGTCTGTACCAACCCATTAAGCCTAAAAATGCCCTCACATCCTTGACAGTTCGCGGAATTGGAAATTCTTTTATAGCTTTCAATTTTTCAGGATCAGGTTTAATACCGTCCGTTGTTATAATATGCCCTAAGTATTTGACTTCTTTCATTAAAAAAATGCATTTACTCGGTTTTAGTTTAATATTTGCATCTCTTAACTTATCAAAAACTAATTTAAGTTTTTCTAAATGTTGTTCTAATCCATTGGAGTTAAAAACCATAATATAAAGTATACTAAACAAGCTTCCCCAATTAACCCGCTTAAAGTTAAGTTCATAAATCTCTGAAAAGTTGAAGGAGCGTTAGAAAGTCCAAAAGGCATTTTGTTATATTCCCAATGACCCCATGGAGTAGAGAAAGCGGTTTTTTCCTTATCTTTCTCCTCCACGTCAATTTGGTGATAAGCAGCTGTTACATCAAATACGCTAAACAATGTAGATTTCCCAAAATATTCAAGTGTTTCGTATAAATTTGGAAGGGGGTAATAATCACGTTTAGTGACCACATTTAACTCTCTATAATCAATGCACATTCTAATTTTTTGTTTCCCATTTGGCAATATTTTTGTAATTAGAACTACTGGAGCTGACCATGGTAATTCGGATGGTCGTATTACATCAGCCTGCAAAAGCCTATCAATTTCATTTCTTAAAATTGTTTGTTGATGATAAGGAATACGATAAGGACGTTTCGCAATAGGCATAACATCCTCAGTAATAATTCGATGTTTAACTTTGGTGGTGCTGGATAATATTGTATTATCATCACAAAATATGTCCCTATAATCATGTATTAATTTTGTTAATAATTTCACAGAATGTTCATCTAAATGAGAAAAATCAAATTCTGCTAACATACTAGCTTTGTCTTCACTGAAATGTTGAACAAATTTAAGTCCTTTTCATTTGCATTATTAGCACCTTCCAATAATTTAAATTTTGACTGTCCCTCACCAATCACAGTATTTCTTTTAATAGTTACGTTATAATTATTAACATTTATTAATCTTATGTTACAAAATTTATCATTTTGCACCACACTATGTGCTATAGTTACCCCATTAATCCCAACATCAACTGGATTTATTATGATATACTTATCTGCTATAGTATTCTTCAACTTACCTAAACAAAGAACTTCATGTCTTGGAGGTATCATCAGATCTTCGTCTAAAATTACATGGCTGTTATAAATTTCGCAGGAATCTTGACATTTAATATTTTCTTCATTTTCTTTTATAGTTTCACTAATAGACCATTCTTCACGTTGTTTAAACTCGTTTTCCTGCATTCCTTTTAATTGTGCGTCCCTTTTGACAATATCTGGTACATTTTTCCCAACACTGTTCGCTTTCGTAATTTCTTCATCTTTTATATTTTCTTGACTATAATTTCATATTTCTTCTCTACGTTTTAGTACATATCTAGGTTCACTTTCACAGTTATCAATTATATTTATGGGTTCATCATCACACGTTTTGCTTTCTAAACAGATATTTTTTAATTTTTTTCTTTCATCGAACATATTTCCCTTTCTTTTTCTTATTCCATCGTCAATATTTTCTTCTTCACAAGGATTTCTGTCTTCCCTTTTCATTAAAGAATCTTCAGTAACTCTCTTTATTTTTTTATTTAGACTTTCTTGCGTTAACTTCGCTTCACGATTCGCCATGCCGATTACAGCAACTTGACCTACCGTTTTATCGAAGTTGAATTCCCGATGAAGTTCCATTTCATAATTTATTTGCTCTGCGCATGCATTATCATTTTCTTTTTCACAATTTGTCATGCCGTTTACAGCAACTTGACCAACTGCGTTAACATTACTACACTCTTGAAAACATTTCACTTCATATTCTACTGATTCACGTTCAGTAGCACATTCAGTACCCTTTGTTTGCTTTGCCATGCCGTTTACAGCAACTTGGCTAAACTCTTCATCATAATTGGGCACATGAAAATATTCAGTTACATTCTCCACTTCTACTTTAAATTTCTCATTTCTTCTCGGTTTATTTTTCATTGTCATCGTACATCTATAATCGTCATCGTTCACTTCATAGTCATTTTTATTCCGTATTTCCGGGTTCATATCATGTAAGAAAAATCTATCACTTCCACCTGCACAAATTTCACTTTGATCACTACGGTTTCTGTTAATGTTCACGTTTACCTCATTAAAGTATTCATCACTGTAAGCACTATGATCATCACTAGCAACAATTTTTATTTTTGCACCCCATAATTTCAAAATATTTTCCCCAAAAGAAACACTGCACAGTGTTGTTTAAGAAAATCTCTCCCAAGTATACCATCAGCACCAATAAATAGCTTATCTTCGCAAATCACAAATTCCATGTTGGCCATCGTTTGATTTTCAAAAAGCCCAATTTCTGCACGTATACTTATTGTTTCCCCTCGGTTCGAGGTGTAACCGAAAGGCTGTTTGAGTTTAAAGAACGGCGTTCACATGCGGCAACTGCCGTATTACCAGATCCATTATTGGATGCTGTATTAATTTTTCTGCGATCAAAATTACTTGCTTCCCTTTTATTACTTAAAAATTCTGTAGTTTCTTGCCTGCCCCTTTCGTGTTGAAAATAATTCCTAGGCATATTCTTAGACGCATTATAATCAAACCTTACCTTCGATAATATTTATTATTCCCACTGTCCTCGTTTGCGTTTGCTCTATAATCGATTCCCCTTTTGATAAAATTTGGATTTTTATTTCTCGAATTATAATTGCTATAATTAGGTCTTGAATCGAAAAATCGTTCTCTATTTTCTTGATCACCCCTGTATGTATAATCCGGCGCACGATTTTGTTTTTGGTTATAACCCATATTGAATTCGCAATCTCTAGCAGTGTCCAAATTTTCCGCATCGATAACACTTAGTTTGGTAATCAACCGACATTACATTTTTATTTAGATTTCTGTTTTGTAACATTAATTCACTCAATTCTTCATGTCGCGCTAATTCTTCCGCTTTATCGATAGTTAAATTTCCAGTACGCATTAAAACAGCTCCTAGATTTCGCATTATATCACGCTTTACACCCGCTTTAAATTGGTTCAAAACTAATTGATTACATTTCTTTTCGAGTCCCGGTTTCTCGTTATTATGTGCCGTCGCTAAAACTTCCTCTAATATTTTTGCACCTAACAACTTTAATCTAGTAACAAATTTTGATATTGATTCATCATGTCTCTGGAAACATTTATTTAATTTCACCTGGTATTGAAATAGGAGCAAATTTTTGAATAAACTTTTTCTTAAAATTACTATAAGAAATTGTATCCGCATCTAATTCCGAATCGGTTTTAAAATATCTGTACGCATCTCCACTTAATCTGTATTTAACAATTTTAATTGTTGTGACTTCGTCCCAGTCATCTAATCGCGATCTTTGTTCAATCTTTTCAAAATATTCCTTAACATTTTCTTTTCCCGAAAACGACTCTACTGTATTTGCAATCATTCCCATCGTTAGTGTAGGATAATTTACAGTCGGATTGGTATCGTCCGTCATTTTGTTGCAATCTACGGAAACTTTTACAACGCGAAAATACACAAAAGTTTCTTTTATCTATTTTTTTTTTTTTTGAAAAAAGTCACCCTTACTTTTAAAAATTGGTAATTACCGTTACTACTATCTACTTTTTTTTTTCAAAGATGTACGAAGCTAAAAAAACGAAGACAAAATTACTACTAATTCATTGGTATGCAAGGAATGTATAAATATACGATAAGCCGAGATGTATGCTAGCATTGCCGACTAGAGGTAATAGGCCGTGTACATCCTAAAGTCCGCAGCAAATCTCTAAGTCGCTCTTTTCTAAACTCGAAGTCTTCACAGTCGCTTTCTAGCCGCGTGACAGGACGGGTCGCGCTCTTGCCGTTGTATTTCATTTCTGTTTTGTAGGATAAATTTTTTCACTAATTTTAAATTAGCAATAGATGTTTTGAAATTACTACAACATCAGAAGAAATTAATTTAATGACTCGTATATCGGGCTACATACAATATATAATACACTTGAGAGCAAAAGTATTTGGCCACCTAACAACCTTAATGGTAAAAGAATAAATAGCATGCTTCCTTACATTTCTGAAATAGCGCATTGGTATCGTTTCGAAGCCCGACTATTGCTCTCTCAAATGATACTAAATTAATCTCTGATTAGCTCTTGTTTATCGTGTTAACAATATTTTGTTATCGTAGTCAGAATAAGTAAGACGAAAAACATTTAAATTTGTTTATTAATAACAGAAACAAAAACAAGTTTGAACAAATGCGGTTTACTCAATACTTTGTATGACCCCCTCTTGCTCGTATAACAGATTGCATACGGTTTGGCATGGATCTGATCAGCCGATCTACAACATCCTGAGGGATATTATCCCACTCTTCTTGAGCAGCCCTTGTTAGTTCCTGAAGCGTTGTTGGAGCTGGAACCCGTGATCGAATTCTTTTCTTGAGTTCATCCCACATGTGCTCAATCGGATTCATGTCCGGACTTTTAGCTGGCCACTTCATGACTCGTACACCAACTTCGTTCAAGTAATTTTGAACAATCTCAGCTGTATGCGGCCTGAAGTTGCTCTTGGTCTGCCTGTTTTCGCTCTGGCCACGTACAGACCAGTTTCTAAAAACCTTCTAAAAACATTTTGAACAGTAGAACGTTTCATGTTCAGTTGCCGAGCTACAGATCGCTGACTGTTACCAGCTTGAAGGAGAGCAACTGCTTGAGCTGCAATTTCAGGAGGTGTATTCATACTTTCACTAATTTAATACTGTTGGAAGCAAATTTGACAGATACTATGCAAACAAATTGCAAATGCCACGCATTCAACTGTTTCATAGCAGTCTTGAAACAATACATTGTTTGAAGCCGCAAACCATCCCACATACGGCACTACTGATAAAAGAAAGCTGATGGTCTCTTGATAGTTGGTGACAATTTCTTTTTAATAGAAATTAATTCAGCTGTATTTTTTCTTTAATTTGAGTGATTAGTTAGTATTGTACAAGAGGCATTTTAATATTAAATATCACTTTTAATTGAAAAGTAATGGGTGGCCGAATACTTTTGCTCTCAAGTTTATTTAAAATTTTACCAAAACTGTCTTGTCAAGAATGCATCAATTTAATATTCACCGATAAAGAACTTATTTTACCTAAACAAAATGAAATCTATATCTATATTGATATCACATTGATATATTTTCTCGCGGAAAATTAAAATATCCAACGGTCGATTTTGCGGCTATTTGTGTGTCATTGCTTTGTATACATATTTAAAATAATAGTTGAGAAGCATGAGGATATTTTTAAAGTAGTTGGCAATCAAAAAAAATTATCAAATATATTTTCTATCATTTAGAAAATAATTTTTATTTGGATTTATTTCAGTTCAAATTAGAAAAAAAAAAACAAATTAAGTTAATTTATTTTTATGCTTGAAAATATTAATATATTAAAAAATGTTTTATGAAATTTAATACATTATTAAATATTTAATTTTGTATAAGAACACGAAAAATACACAAAGCAACCATTGTGTTAATAAATAATAATTTGATTACATTCCCGCATGCATTCGTAGAACCTCGACAGAGAGTTATCGGTTGCCCGCCTTTACTCTCTGGCTTGGTGACGACTTCGACCCCCACTCTTAAAGCAGAGCCTGTATGTTTAGGAAGCGTTGATGCTAGCTTTGATAAGCGCGCTCGATTCGCGCCGATGTCAAGTTACGGCCACTATGGCGCGGCGCGGCGCTCCCATTTATATAACAAAGATAATAACAAAATTAATCACCGCACCCTTCGCTGTTTCACCAATTTTAACTGATCAATCAATCGATTCGTTATCAACAATTATAGCTGATCAATCCCACCGTTCGCTGCCAACAATGTTACGCCCCAACCCCGTATTTAGGGCGGTTATAAGAGGAAGAATGTGTCCGGGCTAAGCAATTTGGATTTCTTGACTTACTTAATCCGGTTATTTTGGTATCGCTGCCACCAGCTCAAAGAGCAATTGAAAAAGTTGTATTCTTCGGAGGAAAGGGGGGGGGGGGGTTCTTTTTGGGAGTTGAATCAGCTATTGTTGAAATAAAAACCGGTAAGCTTTAAACTACTATATTAAATTTAAGTAATAAAAATAACATTAGAGTCAAACGATTGAAACAAACGGCGGGGGTTGAACCGGTGAAATGCTTAACTAGGTTTTATACGACCTGAATCCGAGGAGCTGCTTTTTCTTCACTAGAGCACTGTCGCCTAATGTGCCAAAAAATCTAACAATGCTTGAATTTGTAATTAAATTTTGATCTATTAACCTGAACTGCACTTTAAGTGTAACCTGCGCCGAATTCCCGCCAGTGCTGCAGCGCCTTCTTTTTATAACGTACTGAACATTTGACAGAAAACGTACCGAATTCGAAAAAAATGTACTAACTGGCGGGAAATTCAAATAATATACTTTACAATTTTTTTGGGTACAGTAAGTAAAAAAAATACTGAATAACTATCAAAATATACTTTATTCAGATATATTAATATAACAATCGTGATAACTAATTATTTTTCTTAAAATTAAGAAGGTGTTCTTTTGGTTCCCAATTCACACAGTTGCCATTTTTCAATAGCCCTTTGCAAAAAAGTAAATTTTCTGCAGTACTTACATTTAAAGAATTTCTGTATTTATTTTTGATTATAGTCAACTTGGAAAATATTCTTTCTGCACTTGCACTCCCATGTGGCAAAGAAATTATTGCTTTTAAAAATCTTACAAGAGTGGGAAACAAAGATTCCCCTAAAGGATTGTTTTGTTTTTTTAGAAACTGTACGAGTTCTTCTATGTTTAAGATAGTCTGGCTAGGTTTTTGTTCGCAAAGGAGTCTCCACTCTAAATTTAAATTTTCCAATAAGTCTGAATGTAATATATTCGGAAATTTACTTGCTAAACTTACTATCGAGGGTTTAGTTTCTTTAAAAATAGTATCAATATTTAATACATTGGAGATGTCATTTAAAATGTGGTTTTCAAAATCAATTCTACTTCTAATTTCGGTACATAATTGTATATAAAAATTTAAACAGTTAATTCTCAGTTCATGAAGTGTGGCTGGAATCAAATCATGCAAATTTTCATTTAGAGTTGCTTCAAAATTTGCTCCAAAATGTACATTTTCTATTTTTTTAAAATAGTCTGGATTTTTTGGATTAATCCTATTTAACGAAATTACATTAGCAATATCAGATTTCATATAAAACTTAAGAACCATTTTATAGTACATTTTGATAGTGGGTAACGAAATATGAATTCTGGGATTTTCACTTTGAAACTCCAAATTCATTTTAGTAATAATGTTTAAAATATGCTGTAAAAAATTAAAATATAATCTGAACTCTGTATTACGTAGATTATTTAAAATTTCTTCAGCACCATAAGTATTCTGTATTAACGATTCACTTTGAAAGAATAAAGTCAATGCATTCCATTGCTGCAGTATTCGCGAAATAACTGCTTGCAGCGACAGCCATTCTGTTTGGGAAGGGCGTAATATCTTGTGGGGTTCTATTTCGACAAATTCTTGAAATTCTTTAAAGTCGTATTTTCTCTTTGCACTATGGGCAAAATAATTAAAAATATTTCTGGCCATATTTTCGACTTTATTCGGCAAACTAGCACATGCTTTGGACGCACACAAGTGGAGGGAATGTGATACACATCCCATGACAAATATATTGGGTAAAATTTCTTGGAATTTGGCTTTTACACCATTTAAATTGCCCATCATGACAGAAGCGTTGTCTGATGCAAATCCAATATTTGTTACGGGAATGTCAAATTTACTAAAAACATTTAAAACTGCCGTTGCTTGTTCTAATTCGATTAGTCCAAAAAATGAATCTATTACTTTTTCTTCAAGATTACTATAATACCGAACAAGTATAACCAGACATTTACATGTAGATATATCTGTGGTTTCGTCAATAATGATAGAAAAAACCGTTTCCTTTAAGATATTAGCCAAAGACGCTTGTGCAAAAGGACCAATTTTATCATTCACCAAACCAGTAGCTTTGGTACGCGAGCATTTAACTGTTTTCAAAACTTCATGCTCTGGTAGTGATAAAAGAAATTGGGATAAATGTTCGAAAATTAAAAAAGGAAGATTATGTTCTACTGCAAACATAACTAGTTTCAATTCCGCTCTTTTAATTTGTTTGTCCAATTTTTGTGAAGGAATATTCTCCAGAGCCGTTTCTATTGTTACAGCACTATGCAGCTTACTTGTGTTTTTGTGATGTATTTGGGAGTCTGCATGACGTTGTAGATGTTTCTTACCTCCTGCGATTGTCTTGTCACAAAAATTACAGTAGGACTTCCCTGATTTTTTTGTTAGCCACTTAAATTGCTGGAGCAAAAATTTAAAAATAAATATTTTTTGTACATTTGTTTTTTATGTAATTAAACTTACAGATTTCCAGTTTTCTCGATATTTAACATCATAATATTTTCGTTTTTTAACCACAGTGGCAGGTTGAGCAGGTTCGCTGTCTTCTTCGGCGTATTCGTCAACTGTTTGGTCTTTCTCTTTATCATTATCACCTTCAGATTGCAAAACAAATCCTGAAAACGTAGGTTGGACATCATCTACTACTTCTATTACTTCGTCTCGCAAAGTCGAAGTCATAGGTTCAATTTGTTGTATCTTTTTAGCACGTGTCACAAATCTGAAGAAATTTCATATTCAACAGGTGTTTAAATAAAGAAATATGTACGTATATTACCTGTCCATTGTTAATAAATTTCATTCGAACATTCGGGGGTTTTGTAATCCTGAGTGTCATTAAAACTCGGGGAAATCACTGTCAAATAATTTAGTTACTTACGCTTCTTTCAATAAGAGGGCAGCACTTTAGAAAACAATTTCCCATGGAGTTCTTACCAACAGAATAAATTTCTTGACAGATCGCTATTATAATTTCTTTTACTGTTTTCTGTTTTTACATGCAATGTTTTTAAAAAAGTACTGAAATTGGTGGTTTTTATAAAAAGTAGTACTGCCGTACTGAAATAGGTCATTTTGTATTGCATTCAGTACAATTGTACTGAAACGGCAGCACTGATTCCCGCATCGAATGCTCTCTTATCTCTCTCTGTATCTTAATTTTCCCGACTCTGTAAACATCTGGCGGAGCGAATTATCACACCTTATTAAGCATTTCTTTAGTTACATTATACAGGGTATTACAATATTAATATACGTAAAAGATCAATATACATTTACAGTAACAGATACAAATTTCCAGTCTTTTGAAGGAATTCTGATAAAGATAAACAACATTTCGGAGTCAAGTATTTTTATTCTCGCAATGTATAGACCTCCAGGAGGCGCAATAAATTCATTTATAGAAGAGCTTAGTGACATTTTGGATACCATAACTGGCAAACTAATACTTCTGGGAGACATTAATATAAATTTGTTAGATTCCTTAAATTCAAACTTGGTAATACAATATGAAAATCTTCTTGTTGTAAATGGTCTTCTTAGAAAAATTTATGGGCCCACAAGAGTGCAAATCAGAGAAGGAATAACGACGTCGTCGTGTTTAGACCAAATCTACGTCAGAGGTTTCATCGGTCAATCGATTGGAACAATATTGGATTCATCAATTTCCGATCACTATATCGTGATCGTCTCAATACAGGACACGATTCGTAAAGATGAAGACATAAGAAGCACATCTGAAATTCAATATAAGAGAATTAATAAAACGGTTTTTTACGACCTTATAAAAAATCATGTATTAGAAGAATATGATAACATTACCTCTCCAGAAGAATTGTTCAAGTACATCGTAGATTCGTACCATTCTGCAAAAGTCGGTGCAACTTTCACCCTCTAATGCATCAATTTTTTTCTGAGATGAAAAATTTATGTTGGTATAATTTTGTCATGAGAAACACGAATTTGATGTAAGAAACTGATTTTGATGACCAGATCATATCCCAACAGTCCCTAAAGACGGGACGCCCAGAGGCGGACCTATGCATGCTATGCTATAGAAAGCAAGAAAATATCTAATAGAAAATATACCAGTAAAAAATACTGTTAGTATGTAAAAGTTACAGTAAAAGAAAACCACATTTATTTCATCAAAAATCTATTACAAAAGATTTATTTTGACTTATTTTTCAAAATCTTAACACTGAATGCCAATTTTTTACTTATTATGAAAATCGAAAAAACAAGATTTTGATGGAGAATTACATAAACTATGATTGGATTTTACGCAAAATGCTTGGGTTTCAGCAGTGCATTTAGGAAATTTGCATTGTTTTTTGCCAGACCTATCACGAAAGACACCAGTGGCCCACTTGGTCATAACGAACATCTTCAGATGGTAAGTATGCTCTTTTTGGTAGTTTTGACGCAGGTCTTGGTGTTGACGAGGACGGTCTGCCAACATTTCTCTTCTGCATCACATTTCCATGCATACAAAGCGATTCAGCCACAAGAGCTCTATCAACGGGCAACTCAATTTTTTCCTTCTCAGGATGAATGCGGTGGTATAATAAGTAAGAATTCACCATTGCCACATCGATTAGATGGTAAAAGATACGGTTTGGATATTTCCGGGTCTTCATACGAATATGATACCGTCCTATTAGTCCATCCATCAAATCTACTCCCCCCATATGCCGATTATACTCTTTGATAATTTTTGGACAATCAATTTCATATTGTTTTCTTCTTTTCTTATCCCATCTAGTTGATTTTAGCTTTGATTGGGTGTTGGGGTCTCTAGACGCAAATTGTTTTGTACCAACATAGGAAGACAAAAGTCGGACGGTTTTAGTGTCATGCCACAAAACGGAGGATATATCAACACCAAAAGCATTTCCAACGTATTCTTCGGAATAACCTCGATCTACTTTCTTTTTGCTTAGGACAGCATCGCTTGAAAGTTTACAATTAGGTATACGATTTGTACGCACAGTGCCTAAGGAGTGGATACCTCTGCTTCGCAGATAAACTAACAGAGCCAGAGAAGTATAGAAATTATCGAAATAGACTATATGATTCACAAAATTTGGAATATGTTGTGATAAACGGGCGACTACGTTAGATGATGCTCCTAAATTTGGAACGTTTGCTGGAACAGTGTTATCACCTGCACCAGAATATATTTCAAAAGCATAGGTAAAACCAGTGGAATCGCAAAGAGGAAAGAATTTGAAACCCTACTTATGCGGCTTATTCGGAAGATACTGCCTAAGGAAGGTTCCTGTCATTTTTGTTGCGCACATTTGCTCACCGACGCAAAGTCTCTGGAGCACTGGGACAGATAAAAACACTTTGTTGAAATGCGTTATGAGCGACCGAACTTTATGCAAACGATCATAACCTGGTCTATCTTTTTCTACTGCTTTCGAGTTGTCATTGAAATGAAGGTAGCGTCGAATCGTCTCAAATCTCAGAACTGGCATCGCCTGACGAATCGCTTCAAATGAATGCCTTCCCCAATATGATCGAACATTTGGGTAGCGATAAACCGACATGTATACCAGAATTCCAATATATTTCCGAAGCTCAGTTCCATTTACAGAGAAGTTTGTGCCAATATCTTTTTGATGCGCATACAAGTTAGTCTGCTCTGCAAGTTGATCAAAAAAATCTTCGTTCAAAAAGTACCGAAAACAATCATAAGGAGTATCCAATTCCTTCAAATATGGAGGCAATTGTTTCTTTCCTTGAAATACTAATTAATTGACGTGCAGCTGAATATATTTTTTTCTACAAATAATAGACTTGAACGCTGGAGAATCATTAGTTACGGCCATAACGTTGCCAGTAAACATTCCTGTGGTAAGGGTATCTGGTCCATCCTCTTCTTCAGCCAGTTTGGGAGATCGAGGGCGTTTCAAGCATTTATAAGATCTTTTGGGTTGTTCACTAACAGCAACCGAAGGCCCTGGTTCACTTTCTTCTGCAACCAGTTCAAGAGATCGATGACATTCTGAACTACTAAAAGTTTCACTCAATTTAGAAGAATTATCAGGTGGCTCTAAAGTTTCGACATGATCGAGAATTTCTGGATATACTTCTCTTTCTATTTGCTCCAAAGCATCATTATCATCGAGGAGTAACTCGTCTTCAGCAGTAACTGGACGATTCAGAGGCGTGTCAATCTCGTAGCTATCGTCGCTGTCTATATTACCCTCGCTGTCGGTATTGCTAGGAATACTATCAAGCAAATCAAAGGCTTCCTCGTTTGTCATCTTGGATATATCGATATAATTTCGTCGGCCAGCCATAACTAAAAATATATACCATAATTTAGCATGCCATCTCGAAATGTCCATTGAATTTATATCATGTAATGCACAAGTCCGCCTATAGGCGAAGGGCACTGAGGAGGAACCCTACAAGTCCTATTTTTGATTCTGCAGAAATCAATGAAAAAATTGAAAAATATAGTGTATAAAGTACTTACTGATATTTTTTTTACCTAAAAAAACACTTAGAAACAATCTTCAACGTCTCGTGAAAATAATGAATACTAGCCCAGTAGTTTTTTATGGCCGCTGAACAAAAATATGATTTCGAATAGTTGATACTTTCAAATAGTGCATATGGCGGCAATCAAACATACATCAGTGTATCGAGTAAACAGCACCTGAAGGTGACTTCGTGCAGTAGCGTAGAAATAAATCAGACTAAAGCTGTAAATGGAATTTGAATGAAGTCCGCCTTACGGCGGACGGATGTATTAGAGGGTTCATGGAGAAGGATCAAAGAAAGAGGCAAAAAGTGCCTATTAAGCCGTGGCTCAACGATGAGAAAAAAATGAACTTTCGAGATAAAGCCTTTAGGATGTGGAAAAAAGCTCCACACATAATAAAGAATTTTGTAGAGACATTAACAAACAAGCTAGAAATCAAGTAATAACACACATTAATAAGGCAAAACGTAAATATTATGAAAATTTATTTAATAAATACAAAGGAGATATGAAAAGAACGTGGTCCGTTATTAACGAAGCATTGGGTTCAAAACCTACTTGCTCAGTGGATGATGTAATTATGAAACATATGAAAGATACCTTACCTGTAATTATCAGAAACTTCAGTAACACATTTCAAAACCAAGTGGCAACAACAACTCATGTCTGCAACATTAAGCTCCAAGATCACACAAGGACAAACCAGTCCCAATCCCAGTCGATGTTTTTGCCTCCTATAACAAAAGAAGAAATAGAAAAAATTATCACTTCTATGGATACACGTAAATCAGCGGGAATAGACGGGATAAAAGTTAAGGATTTGGTTGAACACGTTGAACTTTTTACTCACCCTCTGCAAAAACTGTTGAACCTATCCTTTAATCATAGTGTATTCCCCAATAAGCTAAAAGCAGCTCTAGTACGACCAATATATGTATAAGAAAGGACAGCATACTGATTGCGGAAATTATAGGCCTATCTCAATCTTATGTGTAATAGATAAGATATTCGAACGTTACATTTCCGACGCACTCCTAAAATATTTCGAAAAATTTAAGATACTCGACTCACATCAGTATGGATATCAGAAGGGAAAAAGTACTTCAAAATTATTGGAAAAATTCACAAATGATATAAATCAAAAATTAGATCAGAACATACATTTGTTAGCCTTACTGGTGGATTTTACGAAAGCCTTCGACTCCATCAACCGTGATCTGCTATTGGACTCGCTGAAAATAATCGGAATTAGAGGAACTCTACTCACTTGGTTTCAAAATTACTTAAAACAAAGACATAACGTGGTCAAAATATGTGAAAATGTCGGTGACGAATATGAAATAAACCGTGGTGTTCCACAGGGGAGCATCTTGGACCCACTCTTATATTTAGTGGACGTCAAATGTGGGTAAATGTTTCAAAAACTGTAATTATTATCTTTATGCTGACGACACAGCAATTCTGGCCTTTCACAAAGATCTAAAAATTGCGACAAACTATCTGGTAGAAGATTTTTATAATTTTCAATGTTGGGCACACGACAAACAACTGACCATCAATCATACAAAAACTAAATTATTACATATACACTCTCCATCCACACTTACGGACAAATTATAAAGCAAAAATTGTGCTTCATTCAGTAGAGTGTCTACATAACAAAATAGATCAGTGTGACTGTCCCAATGTGATTGGAGAAGTTGATTCATATACCTACCTGAAGTTACCTGAGTAACACTCGATAATAAATTCTTATGGCACGAACATATCAATCTGCTTTGCAAAAAGCTACCGAATTAGCAAAAAGCTTGCACTTATTCAAATTTATTTTAACATTAAATTGTTGAAGTTTTTCAAGTATTCCGTATAACCGTTCTTTACACTCATTTATATCTTTCCCTGAAATAATTAGATCATCCAAGTAACAACATACTCCCTTTTGTTTACCAACAATAATATCCATAACCGATTGAAAAATTCCAGGCGCACTTGAAACACCGAAAGGTAACCTATTCACCACAAACAACCCTCTATGAGTGTTTACTGTTAAAATTTTCTTACTCTCCTCCGCGAGTTTTAACTGAGTGTACGCTGACGATAAATCAAGAGTACAAAACACCTTCCCTCCCGATAAGGATGCAAGAATGTCATCTAACCTTGGTAATGGGTAAATGTCCCTCAAAATGTTTGGATTTACTGTGCCTTTGTAGTCTACATACAACCTTAAATCGCCTGTTTTCTTTCGTACTATTACTAAAGGGGATGCCCACTCACTAAAATTTACTTGCAACCAATGACCGTTTTCCACAAACTCATCAATTTTTTTATCTACATCATCTAAAATTTTATACGGTATCCCGTATGCTTTTCTGAATACTGGTGTAGCTTTATCTTTTAGTACAATATTCGCTTTAAATTTTTCAATACATGACTCTGGATCAACAGTAAAAGTATTTTTAAATCTTCCTAAAATTTCACTTGTAACTGAATTGCCAGAATTTGAAACTGCATTAATTGGAAGTAAATTATCCCTCCAATCTGGATTTAAAATATCCAGCCAATTTCTGCCAAGCAACGGCTTCGGAATACATTCCCGCACAACTATAATAGGTAATACTTTTACTGTCGCATTTCTAAATGCCTCAACATTCATATCAGCTTGACCCATAATATTCAATTTTTGACCTGACGCTACACTTAAAGTCAAATCGCTCTCCTTTATCAAAGAATCGCTCTTAAAATTTAATAAAAAATCGCGCAAACTCATTAACGTCACTGCCGCTCCCGAATCAACTTCGAAATTTACTCTTTTACCTTGTACAACCAGTGCTTTTTCCAACCCAGAATGGGTTATGTAATGTTCTCAAAAGGGTAATTAGGGCATTAACACAAACACGTTAAAACCAATGACTGTGGCAACATTTACTGTTATTACTCTCATTTACATTGCACGTGCACACACACTCTGTGCAATACTACGCGGGCGCACACTATTCTCCCCACGCATGTCCAGATCATTACACTTTTCCCCCTCTACAAAAATGACCAGTACAAAAAGAAATATTTAATATCGCAGCCTATCTGGCGGTTTAATATTAAATCTAGAACGTAACTTAGTCATAACATTTTTATCAGGTAACTCCATTTCCTCATCAGACAACTCGATTATGCCAGCAGCATCACTACTGTTAATCTCCTCAAGACTAACACTTCTTTCCTTTACCGGGATAGAAAACTCCGCAAAATCTTTTATTTGATTAATACATACATCCACTAAATAATTCCTAGGACCTATTTTTCTTTTAATTACACCTTTAATCCAAGTAGGCTTACTGAACCTGTAATCACGAACTGCTAACAAATCACCAATAGTGTAAGTACGTAAACATCTTCCAGGATAATATTGTCTTTGTTTAGCTTGTTTCGTGCTTACATCTCCAGTCAGGTTTTCCTTATTTACTTCACCTTTTGTTACAGTTTTATTTCCTGGCCTTAACAAATCTAAACGTGTACGTAATGGTCTTCCTAGCATAAGCATGGCAGGCGACACTCCTGTTGTACAATGCACAGTATTTCGATAATCAAATAAAAACTTACTTAAGATTGAATTTAAATCTTTTTGTGGCACATTTCCTATTGCATTTAAAATCGCGTTTTTAATCGATTTGACCGCGTTTTCTGCCGCGCCGTTGGTTGCCGGATAATATGGTGATGAATGTTTGCATTCAATTCCATTTCCCGATAAAAAATTTAAAAATTCTCCAGACGACAAATTAGGGGCGTTATCACACACTATGGTCTTAGGTAAGCCAAATCTCGCAAAAATTTGTCTGAGAATATTTATAGTTATATTAGATGTCGTTTTATTTACAATGAAAGCTTCAATCCACTTGGTATGCGCGTCAATGACCACAAGAATATATATGTATATTGAAAAATGGTCCTAAATAATCCAGGTGTAATCTGTCCCAAGGGTTTTTGGGAAAATTCCATGTCATTAATGGAGCTTTAAGGGGAGGTCCCTTATTTCGCAAACAAGTATTGCAAGATTTTGCCGTTTTAATAATATCCTGAGCCATTTTAGGCCAATAAACATAAGAACGAGCCATACTTTTCATTTTAATTATCCCCATGTGAGACGCATGAATTTCTTTCAGAACCGCATCGCGCAAAACCCGAGGAATCACCACCCGGTAACCAAACATAATAACACCTTGATCAATTGATAAGTGATTTTTAAGTGCAAAAAACGGTTTAATTAGCGGGTCTTTAATTTTTGCAGGCCAACCACTTTTAACAAAACGCTTAACTTTTTCTAGGACTGGGTCCTGATTGGTTTCCCGTTTAATTAAATCACAATTAAGTTTCAAATCTGTATTGTCCTGCACATAATTTAGATACGTTTTATCCACGTCGGGTTCAACTACTTCCAACGCCACCGGAGAACGAGAAAAATAATCAGCATTATTAGATTTTGACTTGACATATTCGATACGATATTTAAAATTAGATAAAATAACACACCATCTCTGAAGCCGACTAGCAGCCATACTCGGGATACCTTTTTCTGGATTAAATATGGACAAGAGTGGCTTACAATCCGTTGCCAAAATAAATTCTCTACCATATAGATATTGATAAAACTTTTCTATCCCAAATATGATCGCTAAACCCTCCTTTTCAAGTTGACTGTAATTAACTTGACTTTTCGACAAAGATCTGGACGCGTAAGCTATCGGCCGCTCAATCCCTGACTCAAAAACATGTGATATCACAGCTCCCACACCTCTAGACGATGCATCAACAGCCAATTTAATCGGTAACTTCGGGTTGTAATGCACTAAAACGTCCGCAGAAGCTAATACCTTTCTGACTTTTTCGAATGCTTGCGAACATTCCCATGTCCAAACCCACGGCTCTCCATTCCGTAGCAGCCTATGCAAAGGCTCTAACAAAATAGAATAATTTGGTATAAAACGGTGATAGTAGTTCACTAAACCTAAAAATGATTTTAGTTCGGTAGTACTATTAGGCTCGGGTACTTTCAAAATAATAATAATAATAATAATCTTTATTGACTGCTCTATGGAAAGTAGAAGTAATACATATAGTACATAGGTGCAGCCATAACAAACTGCAACTAAAAGAACTAATGAAACTACAAACACATGCAGTGCAGCCAAAAGGTGCAGGTTCAGCTTACGCAAACGCGCGTGCTGCTATTCTACCTGGACCTGTGCTTCACATATGTTATTCATGAAATAATTGTGCAGCGCGAACACAAAATTAACAGGGAGTCTCGATTTTCCCACCCAAAAGTGCACTCCGTAAGCGACGTTTAAAAACTGGAAGTGATAATAGTTTGAAGCTGTTGGGTATGAAATTCCAGATTAGAGAAACGTTGTATGAAAATGAGCGGCGAAATGTTGCCGTTGTGTGGCTAGGTATTGAAATGACGTTTTTACGTCGGATGTTAACGTTGTGTACATCAGTTCGGAATGTAATTTTGTTGAATAGATATTGAGGTGCTTTGCAACTTACTAACTTGTGATAAAGATTAGCGGAATTAAGAAACCTGCGCTTATTCATATTCAACCATCCTGCATCATCCAATTTGTGAGAAATTCGTTCCCGCCTCCTTATGCCATAAGCAAAACGGAGACAAGAATTTTGTAGCTTTTGAATTCTGTATTTATCCATAGCGTCTAAACAAGGTCCGTAAACCACATCACAATGACTAAACAATGATAGGATTAAAGAATTGCAAAGATAAAGCTTTAACTGGGGAGATAAGGCTTGACGGTTAGAGTACAGAATTTTTAACCTGGTATAAGCTTTTTGAAGTAGTTGATTAATGTGTTGCTTGAAGCGAAGATCGGCATCAAGTATTAGTCCAAGCGACTTGGATGACTCAACAAAAGTAAGGGGGTTGCTCTGCAATGACACGTTAAAGCTTTGCTTAATTATATCTCGCTGTGCTTTGTGCCCAAATAGCATCGCAGATGACTTGGAAGGGTTGAGTTTAAGTCCGTGCTTTTCCGACAGATCTGAGAGATTATTTAAGTCTAAATCTATTTGACGGATTGCCTCGTTTACATGCAGGGGATGGAAAGAGTGCAGCAATTGCGTGTCGTCAGCATAAGCAAACATTTTGCAACTATGTAAAACTTTATGGAACTTGAATGTGTAAATAATGTAGAGAAGGGGTCCGCAAATACTTCCTTGTGCTACACCACTAGTAAGGTAAAGTCGTTCAGATAGACAGTTTCCAATTTTCACCCGCTGAAGTCGACCTGTCAGATAAGAACGGAAAAAGCTGACAGCTGAAGCACTTAATCCTATATGCGACAAAATTGCTAACAATATCTCGTGATCTAGAGTGTCGAATGCTTTGCTATAATCCAACATAACAGCTACAGACATATGACGTATATCACATGCTCTGAGAATATCGTCTGCAAGGTCTAGGAGAGCGGTTGCACAACTGTGATTGGGTCTGAATCCGGACTGATGCTGGGGTAGCAAATTATTTTCTTGTAAAAATTGCCGCAATTGACTGTCTACAGCTTTTTCTAGAATTTTAGACAGAGCTGGAAGAACGCTAATAGGTCTAAAGTCCTTAAGAGCTGAAGGATTGTGTACCTTGGGTATCGGATACACTAAGGCTTCTTTCCAAATCACTGGGAATACATTTTCGAGCAAGCAGGAATTGACAATGTGTGTGATAAATGGCACTAAGAAGGGGCAGCATAATTTAATTAGAGTGATGCTGATACCGTCAGCCCCAGCAGATTCCGATGAAATATTGGAAATTATTTTTGCTATGTCATCTTGAGAAATTGTCTTTAAAACAAACTCTTCTCGGAAATCAGCGCGGGAACTAGAATAATGTTGGATAACACTAGCCTTATGAGAATTGTTTACTGAGGGGTTGGATAGAAAGTAATTATTGAAAGCATCGGCATCTGAAAATTCTGGAGGTGTTTGAAAGTTAGACTTCTTATTTAAGAGGTACTTGTTGACATTTTTCCAAAGCGATTTATTATTTGTATGTTTGAACTGATAATCTAAAAAGGCTTTCTGCTCTCGCCGCACGGCTGAAGTAACATAATTTCTTAGAGATTTATAGTATTGACAATGGGCGGGAAGTTTTGTTCTCTTGTATCGTTTCAGGGCACTATCTCGAAGAGACATCATTTGCCGAATCGTATCAGTCAGCCAAGGAGCGTTTGGCTTGGTAATCTTTACGGTTTTGAAGGGCGCATGGATGTCAAATAACATTAATAAGTTTTGATTAAAAAATTCAAGCTTTTGATTGATATCGGGCAGTGAAAGGATGTCGTGCCAGGGTAGTGAAGTTAGGTGGTTCGAAAATTCATCATACTGAAAATATTTAAAACATCTGAACGTCGCAATGGAGGGCTCGTTGTGGACAGGAGTTAAGACTACTTCACAATAAACCAAGTGGTGATCAGAAATGTTGGACATGTCTATTGTCCCAGAATCAGCAACTTGCAAGGATTCAGTCGCGACAATGAGATCTAGAAGAGTTGTGGAGTTTGCAGCAATACGTGTAGGTTCCTTTATTAACTGTTTTAACCCGTATGTATCGAATAGAGAACATAACTCAATGGTCGAGTTTTCATACTCATTTAACAGATTTACATTAAAGTCTCCGAGACATATGATTTCGTCGAAATCAGGCAGCAATGAGCTAATAGTGTCATCAAACGTGTCAATAAATTGAAAATAATTTGAACTGGGAGGTCTGTACACGCAACCAATGGCAATCAGTTTGTTCCTGAATTTTAAACGAATCCATAACTGTTCAAGGGTAGTTTCGAGGTTAATAATAGTATACTTTAAATTAGACTTAACATACATACCAACTCCTCCTCCACGCGTTTGCCTATCACAACGAATTAAAGAAAAATTGTCAATAAGAACAGCTTCATCAGGTACAGCAGGGGACAACCATGTTTCGCTAATCGCTAAAATACATATATTTGATTGTAACAGAAAATTTTTTAATTCTATATAGTGAGATTGAAGAGAGCGCACATTCAGGTGAGCAAAGCAAAACCGAGAGTCATTCAAAGCCATGCAGGTCAAAGTAGGTGCCGCGGTAAGCAGTAAACCTGGTGTGTACAAAATAGGAAAAACAAATTCTGATTGTGAGAATAGAGAAAGTAAATAAAACTTACATACTGATTTAATGTTATCTGAATACATAACTAAATTATGAACCAGGGAAAATGCATAATTTTCGGTTACATTTGCAAGTAAGATGATGATAATAACTAAATAAACAAATTTCTAATAAAAAAAAAAAAAAGAAAATGCAAAGTAGAAAAGAAAATTAGCTTAAATATTTCATAACCTCATGACCGGTATTGACAAAAAGAGTACCATCGCGGGTCCACACGTTCCGCTTGCCGTGTCTTTCTATCAATTTTTTCACCGCTTCTGCCCTCAAGTGAGTTAAATCTTCTCTTACAACGATGTTGGAACCTTTCAATTTGGTTTTGTTTGAAAATACCTCAGCTTTAAACTTGTAAGAAGAAAACTTCACGATTATTGGGCGGGGACGGTTCTTATCAGGTTGACCGATACGGTGGCAGCGATCGATGCATGAGCTGGTGATATTCAGATGCATATTATTATTGAATATTTTTAATATAGAGACTTCTGTATTCTCACTGACTGCCTCGGGAAGACCAAAAATACGCACGCTGTTTCTTCTGGTGTATTGTTCTAACCTGTCAGCTTTTTCAGCGCATTCCTTGGCACATCTTTCGTTGTCGCGCGTGAGTTGCACGACTTTAGTTTAGCTTCTATCTTATCAGCTGCCGTATGCAACCCGCGTTCATCAATACGGAATCCTAAATAAACTAATGACTTCTTAAAAAATTTACACTTATCTTGTTCAATAGTTAAGCCACAATCCCTAAGCCGAGTTAATACTACTTTCACATTTTGCAAATGTTCTTCGTGAGTGCGCCCTGTTACGATGATATCATCTAAAAAATTTGCTGTAAAATTCAATCCATGTAAAACTTTTTCCATTATTCTCTGAAACTTTGCACAACCGCACGAAACACCAAACGGTAATCGCGTGAACTGAAACAGTCCCTTATGAGTACTAATTGTTGTAATTTTCCGAGATTCCTGATCCAACTCAATCTGCTGATAAGCCTGAGATAGATCGATAAGAGTAAAAGTCTTACCCCCTTGAATCTTAGTGAAAATATAATCGATCAAGGGCAAAGGAAAATTATCTACCTCAAGCATTGGGTTTATTGATACCCGATAATCTGCGCAAAGTCGCAGATCCCCATTACGCTTCTGTACCACAACAATCGGTGAAGCCCAATCGCTGTAATCCACCGGAACCAAAATATTTCGATTAATCAATCGATCAATTTCCGCCTCTACTTTCTCACGTATAGCAAAAGGTATCGGCCGCGGTTTAAAAAATTTAGGTATCGCATTAGGTTTCAAACTCAAGTGAACCGTTTCATTGTTAAACAACCCAAGCTCCGATGTAAATACGGTAGGAAATTCTTCCACTAATTGCGCAATTTCTTCCCTATGACTACTGATTGCATGAATATTATGAATATTTAAATTATATTTATAATAAAAATCTCGACCCAGGAGTGGGGGCCCACCATGCTTAACCACAAACAGATCTAAAATATGTTTAACAAAATTATATTCAACACTAACCGTAATTACCCCTGCAGCAACAATTTTTTTCCCATCATAACTCAGAAAATATTTATCCGTTCCCGACATCGGTACATGCGGAAAATATTCCTCCTTAAAATCCAGCGAAATAACAGAAACGCTGCTACCCGTATCTAATTCAAACATAAACTCCCTCTTATCAATTAAAATATTAATCGCTACCGGATCATTATTCTTCGAGCGCAGCTGAAACATGGTTTCATATTTATTTTCAACAACATCGTTTCCCGTAACATCTAAATTATCCGGTGTATCTAAAAAATGCTGCCTCTTAGCTGACCCAGTCGCGTTACATTTTTTCCGCAAAGAACATACCGCTTGCAAATGCCCTTTAACGCCGCAAAAATTACAAGTATAATTCCGAAATTTACAAGTACTGAAAACGTGATTTTTGTTACCGCAAACACTGCACCCAGATCCGGTTCCTCCCGACGAAACACTTTCCTCCGCTTTCCGACGATTTTGACGGTGAGGTGCGCTGGCTGCCGCACAGACCGCTGAACCCTGACCGCTCACCTTCTGGATCCGGTACACCTCTGGCTCGGACTTCATCACCCCCGGCATATCATAATAGTGGCCACTTGCTTCCTTGCTCACGGCAATCTCCACTGCTTTCTCGAACTGCAGAGTTTCTACATTTCCCTC
This sequence comes from Dorcus parallelipipedus, assembly GCA_958336345.1. Taxonomy (NCBI): domain Eukaryota; kingdom Metazoa; phylum Arthropoda; class Insecta; order Coleoptera; family Lucanidae; genus Dorcus; species Dorcus parallelipipedus. The sequence continues at coordinate 35,181,793 of OY284478.1, forward strand.
GAAAAGACGGTCCATGATTGGCCCTCGCTGAAGACCCATGATAAATTTATCTCTCATCACCATTTTCAGCTCGACGCCAAATGCACACTGCGAAGCTAGATTTCGTACTCGGGCTGCCCAATCGCACATCGATTCGTTTTTATCCTTCAATGCGTTATAAAACTTGTATCTATTTGGAAAATGCGATTTTATCGGTGCGAAATGTTTCTTGAACAACTCGACTAACTGGTTATAAGTTTTTGTTTCTGGGCCATCGGGCACACACAAATTAAAAATTAATTGAAAACTTTCCTCAATCAAACAATTTAGTAGAATTGCCACCTTTTTTTGGTCCCCTACGATATCGTTTGCGATGAAATACTGTTCCAACCGCGACTTAAAAATATTCCAATCACAAACAGTTGGATTAAACTCACGCAAATGCCCGACCAGAGATGCCTGTCCCGGTGCTGCCATTTTTAATCGATTTAATTTTCCCACATGAGGCTAACCCACATCGCACGGAATCCCATCATCGTCGCCAATTGTAATGTTCTCAAAAGGGTAATTAGGGCATTAACACAAACACGTTAAAACCAATGACTGTGGCAACATTTAATTACTCTCATTTACATTGCACGTGCACACACACTCTGTGCAATACTACGCGGGCGCACACTATTCTATCCACGCATGTCCAGATCATTACAGGTTACTTCTACGTTGTTGATATAGTTGAGGGCAGCGCAGCAGACTCCACAATTGCAGCCATCATCCACTGCTTCCTTGCCATTCACCAGATGGTTAACTCTCTTGGTTTTCTCCTTCCTGCAAACCTTCTCAAAATGACCTTTTTGACTGCATTTGTTGCACATAGCCTCCCGTGCTTTACACCTCTTCATGTGTCCCGGATCCCACTGATTTCCACACCGAAAACATTCTGGTTTCTTCCCAGTCTTTGCCAACTCCTTATTCTTGTATTTTCTTGCTTCAAACTTCTTAGCTGTCACCTTTGAGATATTATGTTCCTCCTTACTTGTAATGGATTTCGTCTGAGCTGCTGGCATTTCCATCGACACTGCTATTTTCACTGCTTCGTTGAAACTGAGTTTTGTTTCAGCCAACAGTTTCTGCCTAATGTGTTCATTTGCCATGCCACATACTAGTTGGTCACGTAAGGCGTCGTCCAAAAAATTTCCGAACTCGCACGGCTGAGCTAATCTCTTCAACTCAACGCAGAATTGGGTGATTGATTCACCAAACTTTTGCATACGTTTATGAAATCTATATCTTTCTGCGATAATGCATTTTTCTAGGGTATAATAATTTAACAGTACTCTTTTTAAGTCACTGTAACTCTTTTCTGACGGCTTAGCGGGTAGCACGCTGTTCCTTAAAATTTCATAACATTTCGGTCCTATAACCGTTAATAATAATGGTACTTTTTTGCGTTTGTCACATCATTAACTATTACATAATGCTCAAAACGTTCTATGTACGAAGGAAAAGGTTCACCAAGGTTCATCCCTGCACGCCACGTGCTCGACCTGCACGTTCTTGGTTATCTTCATCCATAATAATCCGTTACAATTTTTTTTTTTTTTGTAATTCTTCAAATTTCTCTACCACACGTAGTTCGAATTGTACCTCGTCGCCAGATGCACTGTATTTGTCGGGTGAAGGGAAAAACACACTCCTATTTCAATGTTTTATTTGTACCACATTTCTAATACACATTTAATGCCGCCATCTTCTTCAGCCTCTCCCTAGGGTTGCCAACCTTACTTTTCTAACCAACGCACTAATATACCGCAGAGATGACCATTACGATTGGAGCGACTCCCATCAAACACCGTGCGCTGGTAGCAGAAATAGAGGATGAGGCGATTCTGGGCATGGACATCATGTGTGCCCTTGGGTTCCAATTGGATCTGAAGCGTGGCGTAATGGCGGTTAACAACGAGGAGTTGGTTCTACATCAACGAGAGGACGTGGCCGCTCGAGTTGTTCTCGCAGAAGATGTCGTATTGCCCAACAGGACCAAGGTTATAGTTGACGCGAACCTGAATGGCGCTTACCAAGATGGGCAAGTCATTATGGTCGAACCTAATACCGACGATCAGAAGATTGGAAAAGATGTTCTCGTTGGAAAAATGTTGTTGACAGCGAGGAAGGAGATACCAGTCCGCCTAATGAATGTGAACTGTTTCCCCGTCAACATCAAGAAAGGTACGGTCTTGGGAAGCTGTGCCATGGTGTCCTCCATCTCCCGCCAAATAGAAGCAAACGTACAAGAGACGAAGGTCCCGAAGAAGTTGTTTGAAATGGTCATGTCGACAGCCCAGGAACTGACTCCAGAACAAAAGACAAAAGCGAAGAACCTGATCTGTCAGTATCAAGATGTGTTCGAAGTAGAAAATGGACCTAAGGGAAGAACCGACATAGTCAAACACAAGATAGAGACAGGAGAAGAAAGACCCATCCGTCAAGCTCTAAGGAGGTTACCATTGGCGAAGCGTGAAGAAGCAGAACGCATTATTCGCGAGATGGAAAAAGACAATGTGATTGAGCCATCCAGCAACCCATGAGCGTCACCGGTAGTGCTTGTGAAGAAGAAGGATGGATCCACGCGATTCTGCGTAGACTATCGATTGCTCAACAACGTCACCAAAAAGGACAGCTATCCTCTGCCACGGATTGATGACACCCTGGACACCCTGGCCGGTTCAAAGATCTTCTCAACCTTGGATCTAAAGAGTGGTTATTGGCAAGTGGAACTAGCGCCCGAAGATCGAGAAAAAACGGCGTTTTCCCTTGGTATGGGTCTATGGCAATTCACGGTGATGCCGTTCGGCTTATGTAATGCCCCAGCGACATTCGAGAGGCTGATGGAGACGGTTCTGAAGGGTCTGAGGCTGATGGAGACGGTTCTGAAGGGTCTGTCCTGGGCAACGTGCATGGTATACCTGGACGACATAATTGTGGTGGGGAAAACTTTCGACGACCATCTGAAGAACCTGGAAGGAGTGTTCCAGCGGCTTCGCGGAGCTGGACTAAAGCTTAGTCTCAAGAAGTGCCACCTGTTCCAGAAGGAAGTGAATTATCTAGGCCATATTGTTAATGGGAATGGAATCGCCGTGGACCCAGTGAAGATTCAGGTCGTGAAGGACTGGCCAATTCCCAAGAATAAACACCAGATAAGGAGTTTCCTAGGCTTATGCACTTACTATCGTCGCTATGTTCCCGGATTTGCGGACCTCGCTAAGCCGTTGACAAAACTCACCGAAGAAGGTCGTCCGTTTGAATGGGACCAACATTGCCAAATTAGTTTTGAACAACTAAAACAGTACTTGATAAGTGCTCCTATTCTAAGTTACCCTCTCCCAGAAGGCATCGTGGACACTGACGCTAGCAATGTTGGTATCGGTGGCGTACTGTCCCAGATACAAGAAGGGCAAGAGAAGGTGATTGGCTACTTCAGTAAAGTCCTGTCAAAGCCGGAACGAAATTATTGCATCACTAGAAGGGAATTGCTAGCCATGGTAAAGTCCATAGAACATTTCTACAAGTACTTATATGGCAGACACTTTATCCTGAGGACGGACCGTGCCGCTTTAAAATGGCTCCTCTGATTCAAGAATCCTGAAGGACAAGTCGCACGATGGATCGAACGACTTCAGGAATACGATTTTGAAATCTAGCATCGGGCCGGAACTAGCCATAGAAATGCCGATGCTCTGTCGAGAAGACCTTGTGCCGAAGACTGTAAGCACTGTAGTCGGCTGGAGGAGAAAGTAGCCACGACTGCGAGGACGGCCGTCGTAGACGACAAATGGCAAGGTGAAGAATTGCGACGAGACCAGGAGAACGATCAGGATTTGAAATTGGTGCTGGAATGGAAAAGTAGGGAGGCAGGGCCTACTTGGGAAGAGATAGCATCGTGTGCACCATCCGTGAAATCGTACTGGGCGCAGTGGGACTCCATAGTGCTGGATCATGGTCTTCTGAAACGAACCATCGAGAACCAGGAAGGCACGGAACAGAAGACACAGTTACTGATCCCCAAGAATAGGGTGCCAGATGTTCTTAGGGAACTTCACGATGGAACTTCGGGAGGGCATCTGGGAATCAAGAAGACTATGGAAAAGGTGCGCGAGCGATTCTACTGGGTGAACTGCAAGGAAGACGTAAAGGACTGGTGTAGGAAGTGCGTAGTCTGCGCAGCCAGTAACGGCCCCCACAGACGAGGCAAGGCTCCTATGAAACAGTACAACGTAGGAAGTCCTTTTGAGAGAGTTGCCATAGATGTAGCCGGCCCATTTCCACAAACGAATAGTGGAAATAAGTACATTGTCGTGGTGATGGACTACTTTAGCAAGTGGGTTGAAGCATACGCCCTACCAAACCAAGAGGCGATAACTATTGCTGAAGTCCTTGTCCGAGAATGGATCAGTCGGTATGGCGCGCCCATGGAGCTGCATTCAGATCAAGGAAGGAACTTTGAATCGGCTTTATTCAAGAACGTGTGTACTCTGCTCGGCGTCCGGAAAACTAGAACCACTGCACTTCACCCGCAGTCAGACGGAATGGTGGAAAGATTCAACAGAACCATCAACCGACATTTGTCCAAGGTAGTCTCCGATCATCAGAGAGACTGGGACACGAACATTCCCCTTTTTCTACTGGCATACCGTTCGTCCGTTCATGAGACAACAGGAGAGACACCAGCAAAAGTGGTATTTGGGCGAGAGCCAAGACTGCCCTGCGATCTGAAATTTGACGTGAAGCCTGGCGAAATCCCTGCCGACGAAGACTACGTGAGCGGTCTACGCAGAAAAATGGACGAGATTCACAATCGAGTGCGTCACAACATACAGACAGCCAGCGACCGAATGAAGGAGCATTATGACATCAACGCTCAGAATGGGGGATACAAACCTGGAGCGCTGGTCTGGCTTTATAATCCTCAAAGACGTCGAGGTCTATCGCCAAAACTGCAGACATCTTGGGAAGGTCCTTACAAAGTGATGAAACGGATCAACGATGTCATCTACCGCATGAGGAAGATTCCGCATGGCAAACCCAAAGTTATCCACTTCAACCGAATGGCTCCTTACAACGGAGAAGAAAATGAAGGGACAGTACAACGGACGCAAGGTTCCGAAGTAAACTTCGAAACCTTCATGTTTCATCACGCCACAGGAAGTAAGGCGCGATTCGGAGTGACCACAGAGAGACAGCAAGACCTTTTTCAAGTGTCACCACAGTACAGTCTGGCCCACTGTGTGGCAGTGGACCTAAAGATGTCCATGGGGATAGCCCAAGTCTTTCGGAATAAATTTGGTCAGGTCGAGGAACTCCTAAGACAGCACCCCATGGTGGGCAAGAGCCTGCAGATCATCCACACGGAGGCGGAACGAAGACGACACGTGTACTACTTAGTCACCAAGAAGACATCAAGCGGTAAGCCTGACTATCGCAGTATTTGGAGAGCTTTATGGAGCCTGAAGAGACAGCTGGTGGAAGGCAAGGAGACGAAATTAGCCATTCCCAAGATAGGCTGCGGACTAGACGGACTGGACTGGAGGGTCATTCGAAGCATGATAAAAGTCATTTTCAACGGAACGGGAATTGGAGTCCTAGTCTGCAGTCACCACCCACAGACAGCTGTCGGCAGTAAGAAAACCGTGGACTGCTATTTCTTCCAGACTGGAAGTTGTAAAAAGGGTCCAGCATGCCGCTTTCGACATCCTCCTTCAAGGCTGTCACAAGGAACGTTCCGAGACGAAACGTTTTTAAGAAGGGGGCAGTGTAATGATCCGTCGACACCAGCCGGCGTCAGAGTGTCTCTTGCGTCACGGCCGTCTAGTCGACGCACCTTAGGCGACGGTCGAGAAAGTGCTGCCGGCAGAATAAACTAGACTAGACATTCCGGCGCGCGCTCGAGTGTTTGAGATAAACAACCCCCGCATTATAAAACACGCGGCCGGTGAATGGAGGCAATTCAGCATTTGACAGTTCAGAATTGAAGTCGCGTTATAAACTTTCGCTCGGCTGTTAACATAAATTACGTATAAGTTTATAAATAAATTATTGTTTAAGTTAGTGTTAATTCGTTTGTTTTTAAATAAATTTGTTTAACTATTTCGTGTTTTGTTTTAAAATAAAAAATTAATAGAACCTTTTAAAATCGTTACAATAGCATCACGTTTTTATTATCTTCAATTTTTTATGCCTGCATTCACTTTAAAAATACTATATTTTACGATGGTGGAGTCGGTTATTAGGTATGGACTTACTTCATGGGGATGGGCATCTCGGGTACATCTTCAAAAAGTTGAATACCTACAAAACCGAATAATTAAATATATGTCTCGAAGTCACACAAATATAAAAGATAATTACATCAATTGGAACATCTTACCTGTCAGCAAGCTACTTCTTTATATAACCATAACGCAGGAATATTTTTCATCCGCCCATAAACTACCTGTCGAGCATGAAGCAGATACGCGAACCAGAGCTAACTGTAATTACATGGTTCCGATATATGTTGTAATAAATATGGAGAACGAACGGGAGAGGTGACAACTCCGGGGATCTTTAACACCATCCCTCAGGATCTAAAGGATCTGCAAACATTCGGTGTGATGAAGGAAAGAATAAAGAGGTGGCTATTGCACAGTATGGACATTTAATTAGGTTCAGTGACTTGTTATATATTACACTTTTTTTTATTTTATTTATGTTGCTACTTACTGACGCTGCTGACAAGCTGTCGTGGTTTTATTTAATAACAACCACTTTGTAATAATAAATATGTTTATTAAGTTATCACTACATGTTACACAATACAATACCAACCTCGTCTCTTGACCACCATCTTCTATATGTGTATATTCCGCGCATGCGCACATAATATATGTTTACATATAGATGTCGCTACTACCTATCTTTCCTTTTTTTTACAAATTAATTGTTTACAAAGTGCTTAAACTAATGTATAATAAAACAGTATTAAATGATACAATAACATGAACGCAAGTACTTATACAAAATCTTTCAGATAACTAGGTTTCTTTCTCGACCTTGAACTTCGCCTAACATTTACATCGGGACTTTCTAGCTCAGATTTCACATTTTCAGCATTAATTAGTTTTTCGGTATGTAAGTTTTCCTGATTACGAGTTTCATTATCGCTTTGATTTTCTAAATTACAATAATAATCTTGATTGAGGTTTATTTCTAGTGGTTCAGTTTTATTAACATCACACGCATCAAGTGTTTTCTGTTACGATTCAGGATTCTTCCAGATTCTGTTAAGACATTGTAAGATCTAGGTTTGTTTGATTTATTTATTATAATTCCAGGTTTATCAAATAGACGATTTTGATGATTCTGAACTGTTACTCTGTCTCCAATCTGTAAATCTGGAAGATTCCTCGCCTTCTTATCGTAATACAATTTTTGATCATGTTGACGAATGCATAATTTTTTTCTTACGTTTTCGTAATCGACTTGGTTTTGTCGTTTAAAGCCCGTGTTAAAGGTAGGTACATATCCGTTTACATTTCTTCCAAACATTAATTGATTTCGTGAAGGTATATCCGGTGCAATTGGAGTGTTCCTGTACTCAAGTAAAGCCAAATAGGGATTTTTTTGTTCATGTTCTGTCTTTTTTAACATTTTTTTGATTGTCTGAATGTGACGTTCAACCATGCCATTGCTTTGGGAATGTTTGGCTGAAGAAGTGACATGTTTAAAATCCCACTCTTGTGCAAAATTTTTAAAATAGTTACTCGTAAATTGAGTACCAGGATCCGACTGCACTATTTTAGGAATACCGTGTTTAGTAAAGTTTGACTTTAGTACCGTAATTACGGCTTCTGTGGAAATGTTCGGTAAATATCCCAACTCTACATATTTTGAGAAGTAATCTATAATCAAAAGGTAATTTTTCCCTTTAAATTCAATTAAGTCTGTACCAACCTTTATCCAGGGTGCTTTTGGAACTTCATATTGGATTAGCGGTTCTCTCTTATTACTATTTTTAAAACGCAAACATCTTTCACAGTTTTTTATTACATCTTCGATTTCTTTACTCATATTATGCCAAAAAAGTATTTCTCTAGCCTCATTTTTAGTTTTCTCGACTTCTAAGTGATTGTAGTGCAATTTACTTATCATTTCTTTCCTCAGAGCTTTTGGTACCACTACTCTATCATTTTTGAATAGTAGACCGTCATTTTCTGTTAAATCACAGTTATAAGAGAAGTACTTTTTTGCTAAATCTGGTACATCAGACTTTTCCGCAGGCCAACCTTCTCTAACAAGGCTTAGCACAAATTGCAATTCCGCATCAGCATCGGTTTCCGCTCTAAATTCACATAATCTTTTATCGCTCATATAATCTTTATAGTCTACAAGTAGTATACAGGTGTTAAAGTCTTTATCATCTATAACATTAGAATCGTTCATTGATATTCTAGAAAGCGTATCAGCGAGATACATTTCTTTTCCAGGCTTATAAGTAACATTAATATCGTACGGTTGAAGTCTTAGCCTCATTTTCTGCAGTCGCACAGGAGAGTCGCACAGTGGTTTAAGCAAAATGGGGACGAATGGCTTATGGTCACTCTCAATTCAGCATATTGCTGAACTCCGCCAACAGAAATAAAGTCGTTATTTATTTATTTATTTATTTCCACGGTTTGTCCAAATATATAATGGTGAAAACGTTCACAACCAAACACAATCGCATATAACTCTTTTTCAATTTGAGCCCATGCTCTTTGTGTCTTTGTCAACGCTCTTGAAGCATATGCAACTGGAAGACTATTTTGTAATAACACTGCGCCTACCCCTGTACTACTGGCATCTACACTGAGTTTACATTTTATATTAGGATTATAATACTGTAAAGTAGTACTCGAAGTTAAAATCTGTTTGAGATCATTAAAGGCTTTGACTCTTAGATCAGTCCACTCAAACTGATTTCCCTTTTTTGTCATGTCACGCAGTGGAGCGGTAAAACTACTAGCCATTTTTATGAATTTTGAAACATAATTTACCATGCCAAGAAACCTCTCCATCTCCGAAACATTTCCCGGGCGTTTCATGTTTAAAATTGTCTTAATTTTATCATTGTCAACTTCAATCCCGTTATCTGTAAAAATATGACCCAAAAATTTTACTCGATTTGTGCCAAATATGCACTTTTTAAAGTTGAATTTAATATTGCGCATGCGAGCTCTCTCTAAAACTTGTCGTAAAATTTTGTCATGATCTACCTTATTTTCAGACCAAATAATGATATTATCAATATAAATTTGTACGTTGGGAATATCCGCAAACACTTCCGAAAATTTCTTTAGAAATATATCCGGTGCTGTCTTAATACCATAAGGCATTCTGGTAAAACAATATCTACCGAATGGTGTTTGAAACGTAGTGAGTTTTGCACTTTCTTTGTCTAATTTAATCTGATAGAATGCTTTATTAGCATCTAATACGCTAAATATTTTTGCGTTGGACATTTTTGCAGATATTTCCTCACAAGTTGGCAATTTAAAATGTTCCCTTTTTAAACAGTTGTTCAGATTTTGTGGGTCTAAACAAATTCTTAGTGACTTATCGGGTTTTTTAACAATAACTATCGCGTTTTCTAAATCTGTTGGTTCGTCAATTTTACGAATTATGCCATTTTTTTTTTCATTTTCTTCAAGCTCTTTTTTATATCGGTCTAAAATTTTGAAAGGTACTTTTCTACATGGTACAGTTTTGCCAGTACTATCAGGTTTCAGTTTAAATTTATATTCGAATTCTGTCAATTCACCGATACCGTTAAACACGTCATTAAATTCGTGTAAAATTTGCTTACAATTCGATTTTAAGTCCGTTCTGCTAATCTGATCAATTGTTTGGGAAGCAGATGATTTGGAAAGAAGTTTTAGTTCTTCTATTGTAGGTAAACCTAAAATCGGTATTGCTGTATCTTGACTAACAATATGGAATTTAATAATTTGTATAACGCCTTTGATTTCACATGTTTACAATACCTTTAGTTTTTATTGTTGAGCCATTATAATTACATAACTTAGTGTTACTTGGATCAATTTGCACTTGGTTGTTTAAATTTTTTAAACATTTGTAATTTAATACGTTACAACCTGCGCCAGTATCTAGTTTGAATTTAAGGCTTTTATTGACATCAACAAATTTGACATTAATAGTCCATGACTTATTTTGTACGTAATTTGTGTCGATATTTCCAAGAAAAATTGTTTCAGAATCATTTGAATCGTTTTCGCGGATCGTATTTACGCTTACGTTTCTAGATCGACATATCTGTGCAAAGTGATTCATCTTGTGACATTTGCTACATTTTTTCATATAGGCAGGACATTTTCCCCACGCGTGATTGTATCCGCATTTCCTACAGGGTCGTCCTTGCTGGTCCTTGTCACTAGATTTTCTTTCGTTGTCGCTTTTAGATTTCACGCTGTGCTGTTCCTTCTGCTTTTTGTCATCGAATTTTTTCTGCTGCTTTTTTTTCGCACCTGTAAAGTCGCTTTTCTTCTTACCCACGTAGTCTACATTTTCTGTGATTTCAGTCTTCAGAGTTTGGAATTGTTGTTCAGCCAGTTCCGCCGTTTTACACAACTTAATGCACCGCTCAAATGTTAAGTCGTCTTCACGGAGTAAACGATCCTTTAGGCCAGTACTTCGTACACCAGCAATGATGAGATCTTTTAGTAAACTGTCTCGCACATTTCCTAATTCACAATCCAAGCTCAGTCGCTTCAACTCGGTTAAGAATTGATCAAAAGTTTCACCTTCTTTTTGTCTTCTTTGAAACAAAAGATGTCGGTTGATACTTTCGTTCTTTTTTGGCACGCAATAATCTTCGAACGCCTTCGTGACTGTTTCATAAACGACCTGCTGCTCAGCCGCCAGTCCGAAAGTTTCATATTTTTCACAGGCTTCGTCACCAATTGTATGAAGAAGTATCGCAACTTTTACCTTGTCTCGGAGCTTTCAATCGCATCAAGATAAACCTTAAATTTCTTTATCCACTTTTTCCAATTTTCCGAAATATTTCCTTCGAATGATAATGATTCCGGGGGTCTCAAACTCGGATGACCGGACATGATTTATGTTTAATGTCTGTACACGATTTTCTGTTGCCACTGACGCCACGTATTAATAATGCGTATTGTTTTACTTTTTAACAGTCTTCGTTATTTCACTTCGCGGCACTGTAAGCCACTGACTGCGAAACGTCGTGGTTTTATTTAATAACAACCACTTGGTAATAATAAATATGTTTATTAAGTTATCACTACATGTTACACAATACAATACCAACCTCGTCTCTTGACCACCATCTTCTATATGTGTGTATTCCGCGCACGCGCACATAATATATGTTTACATATAGATGTCGCTACTACACAAGCCGATCATGGCTTAGCGGTCTGTATATAATGGTATTTGATCGTCGAGAAATCAATTTAATTTATACTGTTTTTCATGTTTAACAACTAAACTACTTTTTTGTTGTTGAAGATTTTTTTTTCATGCAAACTGCTTTGTAATTTGATGTATTTTTTCTAATGTTGGGTAAATAAATTATATTAAAAAAAAAAATTCACATCATTCCTTTCTAAACCATTCTTTCTGAGGAATGTAGGAATGAAGTTTGTATTTTTTCAAAACACTCTGCACAGTAACTTTTGATATTCCAGTCAAACTACCAATTTCGATTACTAAAAACACCATAATGTGCGTTTAGTTTAATTGCTTTTTAATTATATTCATCGTCAAACGACTGTCAACTTTATTTTTTAAGTGTAATAATTTTATATTTTTAATTGACGTATGCCATGGTTAAAGGAATTTTCGGACCAGTTCGGTGGCCTGCACGTTCCCCCGATCTTACGCCACTAGATTTTTGGTTGTGGAGTTTTCTTCACGATCGCGTTTATTTAACACGTCCTGAAAATGAAGAAATATTTGAGGGATAGAATTATTAACACTTGTCGAGCAATATCTCTTCACACTTTATTGCGCGCGACTTACGAGGTAACTAAAAGATGTCAGCTTTGTGTTAAAGCAGGTGATCATGAATTTGAGTAACTTTTGTAGATTTTTGTTACACTAATCTTTCTATTCTTATGTCGTTACTTAGATTTTGGAATTAATACTTTCACGTTGCAGTTGTTTTTCGAAGCAAACTTGACAATTTTACGTCGACACCACTCTTTTGAACTTCGATTATCAATTTTTTTCACATAGCAACTTACATTTGCACACCCAATTCTTTCATTAATGTTTGCTGCAATATTTGCTGGTCAAAACTTAAAAGTGTTACACATTATTGAATTTAGAAAAAGTATCTCTACCAGATACAATAGTAAAAAATATACAGAGCCATTTAAAAAATAAAAGTTGACAGTCCTTAGACCATGAAGGTAATTAAAAAAAAATAACTAACCACACTTTATAGTGTTTTTAGTCCCATTTTATTTTTTTTTATTTTTTTTGTCTCATTTCATTTGCCTCTTTGTTTTTTAAAATTAGTCCACAAATAAAGGAGTTATGACTTGGGGCGTTTTTTGTAAGACACCCTGTATAATGTATATAATTTAAGCACATAGAGCACTAGTTATTGTAAGATTTGTATAAGAACTATTGCCATGGCTTACCTTATGATTGTACTACGTCCCCAGAATCATATCATTTGGCCGACTTAACGTTTTACAGGTAACTTTTTAAATAATTTAATTTGGTTTGCTTAGGAGGTATACAAATTCTTCAAATACCCCGTTTTAACAACAGCTTTGCTTGCAAATTTAAACCTAATTAATATTGTCACATGAATTATTAAAGATGTTAGTTCTTGGGTTTACATTGAAGGCAAGTGGAAAACTGGCTGGCAAACAGTCAAAATCTTTGCGAGTTTTGGTGGGCAAAATTCAAATTTCTCCTCCTACTTTAAAAACAAACAATAAAACTATTTGAAATATTGTTGAAAACCTTGAAAGTTATGATTAAGGGATATTAATCTGAAATACTTCTTTTGGATTTGTAAAACAAAGTTATTTATGCCCGGTGGCATCAATTTTTAAGCAGATCTTAAGTTTAAGTAATGTTTAGAATGTGACATTTTCATACGGTCAGTTTAATGTCAAATACATTCTCATTGACATTTAAACTTCAACTTAAGTGTCAATTAGAATGTAACTAACATTTTGTTAAATCTATAAATAATATCATTGTCTTAAATTTAAGCTCTGCTTAAAACATTGGTGCAACCGGGCATTAAAACGTTAGTAAAAGCTTAACTGTGCCTATATGATTCTGAGCTCGTAAGTACTAGCCTTCTCATATGTTGTTGAATAATCTCACTTTATTGATTTTGTATTTATAGTGTAATGTATCTGTATATGTATAGTAATGTTTTATGTTGTAGTGTATTATTATTTGACAAAATATTTGTATGTTTTTGCAGAATATGTAAATACATATTCCATACAAATTCCATTTTTACTCCTTTACTACCTCACAATACAATAAAGATTTCACATGTTAAGTGAGCAAATTTTATTGAAATATCCAAAACAAAATATTATTCTTATAACCAAAGTGTACAAACTGAAATATGTATATAAAAATATCACATTCTATGTACAGTGTGTTTCACTTTACATGAAGACACCTGAATAACTTGTTAATTAATAACGCAATTAGTATAAAATTTTTACCAGAGATAGAGACCATTAAGATTAATCTTTTTGTAGGAATGGATTCTTTTTGGAGTCTAAATTTGGCCAATTATGATTTAAATAAAAACTAGAGTTTCAAGTAAAGTCATAGTAGCGACGAAGATATAGCAAAAAAGTATTTAAGAAAGTTGTTGCTAACTACTAAAATACTCCAAATACGAAGTTTCGCTGAAAAATTTTAATTTTTAATTTTTATACATTTTTGTGTAAACTCATTGAAAAAATTGAAAAATACATTAAATATGAAATAATAATTGTTACACTATTAAATATGATTATGATTAACTATGATTTCATGTTTAATGTGTTTTTCAATTTTTTCAATGAGTTTACACAAAAATGTATAAAAATTAAAAATTAAAATTTTTCAGCGAAACTTCGTATTTGGAGTATTTTAGTGGTTAGCAACAACTTTCTTAAATACTTTTTTTGCTTTATCTTCATCGCTACTATGACTTTACTTGAAACACTAGTTTTTATTTAAATCATAGTTGTACAGATTTAGACTCCAAAAAGAATTCATTCCTACAAAAAGATTAATCTTAATGGTCTCTATCTCTATATATCTATACTAATTGCGTTATTAATCAACAAGTTATTCACGTCTCTTCATGTAAAGTGAAACACACTGTATAAGTAAAAAAATATCATACATTCTATGTACATATACAGGGTGTCTCAAAACCTATGTCTTTAATTAAAACTGTAAGTTGCTCATTATAAAAGAGATTGATTCCCCAAATATGAACGGTATTGCTCAAAAATGAAAAACTACCACAAGCGCGTGCAGTTCCTTTGTTTTGAAACCTCTCTTATGACTTGTTGAGGTAAGTCCGCTTTCAATAAAAAGCAATAAACTGCAATAATTTTTTTATTTACGTTTGAAAGAACTAGGTCAAGGTCTCAGACTCATTGGTCAGGCTCGTCATTGGCATTTTTTTTATATCCGTGTTTCACCGACTATTACTGGAATAATGAAATGCGTTTTTCGAAGTAACATGCATTTATGCGAAATTAAAAAAATGTACAGTACAGCACAAAATGCATATCGAACGAGTTGTCATACCTGTGCATTCATTATAACTTTAGAATTTTACTAAAGTTCACTTCTTGTTCCTGCCGCTGATATTTTTAATTACAATAAATGCTCAAAATGTTGTCCTGGTATTAGCACATAATTCGTCATAACAGAGCACTATGTCTATCAATTCCTCATTGAAATACACATGAGCCATATTTATTACTTATTTACACTTAAATTAAGTTATGTACACAGATATTAAACTAACACAAAACAAACTACACACTATGTAAATTTGATAAATTATTTCATTCTGACTCCGTCCCTAATGTAACCACCTGAGAAGTTATCTTATGACAGCATGATAATAATAAAAAGAAATGGACATCTTTCGATCGCTTGTTGACCTGACATTGCAGTAGGATTGACAAATTGAAGCCAGTTCGCTACATAATAAGTCATCCCATGCAAGGCGGCCATGCTTGCTGTCAAAGCATATGATAATTTTAAAAAATTTTGTGCAAATCGGTTTTGATTGCAGCGAATTCCTCAAGTAGGCTCTGTACAGCTACGGTTCTGCTGACGAAGGCCCAACTAGGCCTGAAACAGCTGTACAGAGCCTGCTCGAGGAATCCGCTGCAATCAAAACCGATTTGCACAAAATTTTTTAAAATTCTCATATGCTTTGACAGCAAGTATGGCCGCCTTGCATGGGATGACTTATTATGTAGCGAACTGGCTTCAATTTGTCAATCCTACTGCAATGTCAGGTCAACAAGCGATCGAAAGATGAAGAGGGAGAAGGATGTCGTTTTTTTTTCGTCGAACACGGATGCGATGTTGGTTGCGTCCTGCGAATTGCGAAAGGACGATCGCCGGCGTCCATCTCGGAGACGTCGCGTCGGTGGGTTTCTGTAAAAAGAAGGCGCGCGCGCGGGAGCATATAGATCGCTGCACGCAGAGCGGCGGCGGCAATTTCGAAAAAATGGGTCCTCGGGGCGTGCGCATTTCCGCGAGCAGAGGCGGACGAAAACGATACCGATGTGCGTATTAAGAAATAAAAGATGCGTTTTGCTTACGTATGTAGTTTATTACTATGAAAAAAACTTATATTCATAACTTGATAATACATATTTACAAATTACATTTGCGTTAGTCATGGAACAAATACTGTAATTGTTTGTGTGACGCAGGCAAGATGAATTTGTTTTGTTTAAATCCGGACAGTCAGGATCGGATTCCAGGTTTACGATTTCTATCGCTGGTAAATGCTCTTGGAGGAAATTTGCTTTTTGGTGACCTTTTACGTAGATTCGCTGATATCCGTGTGTAAATTGATGAAGAATATTCTTCACTTGTCTGTAAGGAATGTAACCTTCAGAGTAGCGTAGATAATGATAATTATTTTCCAACCAAATAATTTGTCTTTTATGTTCCTTTTTTAATTTATTGAAAGGAACGTCGGGTGGACCGAATACGAAATGTGCTATGCCACACGCGTCTCTGATTGCCATTTCTTTTACCACAAAACGTTCCAATTGGAATCCTTCTATGTCAACAACTAGCGATTTTACGTTTGCTTCTTTCTTGTACAATTCGTGCTTCCGGAGTAGAATAGGGTCGAGAATTTTCGATAATTTCTTAATACGTTGGCGGAAACGGATTCTGTCGCGTGCGTTTTGCATCCAGTTATTGTCTTGCTCTTCTTCTTCATCATTCGCGTTAAATTCTATTACAACGGTCGGTTCTTTGGCAAATGTTACGTTTTTCTTCATAATTTCGCGTACACTCACCGCTTGATGATGCAAACGCAAAGACTGAGCAAGAAAATGTACTCGGCCTCCTTTCGTTTAAAGTGGAGGGGAAAATAAAAGCACTCATTGTTTAAAAAAATATATTTCAGATAATTAAATACATAAAATAATATATATTTTGTTTAAATTATATCTCTAACTATATTCGTTGCAGGGTTATATTCAACGATCTTGTCGTGGATAATTAGACAGTATGCGACCATATCCGCCTTAAATTCCTGTTCGCTCTCTAATTCTAATTTAATGTCGACAGTCGAAGATTTTACGGACTCGTTCTGTTTCGAACAGTCTATAACGTAGAGAGCTTTCTTTTTGAATTCCGCCAAATTTAGAATCGGCTCGTTGCCACGTCCGTAATAACTGTTTTGAAAATCTGCGTACATCAGATAAGCAATGCCAAATTTATTTTTACTCATTTCGAGATTTAAATTTTTATACGGATAACTTTCAGAATTGAGATGTAATTTAATATTTCAAATGTGTGCGTGATCAAATTCTGACGCATTTTTAGTAGGTTTGTCTTTTCTAGCGTCTTGGAAAGCGACGATAACATACCTAGGTTTTTCTAAATTCGTAGACGTTCTTATTGGCCACACATCATTAAGGGTTGGGCGCATGCTTGGTAATTCATGTAGTTCCCATTGCCGATAAGGAATGAAAATAGATTTTGACTCTTGTAGAAACTGTAGCATTTTCAATTTCATCTCGTCATTGAGCGTAATGTGCGGCACGTGCCATTCGATTTTTTCTAAGCTTATGCTTGCCGTTCTCGTTCCCGTACTCATGTAACAATTATTGTCACTTCTGGAACGGAGTAATATTATTTCTTGTTTGGCGTTCATTATGATTTTCTTGTAGTCCTCGCAGAAGCCGAGCAGAAATTTTAACGGTATGCATACCATAAATTTATTATCTAATAAACTCGGATGCTGGTCCTGACATGATGACTGGCACCCATCCGGCCACTTGTAATACTTTACTTTCCGCATCGTTATAGGATAGGTACGCCTTAATGGTAGTTGTCACGCCTACATTTCGAACTTTATCTATTTCCTTACCGTCGATTTCGTATCGGATCTCTTCAAAAAGAAACGAATAAGGGTTATTTGTCAGACGACACTCGCCGGTACCTTCGTCGCTCGGCTTGAAAGTTCCCGCGATGTACAGATAACTTTCGTGCGGATAGGTGTAAATATCTTGATGATTAATTAAGATTCTCACTTCGTCGTTGTTGTTAAAATTCTTGTACGTCGGAGAATACCAGTAAAATTGCTTCTTAACGATAACTTCGTCGAAGTCGAGTCCTTCGGACAATAAAAAATTACATGAAGCCAATAAAAAAATGTTCAATTAAAATCAAAATATGATGCCTTGAAAGAATACTTGCAGAATATATTTTGCAAAGATCAGATAATTTTCATGGAAAATCAAGGTAGTTTGAAAGGTTTTTCATGGGGGAATGGCACAATACACAAATCACTGAAACTATATATGTCATGTGGAACGAGTGGGTATGAAGAACTATTAAAACAAGGTTTACCTTACCCTGGCATAAGAACACTTCAGCGACGCATCCAAGGAATGAAATTTCAGCCAGGCGTTTTAAATGAAGTAGTGGAGTTAATGAAGCTGAAGGTAAATTAATTCACGTGGGTACATGTTATGAAGTTTATATGTACATTATTTATAAATTACAATTTCAGGTTGATGTCATGAATAATGATGATAAGTATGCTGCATTGTTAATCGACGAAATGAAATAGAGCCGTTCTTAGAGTATGATGTGTCATTGGGAGCTGTAATTGGGGCACCAACCATCCCAAATGCTGATGGATCGTTCGAGCAATATGCAGAACATGCATTAGTGTTTATGGTTAGGGGTTTATGTTCAAACTGGAAACAAACCATCTGTTATGAATTCACAGCAAATTCGTCCAATCCACATAAATTGCAAGAGCGCATTTTTGATATCGTAAATGTATGTGAAAAAATAGGATTAACAATAATTAATATTACCTCAGACATGGGACCACAAAACAGAAGCATCTGGAAGCTTTTTAATGTGAATGCTAGTCGGCACTCTAAAATTCAAAATTATTTACTTCATCCTTGCAACCCAAGCAGAATTATTTATCATGCCTGATTCTTGTCACATTTTGAAAAATTTTAAAAATTATTTAACTGACAATCACACTTTTTTGTTAAGTGACTTTATTGTTAAAAAGTATAGTTTACCAAACGCAAAAATTACTTGTACTGTTGTTCAAGAGTTATTTGAGTTTGACAAACAATACGATTTAAAATTAGCTCCTTACCTTAAACAAGTTATATTAGAACCAAACCACTTCAACAAAATGAACGTCAAACTAGCGTACAGTTTCTTTCATCATGCAGCTGCAATATCATGGCTGCAGTTATCTAATTTCTATAAAAGTTTTTCCAGAGAGTTATATCAGTACATCATGGTTTATAAAGCAAACAGCCAAATGGTTCTATTATATGACTGGTCGACATTTCAAGTCAGCAATTAGTAAAGCAAATAAATTAAATTACGAAGAAGCAATTTGCCATTTGAAAAATTATCAAGAGATTATTGTAAATATGTATGTAGATGATAAAGCTTGGAAACCTTTTCAAAGTGGTATTTTGCTAGCGACTCAGACTGCTCTAGATATTCAAGACATGTGCATGGCTAATAATTCTTTAAAATTTATAATGCTTGGTAGATTAACACAAGACGCACTTGAGAATTTGTTTTCTACTTGTTTTCATGTAATTATTGTGAAACGTGCTTTACTAATTTAATTGTAACATAATATAACGAAATACCTGAAGAAAATTATACCAAATTAACACGTTTAAAAGCTTATAAAGAAATATCACTAACATATCCCACTGCCTTAATTTTTAATATTTTCGTCAAAATTGAATGTATTTTTAGAAATAATTCGAAAGATTTTGCAAAGCCAACTTTTTTAAACGATTTAGAACACCTTGTTTTTAGCGCAAACGTACATGAAAAAATATGTAAATGCAGCGGTATTTTTTAAAAAATTATAAACTTATATTTACGAACTCGTATGTACTTTCTTTTAAGAAAATGTAATGCTAATATAAAAAAAGAATGTATATTCAAATTATTCTATATTTTTTAAACGATTTAGAATACCTTGTTTTTAGCGCAAACGTAGATGAAAAAATATGTAAATGCAGCGGTATTTTTTAAAAAATTATAAACTTATATTTACGAACTCGTATGTACTTTCTTTTAAGAAAATGTAATGCTAATATAAAAAAAGAATGTATATTCAAATTATTCTATGCATAAAAAAGGAAAATTTGTACTTTCTTAATAAATTGAATGTGGATAATGCTATTTCTGTTTGTTTGAATATTAGTTTAAACTACGCGCCAATATATAGTGACTTTCAATTTTTAATGTTTTTGTCAGGTTTGCTCCAGCTTGTCGTTACTATACGTAAGTATAGGGACCATTCACATGCGATGACAGCGCCACCAATTGCCATATTTTGCATAAGTGGTATGAAAACACGATTGACAGTATGATGACAGTTCAAATGTACATCTGTCATTTCAGTGGCGCAGCGAGGGGGGGTT
The DNA here is from genome assembly GCA_958336345.1 of Dorcus parallelipipedus. Taxonomy (NCBI): domain Eukaryota; kingdom Metazoa; phylum Arthropoda; class Insecta; order Coleoptera; family Lucanidae; genus Dorcus; species Dorcus parallelipipedus. The sequence continues at coordinate 35,202,012 of OY284478.1, forward strand.
TTGGGGGTTAACCCCCCCCAGAAGGGTTATGTAATTTATTTTGCAATTGAATTGAGGCTTAGTCATCTTCATTTTTTTTACATAATATATCGTGGAAAACATTCCACATAGGGCGAACACAGTGAATGAACAATTAAGGCAATTTTTTATTTTCTGTCCGCTGCAAGACGACACATTATTGCTGCAATAGTTAAGGAATATAAAATAAGAATGTTTTGACATTAAAAATTATAATGAGCCAGAGAAAATCATCTTAACAATGTAACTTTTCTTACAAAAATCCAGTGAATGAACAGGCCAATTCTTTAAATGAGTTTTCGTTGTTTTCACAGAAATATACGTCTCTGTTCGGACTATTCATTCACTGGGTTGTGTTCATTCACTGGTCAACTTACCCTACTCTTCATATAAAATAGAAAACTTCCTCAACTAACTATTTTGAAAACATGGTACTTTTAAGGTCAAAAGGGATCTTTTGTCGCAACCCCGAGAAACCACCTTTTTTACTGGCTTACCGCGGATTCGGAAAACAGTCTGTGGGAGTGAAAGCCTCCGTGCGACGCGGTCAAGACTCATCGCAGCAACCTGACCTTTCCATACCAATAAATAGTTTTGCAACACTTTTCACCCCCTTCCTTGTCTTAAGCAGCCCTCACACAATCAATATTTATTGTCAATTAAATATTGTCAATATGGTCAATAAATATTGACAAACTGTAATTGCTTCACACTATCAATATTTATTGATAATGTATTTAGTTTAGCGCTGGCAGTCAATGATGTCATACCGACAAAAAGCTTGTGTAGCTATTATTTTAGCTTTATCAATAAGACGCCCGAAGAAAAAGAGAATATGGGCTAGAGAATGGCTTCTAAAGAGAGACACGTTTTCTCACATGAGTTTGTTGGATGAGGTGCGCATATCTACCCCAAAAGATTTCCAAAATTACTTTCGCATTACTAACGCTTGCTACGAAGAGTTGTTGAATCTAGTGGGACCAGTTATCGTGAAAAAAAATTCAGTGATGAGAAAGGCAGTTTCAGTTGAAGAGAGATTGTCATTAACTCTCCGATTTTTAGCAACTGGTAGATCATTTGAATGTTTAAAGTTTTCTGCTATTGTATAATAGCTCCTAACACTATTAGTGGAATTGTGGTAGAAACATGTGAAGCAATAATTTCAACTTTGAAGGATTATATAAAGGTAAGTAAAATAATTTTTAAACATTACCTATTTCAGCATCTACACATAATTAGAAAATACAAGTAATTACAAGTCGGTATAATTTGAAAAAAGATTATGAATGTTGCAGTGTGAATCCTCTGTCATTGGTGGTGCACTGCTACAGGCAGCTGTAGAAGACGCTGGTGACGGTGTTGTTGAATTATACTGATTTAGGTACTGGTACGGATGATTAATAGAAACAGAATTGCGATGCAATGTACCGAGCACGCCTTCAAGTAAAATATCGTTTATGAATTTTTCTGCCCAAAGTCGTTGATCATGTTTCAGTTTACCTAACTTTAATGCCCAACTTTTGACAACGAAATCTACTTCGCCATCATTTTTCCTCAAATATTCACAAGCAATAGATAACAATTCGGTTTGTTTTGTAATTTGATTTTTTGCTGGACGTTTTTTTGACTGTTGGCAAGCTTTTACAGGTGTTGCCATGGACGACTGGACAGTAACTTCTGGCTCTTCAAATTCGTCACAATTAACATTTGCAGTGTCTTTGACCTAAAAAACAAAGGAACAAAAATCATTTAATAATATAATTCAAATGATAATAATACCGGGTTATTTTTAAAAATTTTTATCAACTCTTGCTGTGAAATTTAAACGGCATGTCTTAGCTTTACTGTACTTACGTCTTAACAACAGTCAGTGTCAAGAGCAATAATTTATTTTTCAATCAAGCTAAGACATACATTTCATGGCAAGAGTTGATAAAAAATTTAAAAAATAACCCAGTATTATTATTAAGAATTTAATGCAATGCTGTAATTTTTCAGATTCTTCGGTCCGAAAACGAATGGAAAAAAATTGCTCAAGATTTTGGATTAAAATGGAACTTCTATAATGCGTTAGGTGCCGTAGATGGAAAACATATTCGAATTAAAAAGCCAAAAAATTCAGGTTCTTTGTATTATAATTACAAAGGATTTTGTAGTGTTGTGTTAATGGCTATTGTGAACGCGAATTACGAATTTCTCTTAGTTGACGTAGGAGTAAATGGTCGTATTTCTGATGACGGAGTCATACAACAAACAGATTTTTGGAAATTGTATGAAACCAAACAACTACAAATTCCCCCTCCATCACGTATTCCCCATTCTAACGAAAAGTTTCCATTTGTATTTTTAACAGATGAAGCATTTTCATTAAAACCGAATTTTATGAAGCCCTACAGCCAGGCAAGTTTGGACAACAGAAAAAGGATATATAATTATAGACATTCGCGTGCTAGGCGAGTGGTCGAGAATGCTTTTGGTATTTTGGTATCAAAATTTAGAGAATTTCAAACAGAAATAAATCTCGAACCTCTTAAAGTTAACATAATTACCATGGTTTCTTGTTGCTTACATAACTATCTGAAAAAAAATCGTGGACAATTACATACACGATGCAATGGACACTGAAAATATTACTACCGGCCAGATTGAGAGAGGACACAAAAGGGCGATAGGTACTGTAACTATTTTAATAATGAAGGCAACGTACCGTGGCAGAATGATGTAATAAATAATCAATAAACATTACCTAACTAACTAGAGACTATGTGTTTTTTTTATCTTACCTGCTGACTTTCTGAAGACATAGATGGGGCGACATAACTTGATGAGCACTCACTGAGAAAGCACAATTCTTTAAATGTCCAGCATTTGGGTATATATACTTCATTGGCGCCAGTACCAGTTCCTTTAGAAGTTTTCACTTTTCTTAATTCTTTCCTGTAGTTAGTTCTTAGAGAATTAATTTTCTTCTTAACATCATTTGTAGTTGCATTTATTTTAATTCGTTTATAGATACTCAGTAGCTGGTCGTACGCCTTATTTTTTTATCCTTATTTGAGTATTCTTTTGAAGACACGTCCCACAACACAGGCAGCTCTCTGTAGTTTTCAATGAAATTTAATAGTAACGCATTCCGATTTGTAGGTGTTTCATCGTTTACATCATTATTTGTATCGTCCGGGGAGTTAATAGTATTTTCGTCCATCCAAATATCATTATCTGAATTCATTATTAAATGCTATGTATGCAGTAATCACGGGTATAAACGAAAGTACCTATAGTAACAATACATACATAACCTTAAATACAATACAATAATCTGCCCCCTTCCACTCAGAACTTCGAGTTCAAAATTTTAAATACCAACTGAAGTAAGATTGTCAATCTCTCCCTCAGACGGTCAATATTTATTGTCAATCTTACAAATATTTTGGTTTTCATCAAACCAACCCATCAATATTTTACATATTGACAATCTAAAAATCTTTCTACTCACACGTTCAATAATATTGTCAATACTCAGATATTGACAATATATATTGATCGTGTGAGAGCTGCTTTATAGCGTTTTCGATTGAGCTGCACTGATTGCACTCAGTGCGCACTGAGTTTAGATTTCGTGTTCGATTGGTGATTTCAGTTCAAACTTTCTTCGTGTTTTATGTTCGATTGAAATGTTAGTGCGCACCAGTTTTGCACTCAGTGCAAGAATTTTGGAACTTCGAAGGTAGTGCAAGCGTTTCAGTGCAACTTTTCTGTCAATTCAGGAGAAGCATATTACAGATGATTTATTGACAGATAACAAAAACAATTTATTGTATCAAGAAATTGTTAATAATTAATAATAATTAAGTTATTTGCTAAACACAGTTTCTCTAGTGCATAAAATCTTCGTCCGGGGTGAATTCCTTAAGAAGCGAATATGAATAATTAGTGTATTTAGGATTTTTAATTTATTATAACAAATAAATATTGCATTTTCATATTTCCGGCAACAAATGATAATTTTGAGGTTACGGTTCAGTATATTTCCCGCTCAATAATTTTGCTCCCAGATCACGTTTGCATTCGATTGAAACACGCACTAGTTTCGTTTTCTGGCAAAACTGACTGAGTGCGTGACGTAATATCAGTGTGACCCGAACTCTTCTGGTGCAAGTGAAATGAAAACGCTATTAGTTGATTTTTTTTTAGCTGAATTTTAGCTGCAGAAGCGGGGGGGGGGCGGTTATCACGTGGGGTATTGTTTATTGCCACACAACTCCCAGTTTAGTTAACACTGTTACCCTGCGACGCTAGCAGCAAAAATCTTTCAAAATAATTTTTTTGGTATGGATGCGTAAGTACATAGTTTTTCAATTATTATAAATAAAAAACACTTTATTTTTTAATATAATGTAATGAGTAATGACTAAGTTTTAAAGTAATGTGAAATTTGTCATTGCGGTATAAATCAAAACTATTAAACTTCCTTTAGTCATAATTTTATAAGATTATTACTCAGACAAATTCATGACAAGTACAGAACTTATTCAGCACTCTGACTTTTTTAACGCAGTTGTTTTACACAGTGAAAGTTACTATCTATATCTAAATCTAAATTTAAATTTTAAATTATGTCTGCAAACTCTATAAAAAAAAACCTACAAGTACGATTGTTTTTTCTTTGTTAAATCTCGCACAGTTTTTAAATGGATATTAGAAGATTCTTCATCCAGTGTCCTGTCGCATCAGCAACAAACCTGAACTTAGGTAAATTTGACATTTCGCTTAGTAAAGAATAGACTATAGTCGAGTCTCGTTAACATGAACACGCTTAACGAGAATTCTTTTTAACACGAATGATTTTTTTGTTCCCTGTGAATTGGAATATCATTTTAATTTATACAGATAACAGGAATTTATAACACAAATCAAACTTGCCTTCCCCTTCGGGTTTGTGTTAACGAGGCTCGACTGTATACAATAATAGAGAAAACGGACAGAAATATGCGTAGCAAGTGCGCCGCTGAGGGTGGGAGATATTTAGAATACTATTTCAGATTTTGTTTTATTATCTGTTGCGGATAAGTACGTTATTTGTTAGGTCAAAATCGAAAAGAGTTAAGTTCGCCCACATTGATAAGCAAAAAACCTAGAATTGAGAAGAATGATCCTCCTCCAGCATTAGTTGATTCCAGGCCTTTAACAACAACATTTGATTCTGATATAGGCTTCTACGTTGGAAAAGAGGTAACATATTACTACTTTTATTCTTCACAATGTACTATAGTATATTGAGAATATCAGGTGGTAACATTTACTTTCCTGTTTTTGATAAAATTCCGTTTTGTTTTAGATCGATGACAACACCAGAAAGAAGCTTCTTCTAAATTCTTGGAAACCGGACTTCAACTTTAAGTTTCCACAATCTGGCCCGAGAAACTTGAGGTTTGTTCCGAAATGGCTTGGTGAATGGAACGGGCTCTTATATTCCCCATCTCAAGATGGCGCATTTTGCAAGGTTTGCTTTTTATTTTGCACTATTGTTGGGAAGCAAAGTTCTACACCTGGTAAACTAGTTCTCCATCCATTTACAAACTGGAAACATGCCAAAGAAGTTTTTGGAGAGCATGATAAAACAAAATATCACGCAGCTTGCCTTCAAAGAGCAGGTATGTTCATGGCCACAATCTCAGAAAAGATGCTTAGTATTGATAAGGCTTTAGATGTAGGCCATGCAGCTACAGTGAAGAAAAACAGAGAACACTTGAAGCCCATCATATCAACAGCCCTATTCCTTGCCAGAAGAGGCTTGGCATTTCGTGGGCATCGGGATTCCGGAGCTGTAGTCATGAACGAAGCCCCTCAGGCGGCAGAAGGGAACTTTAAGGCTCTACTAAGATTTAGGGTCGAGTCCGACGATACTGTTTTGATGAAACTACGGATATCAGCACTATTGCCCAGATGACTTTCTGTGCCAGATTTGTCGAGGCAGGAACTATCCATGAAGAATTTCTTCAGTTCATTCCTGTAACGAATACGACAGGAAAAGGATTGGCTGATGCGATATGCAACGCAATGAAAGATTTAGATCTTCAACCACAACTGATGGTTGGCAGGGATACGATGGTGCTGGGTCTATGAAAGGGCACTTAAATGGAGTACGAGCGCACATACAGGAAAAATATCCTAAAGCTTTGTATGTTCATTGCAGCTCGCACTGCTTGAATCTCAGTATTTCGGAGGGATGCTCTGTGCAAGGAATGCGAAATTGTATGGGAACTATTGAGGCTGCATATAACTTTTTCAATACCCCAAAGAGACAGGCAGTTTTGAACTCAGAGTTGGACAAAATGAAAGACAGTGAAAAGAATAAGAAAGAAAAGCTAAAAAGAATGTGTCCTACTCGATGGATAGGGCGCCACGATTCCGTGAACTGCTTCATTGCGTTACTTTATCCTCTACTCTCGGCGCTTGACGAAATTAAAGGCTGGTTGGACAAGAAAGCTGCCACTGATGCTCAACTTCTCCAGTGTGCAATCGAAAAGTGCGAATTTTTGATTAGCCTTTTCACGACCGAGTTTGTTTTTTCACTGACCTTGCCATTAAGCATGTACCTTCAAAAAGAAAACCCAGACCTGTCGGCTGCCATGGACTATGCCACGACCCTGAAGAGGAAATTGGAAGAAACTAGAAGCAACGCAGGTGAATCATTTTCACCAGTATTCAAAAAGGCGCGTGAGGTGTGTGAAGAGCTTATGGTCCCTGTTGCGAAACCAAGAATGGCAGGGCAGCAGACTATAAAAAATAATGTTACTGCTGATTCTGTAGAAGAATACTTTAGAAGATCCTTGTTCATACCTTTTCTAGACAACACTATCCAATCTTTAAGGGACAAATTCGAAACGCACACGGATATATTAAAGCCCTTCCGGTTGTTGCTGAACCTGGCAAAGTGGATCAAGACATTTCTGGGGTTGCCCGATTAGCAGAGTTTTATGAACTCGAAAGTAATGGGCTAAATGGTGAGATGCTGATGTGGCATGAGATTTTGAAAGAGAAAAAACAGAAAAATGCTCTTGAGGCGTTACAGCTTTGCAATGCTGATCTCCTTCCTACTGTGGATTCCCTTCTCACTATTTTGGCAATAATTCCAGTCACTACCAGCACAGCTGAAAGATCTTTTTCGTCGTTAAAGCTGCTGAAGACATACTTACGAAACAGTACTTCAGAAGAGCGTCTTAATGGATTGGCCTTGCCATATATTCATCAGAGAATCGCTATAACAGAGGATGAAGTACTTGACGAACTCTCTTTAAAGTCACGTAGATTGAATATTTCTTTGTAATAGTTATTTGAGTTAGGCCAACACCCTAAAAAAGTGTATTTTATTTTTTTCATTTATTTTATTAAAAAGAGATCTATAATATATTTCAAATCGACTTTAGAGACTTATTTCACAGAAAAGTACTAGATCAAGTAAAAAATTAAAAACTTTTTTTTTGCTAGAAACGCAGCCTTTTTATGAATATAAAAGTAATAGAGTTAAATTTTTTTCACCGACGATGATTTAATTATTAGTTAAAATTTACTTAATTTTTTAATTGGAATTTAATTATTATATCAGTCCAGTTATTTAACCATGGCCTGTCAGCCCCCCCATGGAAATTCCCAAGAACCCCCCCCCCTAGAAGAAATTTCTGGCTGCGCCACTGTGTCATTTCAAATGCTCAGTGTACATTTGAACTTGAATTTTGTAATTAATTTCATACCAGAACACTTATTATGTACTACAACTGTAAATTGTCATAAGAGTTATAGTAACAGGAAGAATGTTAAATTTTACAATTATCCAGACAGTAGTAAGAAAATATATATGGATTGAAACATTTAAGTTTGTATGCCGTTTTGAAAGTGATTCATAGATTTCAATATCGATTAGTCATTACGTACAACGTACTCTATTCGAAAAATGTGTAGGAGACTCAGATGAAATGAATGTTTGAAGAATTTCATGAATAGAAGTCGGAAAGCAAGTCAACAAATGTACGCCAGTTTCAAATGCGATTGATGATTAACGGATGGTTAGTCTTCGTAATGTGAATACATTTACGGTCAGGATACTGATGGTATGCGTTTCATGTGAAGAAAGTCAATTTAAACAATAGCCCCAACCGATCATCAGACCGACTTTATGTCAAATGCATGTGGAACATGTTTTATACTATTTAACTAGAATACCTTGTGTTAATTGTATTAAAAGACTGACGCTGGATTTCACAAACGTCACTTAACTTTAATCATCGATTAAGAATAATCATTCCTATACCTTCAATACATGTAACCATGGCAACGTTTACTTCTAACGGATGATTAAATTTAAGTAACGTTTGTGAAATCCGCCATGATTATATTAGTGATGTTTCTTAAATTGAGGTTTGTACTCAGATTTTTGTTTAATTTATAGCACTTATAATAAACAATAAAACTTGTTGCAAGATTTGAGTAAATTTAGAAAAAGCCCTAAATATTTTTAATACAATTACAAGAAATAACAACAAATCTGCGCACAACCAAAAATTTTATTGACCATCAATGCCATGCAAAATTTCTTCCGCAAATACCAACATTTTCGCTTGGCTATTGAAGTTATGCATAGGGTGACTGCGCCTGATGGCCGGCCACTACTAGCTGGTCATCCACTTACATAAATAAGATTTTAAAATATATTTCAACATCCATTGTAATTGCAAAATTAAAAATTACAGAGTGACGTTAATAACGTCACTTCAACGTGTCACAGGTGTATTAACCTAAAAACAATGTTTTCATACCACTAATGCATAAATCATCGCCATGCGGCGCTGAACGCAGGCATGTGCATGGTCCCTATAGGGGCTATAGTCCATTACTTTCACATCGTAATGGCGAATAACCCTAGGACATATTTGTTTGGTTTGCAGTGGAGTTCTCGAGCTACGGTTCTGCTGACGAAGGCCCAACTAGGCCTGAAACAGCTGTACAGAGCCTGCTCGAGGACTTCGCTGCAATCAAAACCGATTTGCACAACATTTTTTAATAAAAACAAACAATAAAAGAACGAAAAAACAAAACTGAGCCAGCTCAATTTTATTTTATGACAGTGCAATTGTAACCAATAAATCGCCAAGACGAATGTAGGTAAACTTTTCTGAAAATTCAGAATTATTTTAAACCAGTATCAAATTTTCATCACGAAAACTAATTAAGCCACTCGTTTCTTGGATTTAATTAATATTTATCAACATTTTTAGTAGATATTTATTTTCGTCTTATTAATGAACATAAACATAACATTTTGCAGTTTTACAGTGTTAAGATCGATGTACTGTCTGTCATGAAAATGAAACAAATAAACTGAAATGCATTATTCTGCTACGAATTCAGTTTGCTTTTAAATAAGGTTGGTCAGGTTCCTCTCGCTCGATTTACAACTGCAAGAGATCTCGGGATAATCTTTGACTCTGAACTTACCTGCTTACAACACGTGCTTTCACTGGTTAAATCATCGAATAAAATGTTAGGTTTCATTATTAGAAACTGTAGATCCTTCACCAATGAAGAGGCCTTAAAAACGCTTTACTTCTCTTTAATCCGGTCCAGATTGGAATATTCAGTGATTGCTTGGATTCCAATATTTAAATGTTATTCTTCTATGTTAGAAAGTATTCAAAGGAAATTCTTTAAATATATGTGGTTCAAGAGATGTGGTGTATATCTAGGCTTGCCATACGTCCCGGTTTGACCGGGACAGTCCCGGATTTTCAGCGATGTCCCGGCCGGTTTACTGCGTGTCCCGGAAAATACCAATTTTACTTCTTTTGACTCCTTATTCAATACTCAAATTAGGAGTTGAAACAAAATGATATAAAAGCATTCAGACCACTTGGTGTGTTCGCTTTCCTTGCAAAAATGCGAGTGATTCTATGTTACCAGCTGAGAGGGCGAGTAAATGAAATAATGAATGCGAATGACTAGTAGCTTCCTCCCCTTGTCTATTGCGGTGGACTCGCCCATTGTCTCGGCCACCTGCGCAGCTCTCTGCTACAACGTGCACGGAACTCGTCACCTCACTTGGAGTCAGTGCGTCGGTGTCAATGGTGTCAATGCATTGAATGGCTTCTGTTTACTATTATTCGTTTTGGTTACAGTTCTCAGTTCTGACATTTACAATTCTGTGATGAATTCTTAGTAGTGTGTACTCTAACAACTAACAAGATGCCTAAACGGTCGTGTTCATTTAATGAAGAATTACAGAATGAATACCCTTTTTTAAAAAAGGTATGTACGCCTACTCGTACGCTAGACGATAGAGTTAAGTGTTCTCTTTGTAATTCAGAGTTTTCTGTCGCCCATGGGGGTCGATCTGATATAAAAGATCATTTGCAGTCAAATAGACACAAAAACAGTTTGTCAGTAGCTGCTAGCTCTTCAAAATTGACAACTTTTTTTAAGATTGCTAGTTCGGGCCTGTGAAGCTGGCGTATCATTTCATGATACGAACTCACTATAATTAATGAGTTCGGGCTTTATTTCTAATAGTTCTATAGTTCCTGATAGATAAAATCGAGAGTTCTACTCATTAAAGCGAAAAAAAGCCAAAGTGCAAACTGAGACGCCAGGTACACGAAGCGTCTCACTTTGTCCTACGCAAAATTAACGCACAATTCTTATAGAAAATTAAAAGATCTATAGTTCTACATGGGTTAAAGAAAGAGATTCTAGAGAAAAACATTGCTATTTCTTAATTTAAGAAACTCTAATAACACAAAATGCATATATTTACGGGAATACAGATGAGACGCTGTCGAATATTCGATAGTTCTGTGAGCTCTATAATTTTTTCCAACGACTTTCCGGAGAGTTCCAGCCATAAGCCTCATTCGATTATTTTTTGAGCAATTTTAAACACCGCGAAATGGCGTGTTATACACGTTATAAGCACAAAGTGAGACGCTGTCGAATGTACGACAGTTCTGTGAGTTCTATAATTTTTTCCTTGTAGTTCGGAACGTATCCAACGACTTTCTGGAGAGTTCCAGCCATAAGCCCCATTAGATTATTTTTTGAGCAATGTTACACCCCGCGAAATCGCAAGTTACACACGTTATAAGCACAGAGTGAGACGCTGTCGAGTGTACGACAGTTCTGTGAGTTCTATAATTTTTTTCCTTGTAGTTCGGAACGTATCCAACGACTTTCTGGAGAGTTCCAGCCATAAACCCCATTAGATTATTTTTTGAGCAATGTTACACCCCGCGAAATCGCAAGTTATACACGTTATAAGCACAAAGTGAGACGCTGTCGAATGTACGACAGTTCTGTGAGTTCTATAATTTTTTCCTTGTAGTTCGGAACGTATCCAACGACTTTCTGGAGAGTTCCAGCCATAAGCCCCATTAGATTATTTTTTGAGCAATGTTACACCCCGCGAAATCGCAAGTTATACACGTTATAAGCACAAAGTGAGACGCTGTCGAATGTACGACAGTTCTGTGAGTTCTATAATTTTTTCCTTGTAGTTCGGAACGTATCCAACGACTTTCTGGAGAGTTCCAGCCCTAAGCCCCATTAAATTATTTTTTGAGCAATGTTACACCCCGCGAAATCGCAAGTTATATACGTTATAAGCACAAAGTGAGACGCTGTCGAATGTACGACAGTTCTGTGAGTTCTATAATTTTTTCCTTGTAGTTCGGAACGTATCCAACGACTTTCTGGAGAGTTCCAGCCATAAGCCTCATTAGATTATTTTTTGAGCAATTTTAAACCCTGCGAAATTCAAATTACGCACTTTGTATGAGACGCTTTCTGTTATTTGACATTTCTGTTAATTCTACAATGCGTGAAATTCTGGCCTTTTCTCGTTCTTAGCATTACCCAGAACCAACGACGTGGACGTGACGAGATGATGGTTCCTTTTGTTTTTTTTTGGGGGGGGGTGTGGGGGGGGTTGTTTTTATTTTTTATTTTATATTTTTTATTTTTTTTTATATTTTTTATTTTTTTTTTATTTTTTATATTTTTTATTTTTTTTATTTTTTTATTTTTTTTTGTTCTTTCTATTTTAGTAAGTTCGGCGATATACATTTTACTCATGCTGGGCATAAAGTTGTACATGTGGTACGATGTTATAAGTGGTAGGTATAACTCGTGTTCTTTCTGTTTTTGAGTCATCATATTCGTACCATGACGTGTTCGTTGTCAGCAAAGCTGTGTAATGTTGCTTTTCATGGAGATAGATTACAATTCCTCTAAGAGTGAATTTTTTGTTGCCCATTATAATACTTTTCGCGATGCTGCCTAAATTATATGTTTTCGGTTCTAATCCTTATATCTTTGATATAATTATTATCGGTTAAAACACTCGCGTCTATAATGATATGTGGCCCGTACTCTTCATTTATTTTACATGGATTGTTACATTTTGGGCATATTTGTTTTACGTCACTCATATCGTCTAATGCTGCTTGAATATTTTCCAGTCCTTTTTGTAATAGTACATCCACATTAACGCTTACGGCTGTAAATTTTCGTTCGTTACTATAACTGCAAAAAGTACATGTTTTTTGTCTTTGCAGACTAGGCAATGATAGGAATACGTAATCCGCTGGATGGGCAGCGTTACACATTGCATCTAATGTGTGAAAGCGCCTGGTAAGTTTTGCTTCTTGGAATAGTGACAAGCTGGTAAGAAAAGAAGCTCTTTGTATATATTCAGTTGTTGTTATCTTCCCTCGACTTGCAATTTTTATTGCTAATTGGAAGAAATTGCAATCTTTGATATTTTGCACAATATTTTTGTATTCGACATTCATGCCTATCATATGTACTGTGCAGTGGAGAAGAGCGTCGAAAGCACATGTATTGCGCACCATTATAGTTTGTCCTTTCAATTTAATTGGCTGACATATATTTCCATTTTTCATTACAGGAATAAATACAACATTATGTGACTCAATACTGTCCCATTCAGGACATTTATCCAAATAAGATTCTTTCTTAATGCGACCAGATCTTTTGGAAGGTTCCGTCAATCCCATCCAATTATCTTTATAATTTAAGGGACATGTCTCATTAGAGGATAATGAGTTCGTTATTTTGGAACAAACTTGAACGCTATTAGACGGAGACGTTTCGAAATCTGATCCTGTTGAAAAAGCATTTGCGGCATAATCTAAACGTAATCTTCCGTCCAGATAATCCAGATGATTGGCTACAAATTTATCGATCCTCATAGGAAGACAGCCTTTAAAAGCTCGAGTTTTATACTCAGCGAAAATTGATTCGACTGAGGAAGATGTTGATACTTCCGTGCCAGTTTTAAAATAAGGACGCATTACACCTGTCCACAGTGGTAGATTTAGAATTAAAGTTTTTATTTTCATTGCAGCTGCAGGATTGTAAAATGCGTTAACTATATTTCCATCTTTAGATTGTGTTGCTAAATCATTTGCTTTGGTATACAAAGAATTGCTCCATTCTTGCCAAGATAACGGAGAATCTTCGGAACATGAAATGTCATCTTCATCTACTTTCTCTACTACATCTGCAGTATTAATGTCGTCAACATTCACACCTTTAATGCAGTTATTAGTGAACTGTAAACATCTTTCAGATGGAACTGAAATGCCATCGGCATTGCCAACATCTTCACTTAGAGCTACGACCAATACTGACGTTAAAAAGGAATGTAATTCATCTACAGATTGCATTTTATATGCTTGAGCAATGCATCTCAAATAAAATTGTCGTACTTTGTTTGGTAAGTGTCGAAAACACTCCCATTTACTTATAATGTTTATAACGTGGCTAACGTCCAGTCTTAAGTATGAGCCTGGTAATGGTGCTTCTTCATTTTGCATGACTATGTGATAACAACGTTCTAAATAGTGTTTTAAATCAGCACAATCAGCAAATGCACGCGCCAACGCGACTAATATTGCTCGACTAAAATCCGTTACCGTTACGGATGGCACTGCAGCACCCGCTCTTCGTATTTCAAGTAAAAAATACGTTAGAAGAGCTGCATCTTGTTTTGCAGAGATCATTTGGAAAACCGGAACACCACGTTTGTTTTCCGGAACAATTACACATTGGTACAAGAACAAATGAGACGATTTTGATCCATCAGGTATCGGTAATTTTTTGCTATGCTGCCTGTAGCATCCATAGTAAAATATGAATTCTTTTCCCGATTTATAATCTTGTATATTGTTATTTGCTCCTTAGACCAATACATAATATAAAATGGATCTAACCCTATTCCATGTATTGATCCAGGTCTTTGAATATATTTGTATATTTGTAAGTTATGAATTGGATCACAATCGCTTATTCCTAATCGATTATCCAATTCATTCTGTTTAGCTTTACGTAAAACATTTGTTGAATATAAAATTGGGGGACTTTCGTCACCAAATTCCATAATTTTTTAGCTTCCGCAGTATGCCAAATTGTAGCCTGTTTTTTTGCCTCTATTAAGTGGTCAGCTATCTTCTGTCGAAGGAAACCCTTCAACTGCCTTTTCTTTGTATGATTAATTAGATGGTTAAAACCAGTCAAAGCGCAATCAAATATTGCGTCTTTTCCATCACTTGGCTTTTTCATCATTTTGCCTCTCAATGTAGCTTCGCATTCTTTACAGATTGCATGAAACCGTACGTAACATTTGGCATTACGACTTGGGAATACTGTAGCGTTTTGAAAGGTAAATGCACAAGGAATTTTCGTTTGATCCCATATTTTTGAAGCAAATATATGAGTCCATTCACCGGGTTTTAATTTTAAATATCGGCGATTATGATATTCTCTCGCGACAGGTTTAATATTGTCCCAATTTTTTTCTGAAATTATAAGTTTAAAAGTTTTATTACTCTCAAAAGAGCACTTTTTACTGTCACTCTCAAAGGAAAGCTCAAAGGAATTTTTTGACTCATTGAGGGAATCTTCAATATTATTGATGTTTATACCATATTCCTTCAATATCTCAGAAGCTATACCTTGTCTATCATTGTTGACTATAGTATATCCCTTAAACGCCGCCGTCCAATATTTATTACACTATCGCCGTCGTGCGGTCATCGTGACCGCTTCTTACTTTTTGGCTTAATTAATACACATTCTGAACGTTCAATATTTTTATGCAACAGATGATTCAATTGATATATTAGGAAGTCAAAAAAAATAAGAAATAATAAAACTGAAAATTTTATTACCCCCAAAAAAAGTATTTCCACATTAGCCACACATTTGGGTAGAAAAACGAAAAAAAGATTTTTTTTGTTAAAAAATAAAGAAAATACCAACAACTAAATATTAATTTTCTGAAGTTAACACTTGAGTAATTATAACAAAAATACCAAATTTCAAAAGAATTTACAAAATCACGAAAATCACAAACGCCAAAAATTATAGCTTTTCCTTGCAATTTCTGCACAATTTTGCACTGCACTCTAAACATATAGCTTGATGGCACAAAAAGCAAACATGGAAAGTCTTTCTTTTAATTCTGGGAGGACACGTATAACATGTCTTGCGGTGTCTGACGGTCCAGGTTGATCAGCCATTTTCATAAATAGCAAGCCGAAAAATTACACCAACACCGTCGTGCGGTCTCAGTGACCGCTTACGAATTTCAATTGCGTTTAAAAATGAAACAGAACGGTATACAGTCATTCGCTTCTAGCAATATACTGACGTAGAGGTGGTTTGAAGGTACTCTAACGGTTTGTACGTTATCTTGAAGGAGAGACAAAATAAACACCAATCAAAAATCGCTGCGGTCATGATGACCGCACGACGGCGTTTAAGGGATATACATGCTTGGGTGTTATATAATAAGAATTTAATTCTTCCATATTTTGGCTAATTTTTAAATATACGGGATTTGATGGTGGAAGCCATTTCCCGTTTGAATTAAAACATTTGTATTCTGGTATTTTCAATATTGTAATTAGTTTGTACCGATCGTACATTTTGTTAATTTAGAAAAAATGATAATATATTTATACAGGTGTTTATAAACAGAAAAACGAAAAAATAAGAAAAAAAGTAAATACTCGGAATATAATGTTGAATTGTGCTAAAATGGCACTCTGCAAACACGACAAAAAGTCGTGTGTGTATACGTTCCACCACGTGAGACACACCCGGTTCGTATCTAACTACAACTCTCGGTTCGTATCTTGCTGCAGACACGACAAAAAACACTGAAAATCTGTTCCCAATCGAAATTTCGTACTATAATATATCGTTTGCCTCTTGCTACGCTAGGCCGATAATAGCAATAATGACAATAATACGCTGGGCCCTTCTCCAAGAACAGTTGATTCTCCGTCTCCGTCGTTCTCGCTTGAAACAGAAAGAGAGAGGGTACTCCCCACCCACCCACCTTGTGTTTGCGACTCTCGTATGTCTAAAGGTTTGTTCAGGTTCTCGCCAGGACAGTCCTAGAACGTCCAGGAGCATGCGCACAACAAAAAAACGTGTAGTTTCTTTGTTATGCGCATGCTCCTGACGGTTCTCGGCCTGTCCTCACGGGAACCCGAACAAGCCTTAAAATTTAGTTCAGATACTGCGTTTTTTTGGCCCTATACGCAAGACGCATTTACCATTTTCGTTTGTTAAATTTTGCTCGTTCACAAGAAGCAGTCTGCAAATGCGAATGTTTGTATTTTTATGTTTACAACTAGAGGTTTTATGCTGACATAATTTACAGCTGATATGGTAATTGAGGTTATGTCGTTTAGATGTATCATCGGGGCCTTAAAATTCCGCACGATTTTTTATTAAGTAGCCAAAATTTCTCTAAATTATAGTTTTGTAGAACAGGCTCTTTCCTAAATTTTGACACTAAAGATATTTAACCAAAAGTCAGATTGTTTGGTTATACTTTAAGAACAGGAGGATAATAAAGTATTAGAACTGAAATAACAGAATAAAAGTAGCGACCAACCATCTTCTAATTTTGCGATTGCAAAACCCTTCTCTCCTTCAGAAAGCGCGTGATTTGGCATTGTGTTTGCTACAACTTTAGCATTACATTTGAAATCTGATAAAATGATTATTTTTGATAAGCCGTCAAAGAAAGCCATATTTAAAGCGAAAAATTAACCAAAAAAAAATCAAAGGAACCATAATCTCGTCACGTCCACGTCGTTGGTTCAGGGTAATGCTAAGAACGAGAAAAGGCCAGACTTTCACGCATTGTGGAATTAACAGAAATGTCAAATAACAGAAAGCGTCTCATACAAAGTGCGTAATTTGAATTTCGTAGGGTTTAAATTTGCTCAAAAAATAATCTAATGAGGCTTATGGCTGGAACTCTCCAGAAAGTCGTTGGATACGTTCCGAACTACAAGGAAAAAATTTTAGAGCTCACAGAACTGTCGTACATTCGACAGCGTCTCACTCTGTGCTTATAATGTGTATAACTTGCGATTTCGCGGGGTGTAACATTGCTCAAAAAATAATCTAATGGGGCTTATGGCTGGAACTCTCCAGAAAGTCGTTGGATACGTTCCGAACTACAAGGAAAAAATTATAGAACTCACAGAACTGTCGTACAATCGACAGCGTCTCACTTTGTGCTTATAACGCGTATAACTTGCGATTTCGCGGGGTGTAAAATTGCTCAAAAAACAATCTAATCAGATTTATGACTGGAACTCTCCAGAAAGGCGTTGGATATGTTCCGAACTACAAGGAAAAAATTATAGAGCTCACAGAACTGTCGTACATTCGACAGCGTCTCACTCTGTGCTTATAACGTGTATAACTTGCGATTTCGCGGGGTGTAACATTGCTCAAAAAATAATCTAATGGGGCTTATGGCTGGAACTCTCCAGAAAGTCGTTGGATACGTTCCGAACTACAAGGAAAAAATTATAGAGCTCACAGAACTGTCGTACATTCGACAGCGTCTCACTCTGTGCTTATAACGTGTATAACTTGCGATTTCGCGGGGTGTAACATTGCTCAAAAAATAATCTAATTGGGCTTATGGCTGGAACTCTCCAGAAAGTCGTTGGATACGTTCCGAACTACAAGGAAAAAATTATAGAGCTCACAGAACTGTCGTACATTCGACAGCGTCTCACTCTGTGCTTATAACGTGTATAACTTGCGATTTCGCGGGGTGTAACATTGCTCAAAAAATAATCTAATGGGGCTTATGGCTGGAACTCTCCAGAAAGTCGTTGGATACGTTCCGAACTACAAGGAAAAAATTATAGAGCTCACAGAACTGTCGTACATTCGACAGCGTCTCACTCTGTGCTTATAACGTGTATAACTTGCGATTTCGCGGGGTGTAACATTGCTCAAAAAATAATCTAATTGGGCTTATGGCTGGAACGCTCCAGAAAGTCGTTGGATACGTTCCGAACTACTAGAAAAAAATTATAGAACTCACAGAACTGTCGTACATTCGACAGCGTCTCACTTTGTGCTTATAACGTGTATAACTTGCGATTTCGCGGGGTGTAACATTGCTCAAAAAATAATCTAATGGGGCTTATGACTGGAACTCTCCAGAAAATCGTTGGATACGTTCCGAACTACTAGAAAAAAATTATAGAACTCACAGAACTGTCGTACATTCGACAGCGTCTCACTTTGTGCTTATAACGTGTATAACTTGCGATTTCGCGGGGTGTAACATTGCTCAAAAAATAATCTAATGGAGCTTATGGCTGGAACTCTCCAGAAAGTCGTTGGATACGTTCCGAACTACAAGGAAAAAATTATAGAGCTCACAGAACTGTCGTACATTCGACAGCGTCTCACTCTGTGCTTATAACGTGTATAACTTGCGATTTCGCGGGGTGTAACATTGCTCAAAAAATAATCTAATTGGGCTTATGGCTGGAACTCTCCAGAAAGTCGTTGGATACGTTCCGAACTACAAGGAAAAAATTATAGAGCTCACAGAACTGTCGTACATTCGACAGCGTCTCACTCTGTGCTTATAACGTGTATAACTTGCGATTTCGCGGGGTGTAACATTGCTCAAAAAATAATCTAATTGGGCTTATGGCTGGAACTCTCCAGAAAGTCGTTGGATACGTTCCGAACTACAAGGAAAAAATTATAGAGCTCACAGAACTGTCGTACATTCGACAGCGTCTCACTCTGTGCTTATAATGTGTATAACTTGCGATTTCGCGGGGTGTAACATTGCTCAAAAAATAATCTAATGGGGCTTATGGCTGGAACTCTCCAGAAAGTCGTTGGATACGTTCCGAACTACAAGGAAAAAATTATAGAACTCACAGAACTGTCGTACAATCGACAGCGTCTCACTTTGTGCTTATAACGCGTATAACTTGCGATTTCGCGGGGTGTAAAATTGCTCAAAAAACAATCTAATCAGATTTATGACTGGAACTCTCCAGAAAGGCGTTGGATATGTTCCGAACTACAAGGAAAAAATTATAGAGCTCACAGAACTGTCGTACATTCGACAGCGTCTCACTCTGTGCTTATAACGTGTATAACTTGCGATTTCGCGGGGTGTAACATTGCTCAAAAAATAATCTAATGGGGCTTATGGCTGGAACTCTCCAGAAAGTCGTTGGATACGTTCCGAACTACAAGGAAAAAATTATAGAGCTCACAGAACTGTCGTACATTCGACAGCGTCTCACTCTGTGCTTATAACGTATATAACTTGCGATTTCGCGGGGTGTAACATTGCTCAAAAAATAATCTAATTGGGCTTATGGCTGGAACTCTCCAGAAAGTCGTTGGATACGTTCCGAACTACAAGGAAAAAATTATAGAGCTCACAGAACTGTCGTACATTCGACAGCGTCTCACTCTGTGCTTATAACGTGTATAACTTGCGATTTCGCGGGGTGTAACATTGCTCAAAAAATAATCTAATGGGGCTTATGGCTGGAACTCTCCAGAAAGTCGTTGGATACGTTCCGAACTACAAGGAAAAAATTATAGAGCTCACAGAACTGTCGTACATTCGACAGCGTCTCACTCTGTGCTTATAACGTGTATAACTTGCGATTTCGCGGGGTGTAACATTGCTCAAAAAATAATCTAATTGGGCTTATGGCTGGAACGCTCCAGAAAGTCGTTGGATACGTTCCGAACTACTAGAAAAAAATTATAGAACTCACAGAACTGTCGTACATTCGACAGCGTCTCACTTTGTGCTTATAACGTGTATAACTTGCGATTTCGCGGGGTGTAACATTGCTCAAAAAATAATCTAATGGGGCTTATGACTGGAACTCTCCAGAAAATCGTTGGATACGTTCCGAACTACTAGAAAAAAATTATAGAACTCACAGAACTGTCGTACATTCGACAGCGTCTCACTTTGTGCTTATAACGTGTATAACTTGCGATTTCGCGGGGTGTAACATTGCTCAAAAAATAATCTAATGGAGCTTATGGCTGGAACTCTCCAGAAAGTCGTTGGATACGTTCCGAACTACAAGGAAAAAATTATAGAGCTCACAGAACTGTCGTACATTCGACAGCGTCTCACTCTGTGCTTATAACGTGTATAACTTGCGATTTCGCGGGGTGTAACATTGCTCAAACAATAATCTAATGGGGCTGATGGCTGGAACTCTCCAGAAAGTCGTTGGATACGTTCCGAACTACAAGGAAAAAATTATAGAGCTCACAGAACTGTCGTACATTCGACAGCGTCTCACTCTGTGCTTATAACGTGTATAACTTGCGATTTCGCGGGGTATAACATTGCTCAAAAAATAATCTAATTGGGCTTATGGCTGGAACGCTCCAGAAAGTCGTTGGATACGTTCCGAACTACAAGGAAAAAATTATAGAGCTCACAGAACTGTCGTACATTCGACAGCGTCTCACTCTGTGCTTATAACGTGTATAACTTGCGATTTCGCGGGGTGTAACATTGCTCAAAAAATAATCTAATTGGGCTTATGGCTGGAACGCTCCAGAAAGTCGTTGGATACGTTCCGAACTACTAGAAAAAAATTATAGAACTCACAGAACTGTCGTACATTCGACAGCGTCTCACTTTGTGCTTATAACGTGTATAACTTGCGATTTCGTGGGGTGTAACATTGCTCAAAAAATAATCTAATGGGGCTTATGGCTGGAACTCTCCAGAAAGTCGTTGGATACGTTCCGAACTACAAGGAAAAAATTATAGAACTCACAGAACTGTCGTACATTCGACAGCGTCTCACTTTGTGCTTATAACGTGTATAACTTGCGATTTCGCGGGGTGTAACATTGCTCAAAAAATAATCTAATGGGGCTTATGGCTGGAACTCTCCAGAAAGTCGTTGGATACGTTCCGAACTACAAGGAAAAAATTATAGAACTCACAGAACTGTCGTACATTCGACAGCGTCTCACTTTGTGCTTATAACGTGTATAACACGCCATTTCGCGGTGTTTAAAATTGCTCAAAAAATAATCGAATGAGGCTTATGGAACTCTCCGGAAAGTCGTTGGAAAAAATTATAGAGCTCACAGAACTGTCGAATATTCGACAGCGTCTCATTTGTATTCCCGTAAATATATGCATTTTGTGTTATTAGAGTTTCTTAAATTAAGAAATAGCAATGTTTTTCTCTAGAACTCTTTCTTTAACCCATGTAGAACTATAGATCTTTTAATTTTCTATAAGAATTGTGCGTTAATTTTGCGTAGGACAAAGTGAGACGCTGCGTGTACCTGGCGTCTCAGTTTGCACTTTGGCTTTTTTTCGCTTTAATGAGTAGAACTATCGATTTTATCTATCAGGAACTATAGAACTATTAGAAATAAAGCCAGAACTCACTATAATTAATGAGTTTCTATGAAATGATACGCCAGCTTCACAGGCCCTGCTAGTTCTGATGATAAGAACTTAGATTTAGCAGCAAAAGAAGCAACATTTGCTTATCACACAGCTAACCATAGTCTGAGTTTTAACTCAAGTTCATGTACGTCAAAACTAATTTCAAAGTTTTTTGAAGCAAAGTTTTCACTGGGAAAAACTAAATGTGGGGCAGTAGTTGCGAACGTAATAGCTCCTGCAGCTCAAGAAAAGCTTAAAGAAGACTTAAAAAAGTAAAATTTTGTGTCTGTTAGTATGGATGCATCAAATAGAAAGGAGATCAAACTTGTCCCAATTATTGTACGGTACTTTAATCCTAATGTAGGAGTTCAAGTAAAACTCTTGGAATTCAAGTCAGTTCCCGGTGAAACATCTGAAATTCTTACAAGTCATTTAATGTCTGTTTTGATGGAAAACAACATTGATAAAAAATTGGTTAATTTTTGTGGAGACAATTGCAATACCAATTTTGGTGGTGTGAAGAGACAGGGGAAAAACAATGTTTTCAGTCGTCTCAAGGATGGCCTAGGACGTGAAATCAACGGAATAGGCTGTGGCGCTCATATTGTACACAACTGTGTGCAAACTGGAGTAGACGGTCTTCCAATTGATGTCGAGGCCCTAGTAGTAAAAATTTATAAGCACTTCCATATATTCACTGTTCTTTCATTGGAACGAATCCTTCAAATATTTAAAGGATTGAAAGATTACTTCTTGGACCAAGAAATGTGCCCAGTGAGCATTTAAAACCTGTTCACAGATCAGAAAAGCGAGCTATACTTGTGGTTTGTGCATGGGCAGCTTGCAATGTTCAACAAGGCTATTCTAGGAATGGAAAAACAAAATGCCACAACTTTTGATGTAGCCGAGATACATACATAAAACTCTAAAAAATAATCTCATTGAGAAAAAGGCTTCAAAATTTATTCCAATGGGGGCAAAAACCATTTACAAGACTCTGGATAAGACAGACATTGATGCAGTAAATGAAGAATTTGACCGATTTTATGACAGATCAATCGCATACCTAGAACTTTGCGAAAACAGTTTCGGAGATGCCAAAAAATTGTCATGGATAAATCTATCCACATCAAACATGGTTTCTTGGGAAAACGCTGAAAGTTCCGCAGAACTTATAAATGAGAGTGTGCCTAAGCTTAGCGAGTCAAAAATAAACATGGATGAGTTGTTTGATGAAGTTGTGCTTGCCAAAGAGTTTTTACAGTCCCATTGGGCAGATTGGAAAAAGGAAGAGGGGGGCAATGATAGACGACTGTCCAGTGAAGAAAAATGGATGAAAGTGTTTGGACACTTTAGAGACAATGACATTGCGATACCTAACTTATCTAGGGTTGTAGAATTCGCTTTTTGTATGCCGGGAACCTCGGCCCCAGTTGAAAGGGTCTTCTCGTTGATGAACAATGTCTGGAGTAATGATCGTGGGATTATGAAAGAATCGACTGTGAAAGCTTTGATGGAATGTAATATTAACACTGGACTTAGCTGTGAAGATTTTTATAATAAGATCAAAAATAAAAAGGAAATTCTAAAAAAGGTTTTAGCAAGTGAAAAATACAAAAACTATGTCACTTTGCTTAGTTTGTAAGTTGAGAATATTAATAAAATGTGTATAATATAAACATTATTACCTTCCATTGCATCCCATTAATCTATAATTTTTAGTTGTTAAAAGTCATGGAAAAAGTGATTTTTAACACTTATTTTTCAAAAATTTTTCCCGGGGGGAGCACCCCCGGACCCCCCGCTAACCTGGGGGGTATTCCATACCCCCCAAGCCCCCCGTTTGTCCCGGTTACACTTCCCAAAAATATGGCAAGCCTATGTATATCATGAAAGAGGGCTAGATCAGGAACATTTAATATCAAATTTCGAAGTCTCATCCCTTAGTCGCAGGAGGAAATGTATTGTTGTTACTCTTTTATACAAATTAGTGCATAATCAGGTAGATTGCCCGTTCTTATTAAACAAATGAAACTTTTTAGTACCAAGACTTGAAGCAAGAGAATCTTCTACTTTTTATCTTTCTGTAGCAAGAACCAACATGTTATCGAGATCTCCAGTTCATATAATGTGTTCAGTCTATAATAACATCTGTCTAAGATGTGATATTTTCCATGATAACCTTGATTCAATAATAAAATTTCTAGATAACGACTGAATCTTAAAGTTTCATTCCTAAACTCATTTCCCCTCTTTCTCCAATCTATTGTATTTAATTAGGTTAATTCTTACATCATATACTAATTGCCATATTTATCTTATCGATATTATTTTAATAAGTTAGGTTTAGTTAAGTTAGTTATGCTTAGTGTTGGTTTTATTCAACTTGAAAATAGCAGAGTTTAGTTTATTGAACGTAAACGTAATGACATGTATTAAAAAGTACAGAATAATCAGAAATTGTTATTACTTCAATTGTTATCAATTCCTCTAGCCGCCTACATATTAACACTTATAATATACAAATTGTCCATCACTTTCAACACTCCCACTTGGACAATTGGCTTTTTAAAACTTGTGTGACCAGTCTTTCAAAATTTTTACGTTCCAAGGCCTTTGTGAGGAAGTCGGCAAGTTGATCTTCTGATGGAACGTATTTCATTTCAATGCGTCCACTTTGTACTTCGTCTTTAACAAAGTGAAATTTATTTTCGATATGTTTAGTCTTACGGTGAAATTCTGGACTCTGGGCATATCTAATAGCTCCTTGATTATCACACAACAGAGTAACAACTTGCTCTTCTTCATTACTTAACGAAGAAATAAGACGGCGCAGCCATATTATTTCTTGGGTAGCAAGAGCTGCTGCTACGTATTCGCTGTGAAGGCTGCAGGTGGCATTTGACTCTTGCTTTCTTGACGCCCAGGAAACTGGACCACCACTGTAAATCATCAGATAGCCACTGGTTGACTTCCGATCATCGTTATCGCCCATCCAGTCAGCATCGCTGTAACCAACTAAAGTAAACAGATTTACATTTTTGCCACTATAAACAATGCCTTTATCAATGGTAGTTTTTAAATACCGAACGATGCATTTTGCTGCAATCCAATGGGGACGACCCGGATTAGTTGCAGCCCCGACTCATCGACATTATAAACGTTTCTCGGTTTATCAGTCAAACCGTTGGTGGTTAAAACATTACTTAACAATTGAAAATACGTTGTCACACTTTCTTTATTAATTGCTCTGGCTCGAGCTACAGAAATGCCCTCTGCTTTTCGTATGGCAAGATCCGCATGTCTACGTAAAAATGAATGTAACCAGTCAAGACCAGCCATTTCCTTTCCTGTGTTGAATCTGTGTTGTAAGCCAAGTTGCTGTGCAAATTTGTATGCTATTGATCGAACTTCGCTGCGTGTCGGAGAAAATCCGAACCTCTGCATTTTCTTGATATGCATAACTAATTTTTGTACGTTATGCTCTTCCAACATTGATGTCGGTCCCATTGGTTTTTTAATAACACACCCACTTGTAAGTCTACGTTTAAGCGTCGACCAAGGAACATTAAACAATTCTGCTGCTTGGTTTAAAGTGTGTCCTTCGTTCACTGCTTTCACTGCATTTTTTAATTGCTCCTCCGTTCACTCACCTCTTGTAGATCCTCTTTTCCTGTTATAAACGGTGGGCATGTTGAACTAAAAGAAAAATTTCCATGTTTTCATTATTTTCAAATTGTTTTTTAGCAGGGTTTTTTGTTAAAAGTTATACTTTTTTAAGTACAATATGTGCAACAAGTTGCCATAAACAAACAGTTACCACTTTCCCACAGAAATTGCTGTACAATACTCACCGTCTCTCCCAATATGTCTCGTCGCCATCTCACCCAATTCGCAAGGGTGAGATGGTGAACGACACAAAAACATAAACACAAAGCATTTGACGGTATTTTTAGGTTAGGCGATCTAAGTTCACCCCAAAATACAAAAATATAATAAAATAATTGCATTTCCAGTACCTATTTTTATTTACTGGCAGATTAAAGAAGGCTTACCGAAAATTTTTAGAGCGATGCTAAAAGTATTTCTCGATTTATTCACCATGTGCTTACAAAACACCTACTGCGACGTATTTACAGCTATTTACTAACTACACTTGTTACTTTAACCATACAGGAGCCGATATCTAGTGGCAGACCTCCGAAATATTCCAGTTCACCATCTCACCCGATTCACCGTCTCACCCTCGTTTACCCTAAGAAAAATTATTTTTTTCAGAATTTTTACTACACCCCTTTAGGGGGTGGGCCTGTTGGGACTCGTAAGTTCCGTCACGACTAAAAAGTAAGATACTTTTAGATAATTGTCAATCAAATAACAATTTATTTAGAATATATCTATATTTATTTAGGATATATCTATATTTATTTAGGATATATCTATGGAATGGTATTTAACAAAACAATTTTTTTTTCATTTACACATAAATATACACCACAATTGCTACACTTTGAGTGGGGTCGTGACAACACCAACAGAAGAACACTGTTCACATCGACCTCTTTTGCTTGTAAATGTTGGCCAGTGCACACCCCTATTCCCCAATCGAACATCGTTGGAAACGCTATAGTTATATTTTCTGCGCTTCGGTAATATTTCAGGAGTTCCTGATCTACTTCGACTACTACGAGGGTTTGAGTTACTATCACATATTCTCTTTTTCTGTAAATATGTTGAATGTCTTGACATAAGCCCTTGACTCACTCCTCTTCTAAAATCTAATAGCGTCAGTTCCTCCTCTGGATGTATGTTTTTGTATAGTACATAGCTATTTACAAAGGATATATCTAAAATTCCAAAAAATAAACGGTGCCACCATTTTTTTGATCGTCGATCTACGCAATATGTCTGTCTAAGACGATCTGCGTGATCCACACCTCCCATAAAACGATTATAATCCGTAACTATTGTAGGGCATTTTACATCTTTTCTGCTACCATCTTTTTGCAAGCGAGAAATGTTTGTCATTTCTGTACCATGAAAATTTGACAAAAAGTGGACTATTCGATTATCACGCCACTTGAAAAAAGTCAAATTCATTGTTGATACCCTGTAATCCACATCACCCCGTTGCATACTTTTGTCTTCTAACATATTACTAGGTAAACCCGCTCTATCCCTTTGAATTGTACCGCATGCTAATGTTTTCTCAGTTTTGAATTTTTTCAATAGGGCCACTGACGTGAAATAATTGTCAAAATAAATTTTTCTATGATGTCCCCAATAGCTTTCCGTAAGTTTTAGCACCACCGTTTCTCCTAATCCAAAGGACTGAAATTTTTCTTCCGCCACTTCATCTTTACCTTGGTAAACTTCAGCTGACCCTTCTGGTCAGCAATACACCAGAGTTTGTTTTGTTACATTTTATTATTATTACTCTTATCTAATGTGTTCACACTACTTTCTGGAGTACTTGCGATATGAATAATTTCGTTTCTACAATCATCTGTATTTTCACTTGTACCTTCTTCACTTTCCACAGTTGTGTCGTATACAATTGAATTTGCAATAACCTTTGCATGTCTCAATAAACTATTAGCAAATTCTTCATCTAAAAATATTTTTTTACAGTTATAACTTAATACATAATTTTTTCTATATTATCTCACCTTCTGTTGCTTTTAGAAAGTCTAAACTATTAACAGTTGTAACAACTTGTATAGCTGACCAGTTTCAGGATCTTGTAGTGGTAGTTCATGATTGTTATTCATGATTTTCTAAAAATAATTATGAACAATTGATGATTTAAATATCATTTAATCTTTGCATTTAATATTTACATAACCTTAAAATTAGTCTTCCGAGCTTCGCGCCTCACCTTTAATATTAATGCTCGAGAGACAAGAGGGGAGTACACTATGAGGTTTGATGCTCTCCACAAGACAAGTGCTAAATGAAACAAGAGGCGTCAGAACTCTGGGCAGCTCGGAACTGCTCTTTAGAGTAAATGGAAAGCACCTATTCTATGCACGGTTTTTATTGCACTTCATTGAGTGCGTTCGCCTTGATAGTACCATCGAACAACTTATTTGTCGTTCGTCTTGGCATTTCGTAGTGCTGAAACAAATATTATGACGTCATACTTTTGCCTCAAAACGTCATCAGTTGAACGCTTACAACGCTATTTTCAAATAGGTAGGGCACAGAAAGCGTGAGTGCTGTTTGCAAAACGAACGTTGGTTACAAAAATGAAACGTTATAATGTTGTAGACAAGGAAACTGAGATTACATATTGCATTAAGCTGACAACTGAAGACGCCAAACGCTTTGAAACAGATAAGTAGTCTATAATTATATACCGTGAATTTATTTTTAACATAAAACATTGCTGTTACGTACGAATCTGAGAATCCATAGCAACATTTACAATTTGTAAATTAAACTGTCCTTTTTAAAATAGAAGATGAGATGACAGCTGTCATGAATCTGTTCTGTTATTAGATTTCGATATACTTTTACTACAAAATAATAGCGACTCTTTCAATTACATTAGATATGTTTATTCTTGTTTAAAATTAGTAAACTTAAAACATAAGTAAAACATAAATTCTTTAATTCAAAACAAACACCACAACAAGTTTTCAAAAATTTCTTCGTTTACCTCCATGCAATATCCTAAACGATTATAAAAGTTGTTAATTGCATTAGTTACTTGTCCAAGGGTAATTTTTCCTGATACATTTTCACTAACTTTCTTCAGCTGACAGATGTTCCAAATTAAAATGGACAAATTTTATTTGATATGACATTAGAAACCCTAACGACGATGATCATGCAACAACATTTCAAAATTGGAATTAGTTTCCATAGTAATCTGAACAGCAATGTTTCATATTAAAATAAAATCACGGTATAAAAATATAAATTACAAATAATAACCTAACTTTCGAGTATAATACAATACAATAATATTTGTAAACTAAACACGTTTGTTTTTGTTGCATTTATTATACGTTTGTATGTATTTTTTTTTAATCAGTGGTGGTTGCCCAACGGCGTCCTAAGTCAAAGACTTATCAGGACCTCAGGAGCGGGAGTGTATTTGAGTGTGTGTAAAGTGTTCCATGGCTTTGTTACTTCCAACCTTCTCGTCGTTTTAAGGGGAAGCAGTGTCGAATTTTATCCCCAACACTGAAGGGTGCCTGAAGTCGATACCGACCACCCCCGAGAAAAATCCCGAGTGCGGTTCGAACCGACGACCATGCGATTGCATGGCCGGTCCTCTTACCACTGGACCGTTCAAGCGTTTAAATTTGCAATTAAAATATCAGAAAGTTATCTAATACTAATATTTTCTTCAACTGAAATCTTACTGTGCATTTGCTACTCAAAAACTAGAAGAAGCAAAAAAGGAATTAGAAGCACAAAGAGTTGCTGTCGAAGCACAACCTGAAACACAAGAATTAAATAAAACAATGACACTTGATGCAAACATCTCAGAGATATTTAACATAAGTGATTCTGCGGTATTTGTCATAAGTGGCTCAATAGAATCTGCAGCAAGTCCAACCCAGCCTGAGCCTGACAGTGCTGTTTTTAAATTACCACACAATGCAATATTATTTTTAATAGAACATTATAGAAAAAAAGAGAATGAATTTCATTCTGGAAAAATATCACAGAAAAAGTTTGGCAAGCTATCAGCAAGCAATTAAATGATATTGTTTACAATGTCAGTGGCTCACAGTGCAAGTCAAAATTTCAAAGTTTGAAAGGACATATAAGGAGGTAAAGGACCACAATGGCAAATCAGGCAATTATGCAAAGAGTTGGATATACTATGACATTATGCTTTTAGACTCGAAACTGAATTTAGAATCAGTAGCAACAATAAGTTCTACTGGGAAAAGGGCTAGAGAAGCAGAAGAATCTAATATTAAATCATCCACAAAAAATGCAATCCGGTCATTTATCCACTCAGGACTTACTCACGTCAATCAAGAAAACTAAGGAAAATGCTGAGCAAAATCGTGAACGCAGGCGTCAAGAAACAATGAAGCATAGGAGTAGAGCCACTACTGTTTTTAAAGAACTAGTAGGATCACTTAAAAATTAACAACTTAATACAATCAAACAATTTCTTTAGAATATTAACTTAGTTTATAATTTAGTAATCAGCAATCATTTAAATTAACTATTTTGAGTAATGAGTACTTTAGTGTTTAGGTACACGAGCAGTGAATTAATGTAAGGGATAGGTAATGCAAATGAAATTATAATAAGAACTCTATTGCAACCCCGACGTCCAACAAGACATATACACGGTTAACGCGTAAATGGAAATATTTCACGACACAATTCACAGGTCAGAAAATAGTCGCGTTGCGGCTCGGCGCACTTATTTGACATGTTTGCATTTACGCGCTAACCGTGCGTATGTCTTGTTGGTCGTTGGGTTTGCAATGGAGTTCTCGAGCCACTGTTCTACTGATGAGGCCCCAATTAGGGCCAAAATAGCTATAAAGAATATGCTCGGGGGCCCCATTTCAATCCTGCCGACTTGCAACCAACAATTTTGCGAATGCACCTAAATCAAAACAAAAAAAATCAAAAAATTCATACCGACATCCGGCAATTCCTTGTGAAATGTTTAGAACCGCTAGACTCACCGCTAGATTTCACTCACAATAAGTGTTCGAAGTTCCCCCGTACGCGAGACGTAAACATATCGATTAAAGTGAGTACCGTTTAACATGCCTGCCCACACATGCATGTTGTGAAAATTAAACATACCATCCCTTGTAAATATTGATTCGTTGGTGAAGAGAATGTTATTAACAAAGTTCGGATTGTTCGTCTGTTTCCGGGGTAACCACCGACAAAATCGCATGCGTTGGAGGTAATCTGCGGGCATCAGGCCTTGCACTCTTTGAAAATGGAACGGGTAATTGTTCCTCACGAATAGTTCGCCAAACAACAAACTGCACAACTGACACAAAGGATCTGCTATTTGGCAAAGGGCGATCTGGGTAACGCTGTGCATACAAACGTCTTGCAGCCAACGCATTTTGACCCCATTCGCCGTAAATTAAAATCATGTCCACAATAACACTATTGGAAAATTTGGCCGTGTTTTTAACACTGTTATCTGCGACGACGTGCACTTGAGATCTGACCCACTTAAACAACCGATGCTAACACACCTAAATACTTCTCCGATTACGTAATTACGTCATAAAAATAAGCCAGAGACTATCAAACTTTTTCATCGTTCGCCGAAAACATTTATTATATCTAATATTTATTAACCAATTGTTATACAAGAACTACTTCATTCTTCATCACTTTTAATGTCAACTTTCACTGGTTTCATATTTTGTATGAAGTTAAAAAACAGCCTGTATATTTTGAATTTCAAGTACTTGACAAGTGTCATTTCTTTTGGCCTCTGCTATTATATTTCTTGCCTCTGCAGCTCGTCCTACATGTACAACTTCTTCCAATGGAGCATGTATATTATCTATGCTAACAGCTTCTACTTCTTCATCCTTCATTAAACATATTACGGTGTTTATGAACAATGCGAATTTCTTTGAAAATGATTAAAATAATCATGCGTAAAGGAAACTGTAGGTAATAGTAAGAAGTTCGGAGAATAAACGAATGAGGGCGCTTTGTTAGTGACCGCGTCAGCCTACGACCTGACATGCTATGAAACCACCGGCGCGGCGCGGTGGACAGATTTCGATTCTTGCAATGGAAACTTACCGGAGCATCGTAAAAACTTTGGCGAAGGTTTTGTGAAAAACCTAAGCTAAATATTAAATTATCCGAATTTCTTCGTGCGGAATAATAGATTTGTTTCAATTAATTATTTAAAGTGGTGCAATTAACTGTGTTTTATGTTTTATTTTGCGACTTAATTTTTTTCATTATTCACCCACACACGTACACACACACACACACAGACAGATAATTTTGAATATGAAGGCCACCGACATCTACATTCAAAATATATCACACAATAAATACACTCTACAACAACGAAATTGGTCTACGAGATACACTGCAGAATTCATCATTGAAGAAAAGACGAGAGAAAAAAACAACAAAGTAAGAAAGTAATATAAATTAATAAGAAATCAGAAACTCTGCAAAATACCCTGAGGACAGAGCATAGAATCGTCACCCAAACTAAAGGCATAACACAGCAATATATTATGTAAAACACAACATGCCAGAACAAATTCTGGAATTAGAACAATGCGTTGCATATCAAGCCTATTGACAGACTTCGAAACCTTCCTTTTAAGAGACAAATGTTCTCTCTGTAGCCATTCTAGCTGAAGCTAGTCAATAATTGTAATTTCTTTGCCGGTTACTTAATCGTCCATTATCTCGGTATGGTGTAAGCAGATGCTTGTTAAGCATATAACCTGAATCACCAATCAAATGAGAGTTTCTTCGGAATTTTGATTGATCATTAAGGTAGTCGAAAAATCCGCTGGTCATGTAAAGACCCAACATTTACTATGTAACAATGAATGAAGCCTAAACAATTTTTTTCTCGAAATAATCAGAATAAATTTCAATTCATTAGTTTCACCTGCTGAATTGTGCCCCTTTCTATTGTAACTAGGATGAGAAGACCAGCAAAGATGCACAGCTGAAAATCAGTCGAGCGTAACATAAACACCTGCACCTGCAGATCCCAATGCAAATGTCAAAGCGTATGATTCATTCGTGTGCCGTGTGCAATATGACTCATCTCCGTGCATAGATCTAAAGCCAAATGTCGAGCCGTGTGCAAAAATGTCAAGGTAACAATTGACGTAATACCCCGGAAACAAACCCCTATAAAAAGGGGACAAATCGATCGTTAGCGCATAATTAAAATAAATCTAGTCAGAGTGTCAACTAGTCTGTTTGTCAGTAAGAGCCCAAAATAAGATGTGAGTATTAGTAGTTGTAATTAATTGTTAATAAACGTTTTGTTATACTGAGCTACGATTCTTATTTCATGTTACTTAAATTAATACCGTAACATTTTTGGTGGAGGCGCCTAAAGTCCAAAATGTAGTCATTAATTTATTTCCCAGAATTTTTTTTTTCTTGGGAATGTTTTCTAAATTTCAATTAATTTTTTTTGTAACCGTAACGATTTTGTTTTAGAAGAATTTAACGAGGTAATAAGAGGCAATGTTAAATTTTACTGTATTTTTTTTAATACGAGGCGTATCTACTTTTAATTCTAATTATTTTTTTTTAGCGTTGTTAAATAATTGTCGTGATATTTAATATCTATTTAGTATCAATAATGTGTTAAAGTCTCCAAGTAACTTTTTTAGAGATTTAAATTAAAATAAAATCTGCTTACGTATCACGATCGCCCGTAAACATGAACAGAAATCAAAACGCTCGCACTCCTGTCACAATCGCTTTAGCACGAGAGACAAATAATACTCCACGGTTTCCTAAATTCATTAGTCCTGAAATATTTATACCAGCAACAACAAATGTGATTGAATTTATAAAAAATTATGAAAAATACTCCGCCCCTGGAGTGAGTGTCTCACTATTACCTGACACGAGCGTCTCGTGTACTCCGTCCTTGGAGTGATTGTCTCTTACCTGACACGAGCGTCCCTTGAGTGAGTGTCTCACTCTTACCCGACGCGAGTGTCTCGCGTACTCCGTCCTTGGACCTGTACCCGTCCCTAGCCTAACACAAACACCACGTTTCGTTTTGACCCGACGTTTGTTTTCCGGACAAGCTTTTCCTATCTACGAATATATGAATACTGTAGTGTAAATATTTTGGCAGTATTTAAAATAAAGTTTAAGTGAGTTATAACCTGTTTTATTTTGTGAACCTGGACACCGGCGAGCTTACACCTGGACACCTTTCCGTATGTGACTGAGCAAGCAAAGGAGCCCGTTACAAATTTAAAAATTTTGTTAATTAATTTATTAATTGTTTTACGTGATTATTTTTATGTCGAGACTTTATTTTATTATGTTGACTTTAAGATGTCGTCGACATGATAGTCGAATTATAGTGTTGGAGAGTTTTAATTTGTCTTGCTATAGGGTGTGCTTTATCAGTACCTGTAAAGATGCTGAATGTTCGACTGTTCGCTGATAGTTGAGCCCGGACAAATGTTAGTGTAACAGTTTGTAATACGTTTGTATATGTTTATACTCCTGACTTATTTCACCAAGTGTGTGCTTTTGGAATTAATGAATATATTGTTATTTTTAATGCGAACATTGAGTTCGTTGTATAGTTGCCTTTTTGAATGTCGATGTTTTATTTAGATGAACGTAGAATTCTTTTTAGTCGTTAGTTTCGTCCCTTTTTACGTGAACGTATTTGTTGATAGAGATGTAATTTTTGATTTCAAATGTTTATAAATCGAAAATGGAAATCTATTGATGATTTGTTGACCGTCTTAAAGAATTTCTTTTTTTTTAGTTCAAAGTTCATGGAGTCCATAATAAATGTATTTTAAATTAAACGGTGTTTTATTAAAAATTTTATAACAATTGAAGCGGGAATGTAAGATAATTGTGTGAAGAAGTCGTTTTCTAGGGCACGGTTCCTTGTCTCTTGATGAAGGTTCTTGAAGTGAGAGAGACGATGTTTATTTTACTATTGTTACAGAAGAATATAATAATGAAATAAGTTGATTATGAATTAAACATTGACTGAAAGTTGTAATAATGGTGAGATTTGTTTCTTAATTTTAAGGCGTAATGAACGGTAAGTATATATTTGATTTGTCTGTTTATCAATTAAACGTAGGTTGGCTACACAGCATACAGTTGAATCTAAGTTAACTTAATGTGTGAAACTAAGCTAATTTAATGTGTGCACATAATTTAATTTCAGTTTTTTCAAAATTTCTCAATGAAAATTTAAACAAAATAGCAAGTGTGGCATACCAATGAATTCAGAACGAAATGTGCTATCTATCTGTCTAAACAACAAAAATCGCGCCCATAAGAAAAAATGAAGTTGGCTCTGGAAAAACAAAAACGAATCGCTCTAGAAATAAAGTACGTTCGGCATTCAATCAAGCGTAAAAAGTTGCTTCAGGAATTTTTTCACAGATTTTGGAAAAAATCATAAATAAAGAAGTTATGTCCGATTTTCGAAAATCGCAATTTTTCGTTTTTCTTCGATTGTGAAGAAACTGTTTGAGATATTTCAAATTTCTTAACGGATTATTAAACACCATGAAATTTGGCAACTTTGCTTCCATTTAACCAATTCTCTATCTCTTATAATAAGCGAGACCCTCGAATTTCAATCACCCTGTATATATACTGTGTAATGTTTTGTAATTTTAAAATTTTTTCAAAATTTTGTTGTTTATTTTGAAGCAAAGAAGCAATTGAAAAAAAAAATGACGACGTACACCCAACGAAAACACGTACGTGTAAAAAACGTTGTAGAATAACACATAACCAAACGTTGAATTCATATGTTATTGTTATGTTGAAACAACGAAAAAATGTCGCGGCAATCAATTTCTTTTAAACGTCTCTGTCCACATGTAAAAAACGTTGTAGAATAACAATTAATCAACGTTGAATTCGTGTGTTATTGATACGTTTTAACAACGCTCGAATCAAGTTCTTTTAAACGTCTTTGTCCACAGTATTTCAACGTTAAATCCCAGTGCACACATACGTATAAAAAACGTTGTAGAATAACACGTAACAAACGTTGAATTCGTATGTTATGGTTGCGTTGAAACAACGAAAAAATGTCGCGGCAATGTCCACGTGTAACGTTTAATCAGACAATTACGACGTGTATTAAAGCTGGGGGTCTAAATCATTAGACTGAACAAACATGGCTAATGGTGGAATTCGAACCCACGCCGCCGAGTGACACGACTTTCCAAGTCGGCTAGGCTAAACCGCTAAGCCACTTGGAGACCCCAGTTCCGTGTGCCGTATCGCTTCCGTGACTGATTCGTAAAGCGGGCAGAGGCAGTGGTAATACAGGCGAACCGGGGACTTTAACTTACAATAGCTACGCGCCGCCCTCACTCGTTCAATTTCCGAACTCCTTACTTCCTACAGTTTCCTTCTAACATCCATATTATCATAACATCATTAAATCAATTTTTCTAATTATTACAATCCTAAGCTTATTTTCTTTGTATATATATTTCAAAAATTCTAAATAATTTAATTATAATAAACATGTAATTCTAAATCGCCTATTTTTAAAAATATTTACACTAACTTAAAATATTCGACAAAACACATTTAATACAGTCCTCTCAATTTACTTTATTATTTGCAAAATTATTTCTCTTTGAAAATAAAAAAAAAAATTACATGCTGCTCATAAACACCGCAATATTATCACGCTCTCTTCGCGCTTGCAATAAATTCAGCTGTTGGGGTAAACGTAGCTCTCGGTAGACGGTTCCGTCCAGGTATGGGCTACAGGCACTTGGGGGTAGTTTACCCGAATAACAAAGACTTGCTTACTTTGTCCCGGTTCTCGGCTCTAAAAAGGTCCTCTTCAGAAAAACCACCGCACCATTTTTAGGCTTTATTGAGCACCCTTCGCTATTGGGCCACCTTCCCGCTCGGTTCCCAATCGACTGTCCCGCGCAATTAATCCATTATCCGTAGTTCAGCAAAGTGACCCCGTTAACAATTATACAGAGTGGAAAGTTTAACTGGAATAAATTCTGTAACTTAGAAAATTGCTATTTGTAGCAAAATTCTTGGAACAGGTCAATTTTTATTTTTATGGCGCTTATTATAAATGGATTTCTTTAACTTTTCAATTATTTGGAGGGATGAAACAACCCCTAACTATTTTTTTTTAATGGAAGGGTATGTTGAGTATTTTTTTTTTTTCTTAAAGCTTGTTTAATTGGGAATACAGCTACGTTTTTATTTTTTAATTTTTCTTAAACAGTGAAAGGCGAAAGAATAAGAAATAAATTTTTGACTAGAACGATTTTAACGCATCAGATGTTCAAAATGCTCGCCACCTCTCACTTGGCAATACCCTAATCGATTATAAATTCCATGTTTGTAACATTTCCGGCGTTACTCTCCTAATTTCATGCAGAATTTGAAGTTCTGAAGTTCTGCTATGTCGTTTGGTTTAGTCACATAAACTTTACTTTACCCCCATAAAAAAGTCTAAAGGGTTAAGATCTGGAGATCTTGTTGGCCACTCAGTCGGTCATCGGTCATCTTCTTCTTATCCACCTATTAGGAAAAACTTCAGTCACTTTTTTTAATTTTTTACCTTTTACTGCTAAACAAAAATAAAAAAATAAAACGTAGCTGTATTCCCAATTTTTTCAACATATCCTTCCATTAAAAAAACATAGTTAGGGGTCGTTTCACCCCTCCAAATAATTGAAAAGTTAAAAAAAGTTTCTTTGTAATATGCGCCATTAAAAATAAAAATTGACCTGTTCCAAGAATTTTTTTACAAATAGTAATCTTCTAAGTTACAGAATTTATTCCAGTTAAACTTTCCACTCTGTATACAGCTGTCCCCAATGAGTATTCGTGACAATATGTATGTATAATTGATTGACTATTGCGTTCTTTAGTATTTTTAATCACAGATTTTGGGCATCAAATTCAAACTAACTTAAAAAAATTTGACAGATTACGTCAACTTAAAAAGAGGTTATGGTTGACTCGTATGTGCAAATTAGCAGTACTTTTCATACCTGTTTCGTTTCATTTCAAAGCTGCCAAGCATGGAGAAGAACCTCATATTTCAGAGATTTTTAGTAAAATTAGAATTCAAAGGTGTGGAACACGATAGACAATCACTGTAAAATTAAGTGTTTTCTAACGTCAACATCACGTTTTGTAACGCATATTTATTCGGTATACATTAAAATAACGTTATAAAACGTGGGTTAAAAATTTAGTTGTAAATTATGATTTATCTAACGTATTAGTTTCGTTAATTTTTTTCTCATTTATTACGTAGAATAGTAGATGTTGAATTAACGTTGAAAAGGTATGGTAATCAACGTACGATAGATACATCGCATTTACTCATAATATAAATCACGTCGTAAAAAGACAAAATTATTACATATTTATTTCACGTTATAATTATGTTCATATTAAACTGATCGTTAAAAAACACGTTATACAAACGTGGTATAATTATGGTTGCTAATTCAACCAAAAAACAACGTTGCATTTTTCAACGAATAACGTTATTTCCACCGTAACAACGTGAAATTAACGTTGAATAAACGTACATGTTTTCGTTGGGCATTGTCTATATTAATGCAAACGTTCGGATAAATAGTCAGTAATTATGCATTGAGCATGTTATAAAGAAATTGAATAGTTGAGTAATAACGAAAAACAAAAGCTGCGTCCGTTTATTTAATTACGTTCTCCCTATTTACTCTCTTCGACTTTTATCTCGATCTTACTTGTATTAAGATTGAATCGTTATCACTCTTTATTGGATTACAAAAAGAGTAAATAGAGTGAATGGAATTGAATAAACGAACGCAGCTCGAATATGTCCTAAATTGAGAGCATTACAAAGGGTCGGTATAAATTTGATAAATATATTCTTTTGTTGCCGTAATTGTTTTTGAATATGTTAAAAATTTAAGTTACATTGTTTCGTTTTTTCGATTCATATTTGCTAAATTTTCAACGATGTCGATTGTTTGACATTAAATTACACGACTGAAACTTAAACTTCAATTATTGAAACGAAGTCAAAAAGAAGACGAAGATATATTAAAATATATGTACGATATTTTAGAAATGTGTAATGATCAGTGTAAGGAATTGCATATTTTGCGGGAACTATATCAGCGGCGCGCAACTGGGTGAGCAACGGGTGCCGTACATCGATAGTCATCGATAGCCAAGAGTCTCGGAGATCGCATAACGCAGTGTTGAATTGATTCATTGATGCAGATACTGAAAGAAGTTCAAAACGACTCGAACATATTCTTGTTATAATTAGGTATTCATGTTCAGTTATTCGTTTAAGAAGGGATTATTTTAATTTCACTTTTTTAAGAATTCAAGTTTTTTTTTTAAACAATTAGGTTTAAGAAAGGATTAATTTAATTTCACCGTTTTTAAGAATTCAAGTTTATTTTTTATTTTAAATAGATCTTTCCAAAGTTTCATAATTTATGTTATATTTCCGAATTATTTTGAATTTGAGATTCTTTTAAGAAGAAATTTTTATTTATTATTTTTGAGGATCTACAGTTTATGTTTTATTTATTATCTTTGTTGTTTTCCATTTTCTACACATACCAGAAAATGGCATCTCCAGATTATCCGCAGTCGTCTCTTTTAAAAATTCACAATGGATACCCAAATATGATTGCTTTACTCCAGTATCTCCTTTTATAATATACTGCAATTATTGCAAAATAAATGTGCAACAATAGTCACAGATAAGTCAACATGTAAATACCAAAATGCACAAAGGGGCACAGCATGCTGAACCTGCCGACAATTTTTATACAGACTTATGTGAGGCTTTTGTAGCCGCTAATATACCTCTGATTAAACTGAAAAATCCTGTTTTAAATACATTTTTACACAAATATATAAATCGCAATATTCCTGATGAATCAACATTACGCAAACTATACGTACCCAGATGTCATAAAAAAGTTATCAACGAAATCAAAACAGCTATTTCTGATAATTTTATATAGGTGTCTGCAGATGAGACTGTAGACATTTTAGGTCGATGTGCAATAAATGTGGTAGTTGGTACATTACACCCGACACTTCCTTATCAGCCCTATTTAATTGCATGTAAAATAAAAGACCATGTTAATGCAGACATTGTAAGTCAAATTATTAATGATAGTCTTGACAATATTTATAAAATAGCAGAAATGAAGAAAGAAAAAGTATTTTTATTTATCAGTAATCTGCGCCTTATATGATCAAAACTGGGAAAATATTAAAACAACAATATCCTCACATGTTACATATAACTTGTCTGGCGCATGCATTACATCGGATTTCAGAATATATTCGAGATGAATTTTCGGAAGTGGATAAATTAATAAGTTCAGCAAAAAAAATTTTCTTAAAAGCTCCTCAACGAGTGCGTTTATATATAACAAAATATCCTGACCTCCCATTACCTCCACAACCCGTTATTACACGTTGGGGCAGTTGTTACAAGCAGCTTTCTTTTATTTCGAAAATTTAACGCAAATAACTGATATAATTTTTTCTTTAAATAATGATGCACGGAGCATCATACAATGTAAAAGCATGCGACGGAATCCTCTTCTCCGAAATCAGTTATCCTATATATACAATCATTTTAAACAGTTACCAAATAATATAAAATATTTTGAAACACAAAACCTGTCTTTGAAAGATGGTCTTATAACATTAAATTTACTTCTTCATACTTTACAATCCATTCCTGATGAATTTGGGCAACGTTTAGGAGAAAAAGTTAATTCAGTTTTTTGTAAAAATCCGGATTTATACATATTACAAAGTTTGCTTCTGATAATATTGATCCTGAAAACAAATACCATACCATCCACTTTACTTACCTTAATATTGTAGTAAAAGTGATGATGATAATGATAAGACACACACAGACACCGCAGACGATACGCACTCTCTCGCAGATATAAACAGAAAGATGAACAAATTTGTTTACTACCCAAATTTATAGATTTCAATAGAAATGAATCAACCAATCACATTCGAGGATTTCTGTATCATTTATAAATTAGTGTTCGTTTTTTAAATTGAACACATTGCTTCGCAGTTTTCGTTTCTCAGATATTTACAACGCTTTTGCAATAGAGTAAATTTACGTTCAGTTTGAAACAGTTAAGTAGTGTAGTGATTCCTAAATCAGCTTGAAAGAAAATTTGCTTCATGATGTGTACTGAAACGACTTCCGTTTGCAATTAATTTGCTAAATTTCGTTGTATCTATTTCTAATTTCATTCTCAGTTAATCGCGTGCGATTTGACCTTGATTCGTTTTCTTTATCTCGCCGCTCGTTTTATTCATCTGACTCATTGTTTACATTTCGTTGCATAAACGTTTTGAGTTACGTACGATAACTCTAGTGCGAGGGAATTTTGAATCCTCTTCTTCAACTTTAGCATGCGGAAGTGCGCGAGGTAAAATTATAATTAAGGTCGCGGCGGTATTTAATGCAAAAGATGTCTAAACCGAAAACGTATATGGAGTTAAAAAAAAAATTGTATCAGAAATGAATCAACCAATCACATTCGAGGATTTCTGTATCATTTATAAGTTAGTGTTCGTTTTTTAAATTGAACACATTGCTTCGCAGTTTTCGTATCTCAGATATTTACAGCGCTTTTGCAATAGAGTAAATTTACGTTCAGTTTGAAACAGTTAAGTAGTGTAGTGATTCCTAAATCAGCTTGAAAGAAAATTTGCTTCATGATGTGTACTGAAACGACTTCCGTTTGCAATTAATTTGCTAAATTTCATTCTCAGTTAATCGCGTGCGATTCGACCTTGATTCGTTTTCTTTATCTCGCTGCTCTCTAAATTGCACTAAGGTCGCGAGTGTTGCTATCTGCTAACACGTCTCGACAAGTATTAACATTCCAGAAACCGCGAGCGCTAAACGACATCCTCCGCCCGCACGTCCTTCTTATTACACATCTCGAACTGATACGAGCAACTGACCCAACGGTCGAGCGGCTTAAGGTGGACGGCTCACGAACGCCGAGGAACGAGTTCGAAAAAGGACATCATTCACCGCGCTCGTCGTTAATATTACACATCTCGAACGAATACGAATAACTGACCCAACGGTCGAGCGGCTTAGGTGGACGGCTCAGGAACGCCGAGGAACGGGTTCGAATTCTCTCTCCGCACCGAGAAAAAAATTCGTTATTTAGAAATATCTTGCAATAAACATCTATTAGCGCTGGTCATAACTCGACGCGCTATTTAATACATAAGATGAGACTAAGAAAAAAAAATCAAAAATTTAGATAGAATTCGCGAAACACCCCTCCGTTTCCAAAAACCGCTGTAACTATGCCCAAAAATGTACCAAGGTCGCGAGTCTAGATATCTACTTCCGCGTCTCCCCCTCTCGCTCAGGCTTGCCCGCGTCTCGCTTCTGCTGCCGCTTGCGCGCGACCCCGCTCCCCCTTCTCAACTCACCCCCCTGACCTCGATCCGCGCAAAAATTGCAATTTCGAGGCCTGTGTTAAATCTTATGGGAAATTGGCCCCGGAGGCACATAGTATATCTACTCAGGTAAATTTTTAATTTTAAAAAGACACCTTTTAGTGCAAAAATCTTTTCTCGATCGGCATTTGTTTTTCCGCTGTGACGTCATCATTAATTTTTTTAAACGGCAACCCTAACTTTTTAATGCAGATTTTGATAGTCCTTCTTGTCAGCAAAATGGCGATGTAAAAAAGTTAGTACTTTCCACAACAAATTTTAATCTTCAAATTGAAAACAAAAGGAAAGGAACAAATTGTTGAGATTTTCATTGCAGCAAAACATAAATTTTTCAAAAAAATTCCAGACGATGGTCTGGATCATGTCTATTTTTTTCGAAAAATTTTTTGTGGAAAGTACTAACTTTTTTACATCGCCATTTTGCTGACAAGAAGGACTATCAAAATCTTCATTAAAAAGTTAGGGTTGCATTTAAGAAAGTTAATGATGACGTCACAGCGGAAAAACAAATGCCGATCGAGAAAAGATTTTTGCACTAAAAGGTGTCTTTTTAAAATTAAAAATGTACCTGTTTCAGGATTTTGCGAAAAAACATTAAATAAACAAATTATGAGCTTGTTGCGGGATTTTATCAGCATCGTGTATTTCCAACATTCCGTCTGACATGCCAATAGCAAGCAAATCATTGTTCATCACTAACGTAGTAACAATGAAATTATTTAATGTTATTTTTCGGGCTTCCAATCTACCTGGTAACTTCGCCTGGAAAGACAAGCCCCTACGTCCAGTCGCACAGATCCTGGACAATCTCCCCGCGTACCATCGGGTACGCCGCACAGTGGTCAAAAACGGCTAGTTTGCGGAAAAAATTCGATAACTTTGACACTCGATGATAGAAGTAGACGAGATTTTGCACAGTGATTAATTATATGATTACGGTTTAAATGATATAAGACTTAATCCACCATTCCATTAAAAAAAAAAAATCAGGTTAGCTGTGTAACTTTTGCAATGGTCAACTATACAAAATAGTAAATTATAAAAAAATTAGAACTATTTATGTAGTATATGCATACCAACTTTTATCATTCTAGCTTGAACCGTATTGAAATAACGAGGCCGGTTCCATATACAGTGTGGTGATAAAGTAACGCACCAAGCGAAAAAACACCCTTGGCGTTGACTTTTTCGAAAAATGCTCGGACAGGTCGATTTTATTTTTAAAAAAGACATCTTTTACAATCAATTCTAATTTTATGTCAGTTACCACTTTTGCGCTGTGACGTCATCGACACTTTTTTTAAATGACAACCTATTTTTTTGAAAATGTCATTTGAAAGCATCCATTTTTCTGAGTACAAAAATGTTAATGAACCACTAGTTGCATAAGAAAATTTTGAAGAAAAAAATATTGAAAAATGGAAATGTTATATTTAATCTTAATAAAATTTCAACCTAAAATAATACTTTCTTATAAAAACATAACAAAACAACTTAATAAAATTACAATAAATACTGAAAATGTCCTCCACCAACCTCTGTGACAGTGACCAGCTCGTGTGTAAACGTTGTTAATGAATTTTGCGATGGTTTCACAGCTAATGTTATTCATTTCCGTCCTAATTTTGTTTTATAAGTTTTCTTTTTATGGGGTTCTCTAAAATAATTTTGACTTTATGTGAACAGACCTCAAAATATTGAAGACTTATAACAAAATTAGGACAGAAATGAATAACATTAGCTGCGAAACCATCGCAAAACTCATTAACAGCGTTTACACACGAGCTGGTCACTGTCAAGTGGTTGGTGGAGGACATTTTCAGCATTTATTGTAATTTTATTAAGTTGTTCTGTTATGTTTTTATAAGAAAGTATTATTTTAGGTTGAAATTTTATTAAGATTAAAAATAACATTTCCATTTTTCAATAATTTTTTCTTCAAAATTTTCTTATGCAACTAGTGGTTCATTAACATTTTTGTACTCAGAAAAATGGATGCTTTCAAATGACACTTTCAAAAAAATAGGTTGTCATTTAAAAAAAGTGTCGATGACGTCACAGCGCAAAAGTGGTAACTGACATCAAATAAGAATTGGTTGTAAAAGATATCTTTTTTAAAAATAAAATCGACCTCTCCGAGCATTTTTCGAAAAAATCAACGCTAAGGGTGTTTTTTCGCTTGGTGCGTTACTTTATCACCACACTGTATAAAAATCGCACTGCACAAGCAGAATACAATGCAGTACTGCCCAACCGCATATCTGACTTTAAGGCCCAGTTTTATAATCGTGGAATAAGGACGGAATAGCTGTTCGCTGAATATCCTTTAACATTCCTCCACCTCTACGTCACACCTACGTCACGTTATTCTAAGAATAATGCTTATCCGACGATTGTAAAATCGGGCCTTAGACAGTGCGCGTAAAATGCACATTCGCTTCGTTATTGCTTCAAAAAGTCGCAAAGCGCAAGTATGCGCAGCTAATTTTTACATATACTTATTCCGTAAGGTGTACGGAATACACCGCAAATAAAAAGAACCCGGAGGCAAGCGGAGCTCTTGTTGAAAACTCTACTTGAATGTGCGCATTTTCGTAAACTACAGTGCTTTTCTGAATACC
Source organism: Dorcus parallelipipedus (assembly GCA_958336345.1). Lineage (NCBI taxonomy): Eukaryota > Metazoa > Arthropoda > Insecta > Coleoptera > Lucanidae > Dorcus > Dorcus parallelipipedus. Next base: position 35,246,691 of record OY284478.1, read on the forward strand.
TCATAATTCTGAATTCTGTGATTTCATCAAATGCCGATAGCAGTTATAAGAAGTGTAATGATGTATCTTACTCCTTCGCACGTTCTTTATTTGAAAAACTAATTCCTAGTGGTTATTACGCAATCGTAGATTTTTGCGCCAATGCAATGGCAATTATAATCGTAACTCTATCCTTTCTCACTATGAAGTTGACAATAATGTATTAGATGTGAGTAGCAATGTTGAGAATAATTTCGGTGTCAAAACAGATGTTAGTGTTAGTGATAATGTTCTAAATCACACTCCTCACAGTTCAAATTCAAGCTGGTCCCAAAGATTGCGAGATAGAGATCAGTTGAGGCGACCCGCGAGGTTTTCTGACTGAGAGGAGGGGTGTACCGTGTAAACCTGGCTTGGCATGAGCCAAGTTGGCAACACTGTGCAGATACATGTAACGAGAACAACATGGTGTCTTCTAGATGTTGAGACGTGAATAAACAGATACATAATTAACCAGTGTATTATTAATTACTGCTCGGACGATACAACCTGAGTTCCATTTATCACGCCTTGTACACCGTACACGGCAAATACAGTGTTTATTTGAAATTTCCATAACTGGAAATTACTTCCGTCGAATTTAACAACATTTCGCATCACGTTTTCATCGGCCATAATTTTCCTTTATTTTTCACTCGTAAATTGTAATATTTGTCCAAAATTCAGCTGGGCCCATAACCTTTTGGGTTTTCTCTATATCAAAATAGATGCACTCACTCGGAAGACAAAATATTACATTTATTTAGCCAGATTAAACATTACATTAAAACATGTGCGTGTTACTCGGTGGTTAACGCAATTATATGTACCCCTCTACAACTAAAACTTAACCTCTATATCTATATATAGCTGCAACATACAAAACATAGATGTCACCCAGGGGACAAAAATATTTCAAATAATAATAACAATACCTTATTCTTATTATAGGTAAACGTAAGCGTCCATTAATATTACAGCATGTTGGTTGCACACCAGTTAAACAGCTTACTCCAGTTACACCAAATTGTTCGATATTGGAGTAAGAATTCGAGTGCTTTTAACTTCAAAATATGAACGCTGTGAGTAGAGTTTACTTTATTAACTCGGGCAATTTATGAACGGTTTAGAGTTAATAGAGTTACTTCGAGTTAACTCCATGGACTTTATGAACGCACCCCTGGTTGGGACTCTCTGAGGAAATAATGTACAAAGCAATAACCGCCTCCTGTTGCAAGAAAACATAAAGTAACTTGTAATTTCACTTTTGATGGAATAGAAGCTCGCAAAACAGTGTCAGTTTTCTTGAATTTTAGAGTTATCGCTTTAAGTAAAGAATCAAACTGTTCTAATCCCAATCCCATAAAAGATCTATATTCTTTCAGATCTTCAGTTTCAAGTTCTCTCAATAGGGTTGCAGTTCCTCCTGCAATATTTCTTCTTAACGTCCATGGTCTTGTCCATAATCGTTTTCTAATATTGCTAATTTCATCTTCAATTTCCCCTATTATTGCAGGTATCATCAAATTAAAACTGTTTAAAAACTCTCTTTAGTTTTCTCCTTTTGCTACGTCGCGAAACCATGTTTACCATTCGGGAATTGCTCTCAAAGTGAACTGATTCGTCCACTGTCTGTTCCGCGTGTAATTACCTACTCCGATAACAGTTTCTGGGCGGAGTAACAAGGCGAGTGACTCGGCCCAGCACTCGGCAGGTGTAATTCGGCCTAAGGCTAGTTTACATTAGTCAAGTAAACGGTATAGTAGAGAGGCGAGTGTGAAAAAGCATATGTAACTCGACTTGTGTAAACAGTTGGTCCAGTAAAAAGTTGAGTAAACGGGCGAGTATCTGCCGAGTCAAGTGGTAGAGCGGGCCACCGATAAAAAATTTTGGGATAAATTGTTATCCTCCTAATCGGTGTTATAAAATACGGATAGAGTTTTACCTGAAAAGTTGTAAAGCTCATCACATTTAGTGATATAATCTTTTCCTGATTAAAATGCGTCTAAAAAGAGGTGTTAAAAAATTATATTAATGTATATAATACTATATTAACTCCTTTAAAGATAGAAATAAATACCGCAAGGATTAAAATGCTACATTCGTAGACAACGTTAACACTTTCTAAAGTTAAACGTCCTAACTCTGTTTATTTTAACACCAAAAACGTATGGACGCGAGGGAACTCCAGATTTTTATGTGTGCAGCATAGTAACTCGCCCACTCGCGCTCCCCCACCACCCTTTACTGTTAACTCGACTCGTTACTTGCCTTGTGTAAACAAAAAATATTGTATGATATGCTAGTATGCAACGTGCATAGGTGCATTGTTTACTTAAAATGAAGTTCTTCTACTGTTATAATAAACTAGTATCATGTAAATACCTACACGATAAAGGCTAGTTTACATTAGTTAAGTAACTCGGCCCAGTGAACTGAGCCCAGTGCTCGGTCCAGTACTCGACTCGCTCTCGATTATCGTGTAGGTATTTACATACCTAGATACTAGTCTATTTGACAGTAGACAAAATGGCGGGTGCAAGTGCGAATACTGCGAGTCAAATTCGTCGATATTTTGCACTGCATAAAAATTGTTTATCGAGAGTATATAACGTTTTATTGGATGAAGTTAATGATATTATTGAAGAAGAAAAAGATTATGGGTACGTGACTGGATTGGAAGGAGAGACCGATTAGGCGCCTCTGCTCTTCTTCTTAAGGAACTTGCAGCTGAGGACGTTAAGGAGTACAAAATGTGTTTACGGATGACTCCATACCAATCTGATATTCTTCTGGGCTTGGTTGCTACAAAAATTCAGAAACATTCATATGAGGGATGCAATTCCACCACGAATAAAGTTGGAACTGACATTGAATTTTTTGGCTACTGGAAACAATTACCGTTCTCTTCAACATTTCTTCAGGGCTTCAAAGCCCTCAATATCCAACTTTATACCAGAGGCTTGCGTTGCTATTTATGAGAGTCTACGGAAATATATAAAGGTAACTGTTTAAGTTTTTCAATTTTTCAGTTCACATCATATACTGAGTGATTTTTAATTTTTTTTATCAAGTTTGGGCGGCATATCTTAGCTTAAATCGAAAGTCATTACACTCCTTGAGGTTATTTTACAGTAAAGCTAAGACATGCCGCCCAAATTTCATAGCAAGAGATGGTAATTTTTTTTTAAAAATCACTCGATACAATTACAGTAATGTTTAATGTTTTTTTTTTTAATAATAGAGAGTTTTAGCAATTTTTACGACATGGATAACGTTTACGCTAAATGCTACAAAACTATTAATGCGCATGCTCACAAATATATGAGCAAGCGCGTTACTCTTTTTACAGCATTTAGCGTAAACGTTATCCATATCGTAAAAATTGCTAAAACTCTCTAATACACGAAAAAGATACCGTAATGAACAACGTAAATTTATTGTGTACCTATATTTGAAGTGGATGGTGATGATGAAGGCACAGATGTTAACGACGAGTAGCTTTGTAGTATGTCGTTGCTTGGAATGTGGGAGATGGTGATTTCATATTCAGCCTATATCGTGTCAAGATACTTTGAATTTCACTTTGTGCCAAAATGGCTTGTTTCTGTGGTAATTTATTTAATGCTGAAGTAACATATTTCCCAAATGCCTCATTCTCCTGCAAACAAGGTTCAGGCTGGGTTAGAATCTGATTCATAGTACGCAATTCATTTACTGCATGTGATAGGTTATCAAGCCGACATTTGGTCCCCTTATTAGGTTTTCCGGCATTTGATGAGATTACGTGTATGGATCGACCTGACTCATGTTTTGGTGTTTCTTCATGTAGCGGTAGTTTCGAGCGCGCTTGTGTGGGTTGTTCTTCGTCTCCAATTATTTCCGGTTCATCTATGGTTCCTTTGTTTTTGTTCCCTGTTTGCTCATTTTTTAATTCCGTCTCAACTTGAGAATCCTAAAAAATTAATATAGTACATTTTTTTTCAGGTACCAGGCAATCATTCAGATAATTATAATGTCATGCCACAGGAAAATCAAGTAAAGTTTTGTCACGTGTGCCATAAAGAGTCTGATGGTGCACATTCCTGTGTTACTTGTAACCAACCTGTGCATGCTATTTGCGGAGAGTCAATAGAGGAAGAAGGTTATGGCGCAAAATTATGGTGTTTTTTATGTAACAGAGGAAATGCTATAAGATCAGAAAGAGAAGATACTATCAAAAATATAAAGAGATCTGCAGAAAAAATGACAGAAGTTGCGTCCAAAAAGTTTAAAGACATCGAAATAGGTTCTGCTGATTTGAAAGAAGTTCCGAAAGTTGATAGAGGCCCTTTAGATTCGAAGAACATTGAAGGTATTATTATGGACAAGAAAATGGTCTGTATCAAATTGGAACATCTGTTGGTATTATAAAAAACTGGATGGCTCGCAATGCAATACAACCCTCACACGTTTTTGGATACAGTTCCACCAAACAAACTTTCTTTACCGGAAATCGCTGGGAAGCATTCATTATTTGGGGGTCAGGGATTTAATAAATGTTCTTGTGCAAATTCGAAGATTCAGTGTAAAAGCAAAAGATGTGTATGCAGAAAAAATAATGTTATTTGTAACTCTAGATGCCATAAATCACTTACGTGTTATAATAAATAGTTAAGCCATAGTTAAATATATTATAATTCATAAAAAGTGTTTTTTTTTTACTTTTTCAACCAAATAAAACCTTATTGTTTCAATTCCTTTTATACGAGTACAACACATAACTTACCTACTCAAAATAAAGTACTCTATCTATGTATACCTACATAATAATATCCACGAAAACGCAAGATTCAGTTCGTGGTTTCGCGAAATTACTACGACAGTTCAGTAAAATCGCGTAATAAGTCTATCTCTACGCGTTATTGCGAGTTTTTCGTGTAAATACGGATTACGCGTTTCTACGACGACATATATACTTACATAAATTTTTAAACTGCACAGCTCCTCACTAATTGTACTCCAAAAAGTTTTTTTTTATGAAAGTGAAAGAGGTCTTCATAACGTGCTTCAACTGCTGTTATTAAGGCAAGAGTTTCATTATAAGACCATTCATGTCTTTTATTGGAATTGTTTTGTGTAGCTGCTTCTTCTTCTGCACTACCTTCTTGTAAATTACTTCCTTCGTATGTTTCTTCTACACCTACTTCATCTTGTGGGGGCGCAGTGCGTTGATGTCACGTGCCCAGCCGATTTGTAATGCCGACAAATACACAACTTCCAATAAATGCAGAGTTATATTAATGGAACGGTTTACATATAATATATATATACATTAGAATTCTATCTGACGATAGTATTGTTCTTCTCCTAACTTGGCGCAGTCGCGTTGTACCATGGGAAGACATGGATCCAGCGGGTGGACCTGGGCGCGTGATACCTCGTGGTACGCCGGTGGAGGTACTGTCAGAGGGATTAGTCGGTATGACCCAGTGGAACCTTTGATCTCTGGTACGGTGGCGGGTCCTCGTTGCGGTGACGGCGGCAAAGGGGACACCGCTCGGGGAGTGCGAGCTTCGGACAAGGCGTCACGGAGTTCTCGACGATGCTGATGTCTCCGGTGACTACTCTTGATGGTCGCTTCCGTCCGCCCACGCTGTGCCGGTGTCGGTGCCAGCTTGGTGGTCCCTCGGGGCACGAGAGCTGGTACTTTTGTCCTGGCTGATTCAGCAACGGGAACAGGAGCCTGCGTTCTGGCCTATTCGGCAGCAGTAGCAAGGTTTGCGCTCTGGCCTATTCGGCAGCAGTAGCAAGATTTGCGCTCTGGCCTATTCGGCAGCAGTAGCAAGAGCCCTCGTTCTGGCCTGTTCGGCAGCAGGGTTCGAAGTAGTGTGCTGGGGATACTCGGCCGGTTTATATAGGACCTCTTCCTAAGACCCCTTCTAAGAACACTCTGTAGTCTACGTTTAATCCGTTTTATTAGAACGTGCCGGGGTGTGCACTTGCATCAGGAATTTCGCCGAACCCGTCCGCCTAATGTGGTCATTAGTGCGCTCGTTAATAACCTCGCTGCGTACAGCTCGGGGATTAAGGCCCGGGATTACCTGGATGGCGGTTGGTTCGGGGAACATGTTAGATTTTGGTATGCGTGCATGTTGCTACGCCACAATCTTTATCATTTGATACATCTTCAAATACAAAACTAATTGTTTCACTCTGATTTTCTTCCTCCTCTCTAATAAACATTGGTTCGTTATTTTGATAAAAATGAATTAAATTGGTTGAAACCCATAAATAGCTGTTGGTGTCTAAAACAAAATTCAAATATAACAACATTCAAAGTGTAAGTACAATGCGATCCAAAATGTTTTAGATAAAGGGAGGCTATGAAAAACAAAATCAGAGTCTTAACTTTTGCCATTTGCTTCTAACTCATTTGACAAGTTCTGAATTAAACTAAAACGTAGGTTTTTTTTTCATAGCCTCCCCTTATCTAAAACATTTTGAATCTCATTTTATGATAATTGTATTACTTACAAGTAAAATAGCATATTTGCAGACACTTACCAGAATCATGTATTAAAACTTCCCCTCCATTAACAATCCACCCTTCCTTGTTTCTTATAATTTCATAAGGCATTTTTCGTGCAATTGCAAGGTGCTCGTCTGGTATGTACAAGGTACAAGTACAAATTGAACGTTACAAGTACCACAGTCAAGTACGCACGTGGACACGTGGATAAGTATCAACTTTCCGTGCAGTGTTGCCAACTGATGGTTGTTTTTCCTTCATTCGTCAACTCAGGGAAATGAGGGCGAATACCAATAAGCTCACGAAGACGGAAGGGGGGCGGTAAATTCCTCAAATCATTTCGATCAGCTGTTTGTAAATGAAACGCGCAAAGAGATGAGGTGAGGTGATCCGAGATCATCTGCTGTATAAGATAAAAGGAAAGCAGCTTTTACATTCATCAACTCAGCCAAGTGAGGGCGAATAACAAGTAACCTCACGAAGACGGAAGGGGGGCGCTAAATTCCTCAGATCATTTCAATCAGCTGTTTGTAAATGGAACGCGCTGCAACCTGAGGTTAGGTGAGGCCATCTGATAAATAGGCTAAAAGGAAAGCAGCTATTGTATAGATACAGGTGTCTATATTGAGCGTCGGTTGTGTGAATCCGTCGGTAAAGGATGTGAATCGTGTGCCCATATCTTAGGTTGAAATTCATCATGTCACTTCTTTTTTGTAGTTCCTCGGCTTCCTGGCACGCCCTCGTAAGTTGGCGGAAAAGGTAGGCTGACACTGTTGTCATTATTTTTAGTTTACGGAATAGAGGCTGGCAGTGCGTTTGACTGGAAACACCCTCAATTGCTCGTATTGCATTCTTTTGGCTAATTAAGATGCTTTCCGAGTACGCGGACTTGCCCAATATTTGGATGACGTAGCACATTCGGGAATGAAAGAGGGCAAAATACGCTGTTATTGCTGCTTCCTTGCTTATGGTTTGTTTGATCCGACGGATGACGTAGATCACCGATGAGAGCTTACTAAGTAGGTTATGTATATGATTCTTCCACGTCAAACGTGTGTCTAGGGTGAGCCCTAGTAATTTAGCATCACCAGTTTTCACAGAAGTAGAGCTTCTTTTGGTGGTGAAAAGCATTCGCACGGTTTTGTCCTTGTTAGACTGCGGTTCGTTAGCTCTGAACCATTCGTTGGCTACTTCATTTACTTCCTTCATCTTGGTTGATAATTGTTCCATATCTTCATTTTTGCAGCATACGGTTGTATCGTCCGCATACATGACAGTGTGCGCTGCGAGTTGTTTTGGCAGGTCGTTGACGAAGATGGTGAATAGTAATGGCCCGATGATCGAACCTTGCGCTATGCCATGGGGGACGTCTTGCATTTTACTGAATTGTCCATTATGATACACGGCTTGCCTTCTGTTTGTAAAATATGAAGCGATTAGTTTAAGAGCAGGGCCTCTAATTCCATAGTATTCTAATTTCGTGAGTAGTGTCTTGTGTTGCTTGCATACAGTCGAAGGCTTTAGTTAGATCATAAAGTGTTGCTTCGCAGTCGCGCCGTTCTTCAAATGCTTCACAGATGTAGTTTAGGAGGGATAGCACAGCGTCTTCGGTACTTCTGCCTTCCATAAAGCCGAATTGAGACTTCACTATTTTGTTCTTGTTAAAAAAAGTCCTGAGACGACAGGAGAGAGCAGCTTCGAATACTTTGGATGTTATTGGTAAGATGGCTATAGATCGGTAATTGCTTTTAGAGCTGCGGTCTCCTTTCTTGAATACCGGAATAATTTTGGCGACTTTCATTCCATCGGGAACAGTGCCATCTTGAAAACATGAGTTCATTACATCAGCTAGTGGCTCTGCCAAGAATTCCGAAGCATTTTTAAGTAGGGTAGTGCTCAATCCATAATAGTCGGTTGAGAGTTTCGGCTTTATTCTATTGATAATTGACATGCTACCATACTTCTTCTGAAGATCTTTGAGAAGAAGCGCCCGCTGGTGAGTTAAGTCTTCCCGGATAACTACTCTTGTGCCCTTTAATTTCCTTTTATTATGAAAAATATTGTTTCTTACGGATCTTCTACAAAACTTGACGATCATGGGGCGATGTTGACCCTCCTTTGCGCCCAGCCGATGAGAACAATCAATGTCGGTTTCCTTGACCTCGACCCGTAATTTCTCTCGAAAGAAGTCGATAATAACTTTTTCGGAATCCTCATTGGGTGTTTCAGGCAGATTGAAAATTCGGACATTGTTTCTCCGGGAATAATTTTCCTGGACTTCAGCGGCACTCTTTAATTTGGTTTTCCAGCGATTCGATCTTTACCGTTAATGCATTGAATTTCTGATCCACAATTTTGCACAATTGATCACTGAGCTTGTTAAGTAATTTTCAAGGAAAATGGAATCAGTGAGAACTTTTTCGACGACTTTTTGGATGAATATTTCATCTTTATCACTGTCTGATCTTAATTGTGGCATATTTGGTAATATTTGTTAAACAAATAACAACTCTAACAACATCAGATTTAATCGCAGCGGCTAAAACCGGTCTAGCAAGGTACACAGCACATCGCAGAATGAATTTGTTGTACGAAGTAATAGTTGTACAAAGTATGTATATTTGCTAATAAAAATGTGTAAATGTTTTCTGGTGCAATCAAAATTGTATAACAATAAGTAATATGTATTTCACTAATTCCTATAAAGCTGCTTTCATACACATTTTCATCACGTTTAAAGTTGCTGGTTGATTAAAAAATTGTAACACTAAATTTTCTTCTTTTTATAATTCCTGCGTCTGAGTAAGGCGATTTGGGCGTTTTTAAATGTTCTTTTTTTGCGATTTCATGAGAATATTGTTGGCAACACTGAGTTTGGTTGGCAGTGGATAATAAGATACTGTGACTGTGCTGGCACTTGTATAAAGGTGTAAATTTCGTATGTAATGTTGATTTCAATTTCTCCGCAATTTCAATTATATTCGGGGTGGTAAAATTGGTGATGCAGGGCCGTCTAGGCCTAAAAGGAAAAAATAGTCTAGTTACATACCTCTATCAGAAGCGGAATTACTAGAAAATGATAATTTTTTTGCTTCATTTTTCGAAGCATTTCAATTCTCTTTTTCATGCTTTTCACTCCCTTAATTGCAGTTTTTTTAACTACTTCGCTATTTTCCCATATATCAGTAATATTTTTGATTAAATTTTCTTTGTTTGTAATGTTTCTTTTGGATATCTCTTTCTTCAGAACAGCCCACACATTTTCAATTGGGTTCATATCCGGGGAGTTACCCGGCCAATCCAATAACTGTATTTTGTTAGTTTTAAAGTACTCCATAACCATTTTAGATTTATGACAAGGAGCACCATCTTGCATAAATCTAATATTTTGAGTTCTCCTAAACCAATATCTCAGTTGGGGACGTAATGTAGACTTTAGAACGTGTAAATATTGAACTGAATTCATCATTCCTTCGACGAAATATGTCTCCTACGCCTTTTGAACTGATCACACCCCAAATCATTACTTATATCGGATGTTTTACCCTTTGGGTAACGAAAACAAAACAGGTTTGTTATAACCGAGAGTTCATTTTAATCGAGTTCATCATAAGCGAACATTACTGTATATCGATATATTTTCCTGAAAAGAATTATTATTTAAATAAAGTTTGTTCCAACAAAATTTTATTCTTTTCTACTAATAGATTATTTTGTTTTCTTCTTTCTTCTAATTTTTTTCTTTCTATTTCTAATTTTTCTTCTATTTTTAAACGGCGTTCATAATATTTCTTTTTATCTTCTCTAAATTGTTGTAAGACATCAAATCCTGTAGTTTTCTTTTTTTTTTGGCATATTTTTATCCTTAGTAGTATCCGTTATTTCATTTACTTCCTCATTGGCTGTGCTTGATTCTGGAATATCATGTACTGTGTCTGAGGACAATTATAGTTCTAGGCATATATTTCTTTTTTTTTCCAAGAATGTCGTGCGAAATGTTCTGCGAATTAAACATTAAGTTTGCAATTATTCCGGTTCTAACTCTATTGAATTTAAAAATGACACACAAGAGTTTAAAGAGGTTATCAACATGGCTGGATTTTTAGACAAGACATTATTCATTAAGGCTTTTCTTGAGATGGGGAAAGTTGTGGTAATTGCAACAACACACAGAAGATTTTTTAAATCGACTAATATGGATATGGTTAAAGAATTCTTATCAGGAAACAGAACACCTTTTGAAAAAAAAAAAACAATTTAAAAATATATAGAGAGGAAAGGGAATTTTTCGAAAAAAATGTAAAGCAAATCGTGTGATCTATGTAGACATGAAGTCGGTTTGAGGCGACACTTTTCTTCACTCTCTTCGGAGAGTCATTGGAACTGCACATGGTGTTCATCATAAGGATCTAATAAAACATAATGCTAAAAATTTTGCGAACACTTTCAAACCGAACAATTTATCCTTCTTCTAATAGTTCTGAATCCTGTCGATCTTTATAGTCCCCATGTGCAGAAGTAAACCGACAAAAGTAAAAAATTCATCAATAGCGAGGTCATTCCTAGCAGTTATCTTGGACTGTTCTTTCGTTTTGTGAGATAAAAATGTTTCGACAGCATACTGATTTGTTTACTCAATTATCACAGGAATGAGTAATTCCTAATCTTCGTAAATGGAAGAATAGTTGGCAAACTAGAATCGTCCTGCCAGTCAGCCGTATTCGCGGCAACACTTCGTGGATTATTTCGAACAGTCGTTGGTAGGTTATGTTGAACTATTGTTGGTTGCGTTGATATAAACGGTGAACAAAAAAAAATCAGATTAGAGTAGGCGGTGCAAAGGAACTGTATGTCTGTGCTTAAATAAAAAGTCAATAAATTTGATAGTTCGTGAATGTAATACATTCATTAATTCAGTTAATCATAGACATACGCCCACTTTTTATTTGTTTGTTGCATGTCATTATCACTATCAGACGCCCCATCAACACCGTCACAGGAAAAGTCACTGTCATCATCGCAAGCTGTGTCGCAGGCTAGGTTATCGTCCGACGATGAAGCAAAAAAATTATAATTTTCTAGTAATTCCGCTTCTGATAGAGGTATGTAACTAGACTATTTTTTCCTTTTAGGCCTAGACGGCCCTGCATCACCAATTTTATCACCCCGAATATAATTGAAATTGCGGAGAAATTGAAATCAACATTACATACGAAATTTACACCTTTATGCAAGTGCCAGCACAGTCACAGTATCTTATTATCCACTGCCAACCAAACTCAGTGTTGCCAACAATATTCTCATGAAATCGCAAAAAAAGAACATTTAAAAACGCCCAAATCGCCTTACTCAGACGCAGGAATTATAAAAAGAAGAAAATTTAGTGTTACAATTTTTTAATCAACCAGCAACTTTAAACGTGATGAAAATGTGTATGAAAGCAGCTTTATAGGAATTAGTGAAATACATATTACTTATTGTTATACAATTTTGATTGCACCAGAAAACATTTACACATTTTTATTAGCAAATATACATACTTTGTACAACTATTACTTCGTACAACAAATTCATTCTGCGATGTGCTGTGTATCTTGCTAGACCGGTTTTAGCCGCTGCGATTAAATCTGATGTTGTTAGAGTTGTTATTTGTTTAACAAATATTACCAAATATGCCACAATTAAGATCAGACAGTGATAAAGATGAAATATTCATCCAAAAAGTCGTCGAAAAAGTTCTCACTGATTCCATTTTCCTTGAAAATTACTTAACAAGCTCAGTGATCAATTGTGCAAAATTGTGGATCAGAAATTCAATGCATTAACGGTAAAGATCGAATCGCTGGAAAACCAAATTAAAGAGTGCCACTGAAGTCCAGGAAAATTATTCCCGGAGAAACAATGTCCGAATTTTTAATCTGCCTGAAACACCCAATGAGGATTCCGAAAAAGCTATTATTGACTTCTTTCGAGAGAAATTACGGGTCGAGGTCAAGGAAACCGACATTGATTGTTCTCATCGGCTGGGCGCAAAGGAGGGTCAACATAGCCCCATGATCGTCAAGTTTTGTAGAAGATCCGTAAGAAACAATATTTTTCATAATAAACGGAAATTAAAGGGCACAAGAGTAGTTATCCGGGAAGACTTAACTCACCAGCGGGCGCTTCTTCTCAAAGATCTTCAGAAGAAGTAAAAAAGAAAATTAAACTCAATATAATTTCATATTGTAAAGTGTGTTGCTCGACTTTTTAACGACAGGAAACTCGTTTAATTTTTAGATTAATTTATTGAAATGCGTTAATCTTTATAAAACATTTTGCTTTCTAGAAAATGCTACTTGCATGGAGAAATCGAAAAATTTTGCACTCGGTTCTCAAAAAATAGGAAAATTCATATAATTTACAAAATAAGAAAGTAATGAATTGCAAATTATTAAAGAGTCCATCTAAAGCTTAAGACAATCAAATATCTGCAAAATTCACATTTTTAAATATTGTGTTCGTAACATAAGTATTGTGGGAATTTTATTTTTAATTTTTTTGAAAAGATTTTATTAGTGTTTGTTTGTGCATAAATTAAAATAAGCGATAGCACAATCACATCTAACCGATCATTAAAAATTTGGCTAAAAACTTTTAATAAAATCACATATTCTTAAACATTGTTTTTATTTAATAACGGATTATCTATAAACTCAATTAGAATCAAATTGAACACACACCTTTTCTACAAATGCTATGTTGTCGTTTACTGTATAATTAATGATATTCAAATAAATCCTGGAATGCAATTGTTACTCAAAATCAGATTTTTAATTAAAATCAAAAAAGTTTCTTTAGTTATTTGAATCTGAATATATCAGACACCCTGTAGTCAAAAAACTTAAATTTATGTGTGGTTTCTGAGGTTGCTCGAACAGTAGAATTTTTTATAAACAATACATTTTCTTGCCTAAAATCAATAATAAAAACGTTACTTTGATATCTGCAACATGAAATTAAGAACTTTTTAATTTAATGATTGTTTTTGAAGTTTCTTGAAAAGCAGAACTTTTTGTAAAGAATGACTTTTTTGCGTAAAATTAACATTACAAAAGTTTTTCCTCTTGTCAAGTCAATCCGTGGACACATTGTATATACTTCCTCTGCAAATATTTCTATATTTTAAAAAGCAAATTTTTTTATAAAGAATAAATTTTCCTACCGTTAAAAGAATCATATAGTCTTTGGTTAATAAAATTATTCTTCCTAGGTTACAAAAATTATTGACCATAACCATATTGAAGCCGCATGTAAGAGCTGTCAACCAAACCCAAAAATGTTCAAGGGATCTGTTGTAACCACAACAAATTTTATAAAACATTTGAAGAAGGCTCATCAGAATACTTATACAAAATATCTTGAATATAAAAATAATAAAAAAAAATACAAAAGACAAGCAGTACTACAGGAAAATGAGGATAACGGTGATGGCAGAAATATTAAGCAAAATGCTCAAAAGCAAACAAGTTTACAGAATTTTTTCGTAAAACAACGTGGTTCAAAAATTTGCAACCAAAAAGAATTTGAAAATCGGCAGATTAAATTTATTGTAGCAACTATGAGTCCCTTATCCATAATAGAACATCCCAGTTTTAAACAATTATTTGAGGGTTTTGAAGTAGAATTGCTTAGTAGAAACACATTAACCAGACGACTTTCAGAAATATTTGAAGAAAGGCAGACTAAGATAAAATCAGATTTGGTTAATATACCTTTTGTATGCACTACGGCAGACATTTGGTTAGGTAGAAGAAAGAGTTTTTTCGGGGTCACATGCCACTGGATTGATGAGAAGATTGATCGTCATTCTGTGGCATTAGCTTGTCGAAGATTTACAGGATCCCATTCCTATGACAGAATTGCCAGTATTTTAGAAGGTATTCATACAAGCTACGGTTTAGATAACAAAAAAATATTTGCGACCATCACTGACAACGACTCAAATTTTGTGAAGTCATTTAAAGAATACGGGGTGTCATCAACAGTTTTAGTTCGAGAGATCACTGAGTTAAACGAACTGAGCGAAGATGATAAAAACAACAATGACTGTGATGATCCTGACGATCTGGAGCAAATAACTTTTACTATTAACGATAATAATGAGGACCTAGCAAATCAATACAGACTGCCAAATCATCTTCGATGTGCCAGTCACACTATTAATTTGATTTGTACCACTGATTATAACAAAGCTATTAACGGGAATGTACTTTTGAAATCTAGACACACACAAGCCATGACAAAATGTACACTGCTCTGGAAAAAGGCATCTTTGCCAGAATCAGCAGAGGTCGTCTTAGAAACCTTAGGCCACAGTCTTTCTTACCCTGGTATAAGATAAATTAGGAGTTTTATTTGATAAACTGAATCTAAAAAATAACTTTACTGAAAATGATTTGTTATACTTAGAAGAATACTGTCAGGTTATGGAACCAGTATCTACAACATTAGATGTTTTACAAGGCGAAACAAACGCTTTTTATGGTATTCTAATCCCATGTTTGGCGTCCTTGAAAAACAAGTTGGACAAACTGAGTAAGCAGAATTTTAAATTTGCAACACCATTAATTCAAGCTTGTATACAAGGTTTGCAAACTCGATTCCAGCCTTTTTTTATGTTAGATGCCCAAATTAATAACGCTGTAATAGCTGCCGTTGTCCATCCCCAGTTTAAATTACGCTGGTATAATATTATTAATAAAATATGTAGTAAAAATATGTCATCGATTCAAAAATTAATTATAACCGAGGCAAACAAATTTATTGATAATGAAGTAATAGAATTGTTACGTGTTAATCAAACGACTATCGAGGTTGCACTGACGCATGTTTATTATTCACTTTAATTCACATACAAGTTATACAACTCTATTTACATAAGTGACATGCTGTACATCTCTCCTCTTTACAAAACAATTTAACTAACAAATTTGAAACGGTATATGTAATCTAGTTTAGTACAATTCAAAGTCATTCAATTTATGAGGAATTTTCCGTATGCGTTTATTTGAAACATTCGGTTCTTCATTTGCAATAACATTTCTTTGCAAACTTGTTTCACTTGTATCACTGTATACACTACTGTTTTCACTTACATTAATATTTTCAGCTATTGGACTGGATGTTTTATCTTCTAATAAATGCGAGGCTAAATAATTTGAGTAAGAAGGTGGAATGTGCGTTTCAGTGTTTTTACGATGTTTAATATAATGATTGTTTCTTACTATGCTTCTTCCATCTTCTTTTACAATTTTATATGTTCTATTCCTAATTTTTTCTGTGATTATGCCTTTTTTCCAAATGCTTTTTGGAGCATCTTGATACCAAACTATATCATTTTTTGAAAATCTATAGCGAATCTTACACATTTTTTGTTGTAATTCGAAATAGTTTTTTCTTGTTGAACTGTTAATATCTGTTTGAATTTGTCTTTATTTATTAATTTAGGTGTTAGATTTTTGTCTTGGAATATTAAATTGTCTCTTAAAAATCTGGACATTAAAATTTGTGAAGGTGAGTATGGACTGTTTAATGCCGGAGTGTTTCTCTAAGCTAGAAGAGCTGCATATATATCTGTTTTGTCATCAGTACATTTTTTAATTAATTTCTTTACAGTTTGAATGGTTCTTTCTGCAAGACCATTAGCTTGTTGCTAATATTGTGGTGAGGTATTAATTATTTGAAAGTTCCATTCTTTAGCAAAGTTTTCAAAATTTTTACTGGTGAACTGTCTTCCACTGTCTGAAATAATTATTTTTGGTATGCCATGCCTAGAGAAAAATGATTTTAGTTTATTTATTACATTCTCAGTCGTTAAGTTATTTTTAAGACTTGCTATTTCTGGATATTTTGAGTAGTAGTCTACTGCGATTAAATAATTTTGTCCATATAGTTCATAAATGTCAATGCCTATTTTTTGCCATGGTTTTTCAATTATTGTATGCGGAATCATCGGCTCCTTTCTTTTTGAATTTGCATATTTGTTACACATTTCGCATTTACTTACTATTTTTTCAATATCTGCGTTAATGTTAGGCCAATAAACAGCACAATTTGCCCTAGCAACACATTTCTTAATTCCTAAATGACCTGTGTGAATATCAGATAAAATTTTGTTACGCCATGATTTAGGAATTATGATTTTTTGACCCAGATAGATTAAGCCTTCTAATTGTGTTATTTGTGATTTCAATTTATAGTAAGGTTTTAAATTAATTGGAGTTTTATTTAAGTTTTTTGGCCAATCATTTTCTACGAAATATTTGATTATCTTCAATTCATCATCATTTTCAGTTGCTATTTTTAACTGTTTTGTTCTTTCATCTGAAATGTCAATTTTTGATTGAATTACGCAAATTTGAACGTCATAATTTAACTGATTAAGTTGTTTATCTAGATTAATTCTTGATAAAGCATCAGCAATTATCAAGTCTTTACCTGGTTTGTAAATTAATTTTATGTCAAATTTTTGTAATGATAAAAGCATACGTTGTAGTCTAGCTGGAGCGGAGCTTAACGGTTTTTTGAAAATTGATATGAGAGGTTTGTGGTCAGTTTCCACTATAGTTTGTCAACCATACGCGTATTGATAAAATTTTTGAAGGCCAAAACAAATTGCGAGTAGTTCCTTTTCTATCTGCGCGTATCTGCGTTGGGTTTCTGTCATAGCTCTTGACGCATATGCACATGGATAATTATTCTGAAGTAATACGGCACCTATTCCATGGTTTGAAGCATCAACCGAAATTGTAGTAGGTTCATTTGGATCGAAATATTTTAGTGTTGTCTCAGAAACGACCAAAGACTTTATTTTTTGAAAAGACTTATTTTCATGTTCACTCCAAACAAAATGAGTATTTTGCTTCAGTAGGTCCCGTAATGGTTTTGTTAATTCTGATAAATTTTTAATAAATCTACTAACATATGTGATCATGCCTAAGAATATCTGCATTTCCTTCTTATTTTTTGAAGGGGGCATTTTTTGAATTGCTTCAATTTTCTCTTCATCAATTGAGATACCATTTTTAGAAAATTTAAAACCTAAGTACTTTACTTCTTCTAGGCCAAATTGACATTTGTTGAAATTGAATTTTATATTATGTTTTGAAGCAATTTCGAAAACTTATTGCAGTTTACTATCATGTTCTTCTTTCGTTTTGCCATGTACTAATATGTCATCAATATAAATCTCTACTCCATTAATTGAAAATATGTTGGAGAAGTATTCTTGAAACACTTCGCTAGCAATTTTTATTCCAAATGGCATTCTCAAAAATTTGTAACGGCCAAATGGTGTCCCAAAAGTACACAATTTGCTAGATTCCTCATCCAAGGGAATAGCCCAAAACCCATTTGTTGCATCTAATCTAGTGAACATTGTGGACCCAACTAATTTAGAAGAGATTTCATCTATAGTAGGAAGCTTGTATTTAGAGTCTTTAATGGCTTCATTTAAGTTTTTTGGATCTAAACAGATGCGTAAAGAATTATCATGCTTCTTAACTAAAACAAAAGAGTTAACCCAGTCTGAACTGCCATTTACTTTTTTAATTATATTTGATATTACCAGTTCATCAAGACAAATTTTAAATTGATTTTGAAGTGCAAAAGGCACATTTCTCACCGAATTTACAGCAGGTGTACTATTTTCCTTCAATTCAATATGATATGGTTTGTTTATTTTGCCAATGCCTTTGAATACATGTTTGTACCGCTCTATTAAATTGTGATAATTATTTTCATTATTTATTAAATTAACAGTTTTTAAGTTTACCTGCTCATGCAAAGTAAGTATACCTAATTCTATACAGCAGTTTAATCCTAAGATAGACTCTTTTTGTTCTGTTACTACATAGAATTCAACTTTTGATAAATGTTTGTTTTTAAATCTTAAATCTAAGTAACATTTCCCTATAATAGCTATTTTTTCGCCTGTGTAGGTAGATAAATTTTCATTTGATCTTTGAATATTCTTTAAATTAAATTCACATTCTTTTAAATGGTGTAAAGAAATAAGATTTACAGTGGCACCCGTGTCAACTTTAAAATTAACAGACACATTTGAATTTTTGTTGATAGGTAAATTTATCATGCAGTAATTATATTTATTTGTCGAATTGATTTTGTCTATAACCAACATTTCTTCTCTATCTTGATTGATTTGATTGACTCTTTTGTTTCTGTTTTTACAAACATTAGAAAAATGATTTCGCATGTTACAAATATTACATGATTTCCCATATGCTGGACATTGATTTATGAGATGATCACGTCCACATTTACTACATTGTTTAATTATTTTACCTGTAGTGTGAGGGTTTGTACCGGTACTTGCTTTTGAGGTACGTCTGCTGGTCCTGTAGTTTTTGTTTGCTCTTGACGATGACCGCTGACTTTGTTCAAGTTGTGTTCGCTCTTGCAGCTCTGCTGATTTTCGTTTCTCAATTGCATCGATTGCTTTTGCTTCATTTGTATTGTTCGATCCTTCCTTATCCTGCATCATTTTCAAATGGCGTCTGGAATTTTCTGTTACCATACAACATTCAATGACCTTGTCGATAGTTTTGTCTTCATTTTCCAACAGTTTTCCTCGTAATCCTTCGTCCTTTATGCCAATTATTATCATTGTTTTAATTAAATCATTTTTCAGCCCTGTATCACCAAATTCACATTGATTTGCTTTATTTTTTAATTCTGTGACGAACTGTTCTATCTTCTGTCCTTGTTCTTGACGTGATGTAAAGAATTTGTATCGTTCATATTGTTGCGTACTCGTTTCCTTTCCAGTAAAGATTTGGTTTATAAATTCTTCTGTCCTTGTTCTTGACGTGATGTAAAGAATTTGTATCGTTCATATTGTTACGTACTCGTTTCCTTTCCAGTAAAGATTTGGTTTATAAATTCGAGCCACTAAGAAACTCTTTATTTTTACGGTATAAATTATAAACTTTATGTATTTTACAAGAACTGACAGTAAATAGTAAATATTATTGTTGCTATATCAACTGACGTCATAGGTATCGGCATTACATCACCGTAGGTAATATTCGTTACACTACCCCCTTCTTAGGCACATTTCGTCCCGAAATTGATTTAACGTTGCCTACTAAATTTAACCTACAACCTCTCGTTCTGTTTTTAATTCAAATAAAGGTGCGAAATTGCTTCTTGAATCCCCGAACACAGTTCGTCTCAACTCAGCTTCTTTATTGTCGCCAGCATAGGGAGCTAACCGATTGAAGTGAATTATCCGTGGTTTGCCGTTCGGACACTTGCGAATGCGGTAGATGACGTCATTTATACGTTTTATTATTTCATACGGTCCCTCCCAAGATGTTTGTAATTTCGGCGATAAGCCTCGACGACGTTGTGGATTATAAAGCCATACTTTGTTGCCTGATTGGTATCCACCGTTTTCTGCTCTGACGTCATAACTTTCCTTCATTTTGTCACTTGCCTTTTGGATATTCAAACGTACTTGTTCGTGTATGTCATTCATTCTTTTCTTTAATTTAGTGATATAATCTTCGCCAAGTAGATTTTCGCCCCGTTTACTTCCAAATTTCAAGTCACACGGCGACCGTAATTCCCTACCAAATATTACATTTGACGGCGTCTGTCCTGTACTCTCATGTATAGATGATCGATACGCTAGCAAGAACAAATGAAGGTAACAGTCCCAATCTCTTTGATGGGTAGAGACGACTTTAGATAAATATTTGTTGATCGTTCTGTTCATGCGTTCGATCATACCATCCGATTGTGGATGTAAAGCAGTAGTTCTAGTCTTTCGAATGTCTAATAATTCGCATACCTTTTGGAACAGAACTGATTCAAAATTTCTGCCTTGATCTGAATGTAATTCTAATGGGACTCCAAATCGGCATATCCATTCTTTGACCAGACAATTTGCGATTGTAACGGCTTCCTGATTAGGTACTGCGTAAGCTTCCACCCATTTGCTGAAATAGTCCATGACTACAATAATGTATTTGTTTTCTGCTTCGGTTACAGGGAAAGGACCAGACACATCTATTGCAATTCGCTCAAATGGGCTTCCTACATTGTACTGACGCAACGGAGCTCTTCTATATCTCTGTGGTCCATTACTTGCTGCGCATATCGTACATTTCTTGCACCACTCCTTCACATCCTCCTTACAGTTGACCCAGTAAAATCGTTCTCGTAACTTTTGTACTGTTTTCGTTATACCAAGATGTCCTCCTGTAGTCCCATTATGAATTTCTTTAATAACTTCTGGTACTCTCTCTCGCGGTATCAGGATCTGCATTCTCTGCTCGGTACCATCTTGACTCTCCAAAACACGTTTCAGAAGATTATCTTCTATAATAATAGAATCCCACTGTGCCCAGTAAGACTTTACCTTCGGGGAATGTCGCGCAACCTCTTCCCATGTCGGTTTACAACCATTCTTTTTCCAATTCATGATCAATGTCAGATCTGGGTCAATTTCTTGAGCTTTTCTAATTTCTTCAAATTGCCAATGTTCATCCGTAACTGTCGTCCTCAAAACAGAGAACGACTTCTGTTCCACTCGAGAGCAATGTTTACAATCTTGGGGACACGGCCTCCTAGACAATGCATCGGCGTTGCAATGATTTAATCCAGGTCTATGTTCGATGTCAAAGTCATATTCTTGTAGTCTCTCAATCCATCTGGCTACTTGACCTTCGGGATTCTTAAATTGCAGTAACCATTTTAATGCTGCATGATCGGTTCTCACTAGGAATTTTCGCCCATAGAGATACTTGTAAAAATGCTCAACTGATTTCACCACTCCTAATAGTTCCCGTCTAGTAACGCAATAGTTGCGCTCCGGCTTCGACAAAGTTTTACTAAAATAGCCGATAACTTTTTCGTGGCCATCTTGTAATTGAGATAAAACGGCGCCTAATCCGACGTTGCTTGCATCTGTATCCAGAATGAACTTACCATGTGGAAGGGGATAACTCAAGACTGGCGCAGTCGTTAAAGCCCGCTTTAAACTGATAAAAGCATCTTGACAATCTTCTTCCCACGAAAATCTTGGTCCCTCTTCTGTAAGTCGTGTTAGTGGTTTCGCAATATTGGCAAATCCAGGCACATATCTGCGGTAATACGTACACAACCCAAGAAAGCTTTTTAATTCATGTTTATTTATTGGTACTGGCCATTCTACTATTGCTTTAACTTTTCCTTTGTCAACTGCAATTCCTTTTTCAGAAACCACATGTCCTAAATATTGTACTTGTTTCTGGAAGAAGTGACATTTTTTTGGACTCAGTTTCAATCCAGAGCCTTTCAATCTTCGAAATACATCTTCTAAATTTTTCATATGATCTTCAATTGTTTTTCCGAAAACAATAATGTCATCAAGATATACTAAGCACGTTTTCCAGGACATTCCTTTTAATACTATTTCCATCAACCTCTCAAATGTTGCAGGAGCATTGCAGAGACCAAACGGCATTACTGTAAATTGCCATAGACCAGTACCAATAGTAAACGCGGTTTTTTCACGATCTTCAGCAGCTAGATCAACTTGCCAATATCCGCTTTTTAAATCTAGTGTCGAGAAAATGCTTGCGCCGCCTAGTGTATCTAAGGTATCGTCTATTCTTGGTAACGGGTAGCTGTCTTTCTTCGTTACGCTATTAAGTTGACGATAGTCTATGCAGAATCTTGTTGAGCCATCCTTTTTCTTCACTAGTACCACTGGTGACGCCCACGGACTACTTGAAGATTCGATAATGCCTTCTTCTTCCATTTCACGTATTATCTTCTCGACTTCATCTCGTTTTGCCATAGGTAATCTTCTGGGAGCTTGGCGGATGGGATGCGCATTTCCGGTGTTTATTTTATGCTTGACTAACCCAGTTTTACCTTTTGGTCCATTGCCGATATCAAAAATGTCTTGATATCGATAAAGCAATTTCTTTGCTTTTATTGTTTGCTGGGGATTCAACTGACGACATGATGTAGAAATTAAATTAGACCACACATCGTTATTCTTAGCACATGACTTCTGCGTGACGCTTACTTCCCTTACGATAGAAGATATTGATGTGCAACAACCTACAATTGAGCCCTTCTTCATGGTTACGGGATAATAATTCATGTTCATTACAGGTACCGGTATGATTTTTCCTGTCTGAACTATTGCTTTTCCAACAATAACCCCTGGAGCCACATTCGCGCTGTGATTTCTTGGCTCAAGCATCACTACACTTCCATCACGAATATCACCCTCCAAATGAGCTATGAGAACCATTTCACTCTGGTTCGATATCGTGGTGTCTTCAGCCAAAACTACATGTGCTGTTACATCACCTGGTCGATGCAAAACAATCTCTTCATCGTTTATTTCAACTACACCTCTTTTCATGTCTAATTTAAAATTTTGCGCTTTCCTAATATCCATTCCGATAATGATTTCATCTTCTATGTCGGCTACCAACATTCTATGAATAAAGGACGTGTTACCTATGACGACTGCAATATCAACTTCGCCACGGATGGTAGCTGTATCTCCGGTCGCCGTACGAAGTGTCCACCTACTTGGTTGAATTTGTCTGGTTGTTCTGACAACGTCGGGTCTGATAATTGATTTTGTCGCACCCGTATCTAGCAAAAATGAATGAAGTTTTTCGTTGATGAAGCCATCCACAAACAAACCGTTCGCTCGATATTTTAGAGATTCCACCTGTGCTGTTTTCTTAAGGGCCTGTTGGTTACGGGTCGACGTCGCCCCTTCGCATCAACCCGCTCTAGTTTTCCGATATTGAATCAGTCGCAGCTGTTTTTGGTAATTTATTGCAGCGACTGCGAATATGTCCCAATTCACCGCATTGCCAGCAGCGCAACTTCCTTTTCTTGAATACCTCTTCCTTCAACATTCGACGTAGTACTATTTCTATAGGTATATGCTCATCTTCGGTCTCTTTCATCGTACTTTCCACCGTGCGTACTCGAATTTGATTTCTTGAGGCCTGTTTTGCCGCTTCAAATTCTAACGCTGTAGCTAGAGCATCACTTAATGTCCTCGGGCGAGCAAGAAATAGCGACTGTTTCGTTTCGTTATCTTTTATTCCATCGGTAAACGCCTGCACCCCTAGACGCTCCAAAACAACATCTGGCGTTGATGGGTATGCCAAACGAACCAAACGAGCAATGTCGACTTCAAATTCTTGTAGGTTTTCATTGGGTTTTTGAACCCTGTTCACTAACTGATAATGGTGCAGTTGTTCTAAGTGTGCGTGGCCATATCGCATTTCTAATCGCTTTACCAACTGCTGATAGTTCTCTTGATCATCAGGGGTAAGCGCTTGAAGAACTTCTATTGCCTCACCTCGTAGTGCAATCGTCAAAGCTATAGCCTTCTCTGTTGAAGTCCATCCGTTGAGTTTTGCCGCTGCTTCAAATTGTACCAAGTAACTGATCCATGATGACTTACCATCAAAAGTAGGAGGTTTTATGCGCAACTTCTGTACTGATTCCGAGTCTTCTTGCACATTTCGGCTTTCTGTTACATTTGCAAGTTGATGAATAATATTTGCTATTTTTTCTTCAACTTCTCTCCTAATCTTTTCTTCTAAATTAACAACTTCTTCTTCAAACTTTTTAGAAGCTTCTCCTAGTTTTCCTCTTAATTCTTGCGAATTTCTTTCCAGTTTTTCTTCAAATATTTTAGAACTTTCTTCTAACTTCTCTTTCAACTTTTCTTCAAAATTTTTAGATGCTTCGTCCAATTTTTCCTTTAATTTCTGCGAATTCTTTTCCAGTTTTTCTTCGAAGTTTTTGGAATTCTCTTCTAATTTTTTTTTTAATTCTTGCGAATTGTCTTCTAACTTTTCTTTTATAGCTTTACAATTGTCTTTCACTTCTTGCAACAGTTCACCGAGGTTTGTACACGGCACCTCAAATAAGAAATTATCTGGATCCGGTTCACCTGCATCAACCAAGGATTGACGAAGTCGTGTTTGTAGAATCGCTTTCGTTCCAACTATTTCCAAATCACGTTCTTCCAGCTCCCGCTTAAGGTCTGCGACTTTCAGATGGATGAGAGGTACTTTTTTTGTAGTCATTTTCTTTTAAACACCAAATTTTACCAAAACCCGTACACCTGACACCAATTGTTGCGTACTCGTTTCCTTTCCAGTAAAGATTTGGTTTATAAATTCGAGCCACTAAGAAACTCTTTATTTTTACGGTATAAATTATAAACTTTATGTATTTTACAAGAACTGACAGTAAATAGTAAATTTTATTGTTGCTATATCAACTGACGTCATAGGTATCGGCATTACATCACCGTAGGTAATATTCGTTACAATATGTTAAATTCTTTTTTGGTGTGAAGTAGTTTTTGAATTTTTCTTTCAACAGGTTAATTTTATTTATTTCGTCTTCAGCGAAAATGAACGTGTTATAAATTGCAATGGCGTCCTCACCCATGCAATGCAGCAGTTGAGCACATTGCGTCTTTTCCGGTTTGCCATCTATTTCGGTTGCCGTTGAATAAATTTCAAATCGTTGAATCCAACCCTTCCATACTTCAGCTAAGTTACCTTTTAATTAATTGGTTGAATTTGGCTTCTAATATCCATTATTTATTTCAGTTATTTGTTAGATTTTGTTACCACGACTGCGCCATGTTACGTGTTAATCAAACGACTATCGAGGTTGGACTGACGCATGTTTATTATTCACTTTAATTCACATACAAGTTATACAACTCTATTTACATAAGTGACATGCTGTACAAGAATCATACTTTTCCCGATTCAATTTCAGTGGCCTCTAACAGTTTTTCTTAATCCGCAAATTTACTGAAAAATAAAGTTCAGCTAGAGTATTTAAGATACATTAGCGACAAACGAAGTAATTTAAACATGTTAAATGACTACCCAATTATTAAAAAAATGTTTATAAAATACAATACCCCTTTGCCATCATCGGGGCCGGTGGAACGATTGTTTTCGTTCGCCACAATAATAAATAGCCCGAGGAGACATGCACTCTCAGATAGCAATTTCGAGAAGCTAGTGCTTTTAAAAAATTACATCTACATGTAATACCTTCTATTTATGCAATGGATCTTTACCATTACGTCATCAATTTTTACGGCCAAATCGACAAACGCGTGCATTTTCTTTTAACATGCATTGATAACGTGATGATAAAAATCCATTGGATAAAAAGTACAAAACACGCAACTTAAAAAAATTAGTTTTGTTTTATATACCGTTAGGAATGGATATATTTTTATTTGTTTTGTTTGATTAAAGATGTTGTCTGATTGCATAAAAGCAAAAAAA
The DNA here is from genome assembly GCA_958336345.1 of Dorcus parallelipipedus. Lineage (NCBI taxonomy): Eukaryota > Metazoa > Arthropoda > Insecta > Coleoptera > Lucanidae > Dorcus > Dorcus parallelipipedus. The sequence continues at coordinate 35,272,578 of OY284478.1, forward strand.
AAAAAAATAAATAGTTTTGTTTTATGTATCGTTAGGAATGGAAGTATTTTTATTTGTTATGTTTGATTGAATTAAAGCTGTTGTCTGATTACAGAAAATATTTTTTTTATACTGATTTGTATAATTAAAATATTGGTATTAAGAAAAAATAAAATGCAAATTTTTAATTAACATAGTATAATTTTAATAATAAATACGAATACTCGTCCTCGATTACTCGAATTTCTGATGTTTTTTCGAGTATTACTAGTACTTATACTTTTTATCGTTACAATACTTACGAGTACCGTACTCTTAAGTAAAATTTATTGATACTCATACTCGAATTTCCGCAAGTACTTTTTTTTAGTACTCGTCGCAGGACTGATCATCATGTAGGTCAATTTGAACATTAGCTTCAGCTTGATTTTCCACTAAGTCAACTTCAAAATCTTCGTCCACATGTTGTGTTATGAAGAACACACACACGCTCTGGTAAAGTGAACAATTTCTTCAATTTTTCTTAATTTTAAATTATACGGTTCCCGAAATTTTTGTTTTAACAATCCTATTGTGTGCTCTATGATATATCTGTTTTTTGTAATTAATTTGTCGACGGGTTAAATGGCAGCCACGATCACGAAAAGGCGTCATAAGTTGCGGCAAACATGGATAGGCACTATCTCCCAGAATATGAGCAGCACCACATTTTTCAGCCAGGCTTTGTGCTAAAGGTGAAGCTCTAAAAACACGACTGTCGTGTACTGATCCAGGAATTCCCACGAACATGTCAATAATTTTTTTGTTATGGTCACACACAATTTGTGCCTGTAATTTAAAATATCATTAGATAAATAGTAATATTATAGGACATTTAAGTAGCGACATCTTTCGATCGCTTGTTGACCTGATATTGCAGTAGGATTGACAAATTGAAGCCAGTTCGCTACATAATAAGTCATCCCATACAAGGCGGCCATGCTTGCTGTCAAAGCATATGAGAATTTAAAAAAAAATTGTGCAAATCGGTTTTGATTGCAGCGGATTCCTCGAGCAGATTCTGTACAGCTGTTTCAGGCCTAGTTGGGCCTTCGTCAGCAGAACCGTAGCTCGAGAACTCCACTACGGTTCTGCTGACGAAGGCCCAACTAGGCCTGAAACAATACAGAGCCTGCTCGAGGAATCCGCTGCAATCAAAACCGATTTGCACAAATTTTTTTAAAATTCTCATATGCTTTGACAGCAAGCATGGCCGCCTTGCATGGGATGACTTATTATGTAGCGAACTGGCTTCAATTTGTCAATCCTACTGCAATATCAGGTCAACAAGCGATCGAAAGATGTCGCTACTTAAATGACCATTACTTTCACATCGCAATGGCGAATAACCCTAGGACATATCGGTTTGGTTTGCAGTGGAGTTCTCGAGCTACTGTTCTGCTGACGAAGGCCCAACTAGGCCTGAAACAGCTGTACAGAGCCTGGTCGAGGAATCCGCTGCAATCAAAACCGATTTGCACAAATTTTTTTAGTAATATTATAAGTGTAATTACTTTACCTGAACTGAAAAGTACTGGTTTCTATTATAATAAGATTCACTATCGACCGTAGGTTTATCAATTCGTACATATGTGCCATCTACAATGCCAACAACATTAGGTAATCCATTGGCCAGTGGCGGCTATTCAAGATATGCAGAGGGTGGGCAACATTTGAAAAACTAAAGGACCCTTTATAACGATATTCCTCTGATTGATATTTTTTAAATGTTCTTTGTTAGAAATTATTTTAACAAGTTGATGAAGAAGTATTATCGTTATGATATTATATGTCATAATCTCCGTATGTCTTCAATTTTCGACACATTAAAAAAGAAAACAAAACTATATATTCTAAGAATTGGTAAAACAAATTCTGAAATGATAAAATTTAAAACTGTAGCTAAACAATAACTGAAATAAATTCTCAAAATAAAAATTTAAAACAATAAAAAATAAATTCTCAGAATAATTAAATAAAATCCAAAACAGTAACTAAAATAAATTCTGAAAATAAGAACTAACATAAATTTTTAAATGATAAATCTGTCATTTTAATATCGTTATTAATATCGAAATCTCGCGCTTTAGTTAAATTAATAATACAGCGTTGATGCTCGTGAACAATCGAACACAGACGAATTGTAGGACGGGCTTGCCCTCCCGCGATCTGTCTAATATAACTTGAGACCAGCTATTATTCTTTTTGTTTTTAATTATGTATTACAATGTATAATATAAATCTTTCAGACGAATATTGAATATTATGTAACATTTATTAGGTATTAATCAAACAGAATGGACAGAAGATTCAAAATAAAATACAAAATTTGGCAAATTAATCTTAATATCCCACTCTGTTTATACAGCACTCCGATCTCGAGTTGTCACGTGGCCGTGGGCCTGCCCATCGGGTGAACGTAAGATAGGGTAACGTAACAACCTACGTGTAGCGTTCCTTTCTGTCTATCACATTAAATGAAAGAACAGCGTATGTCTGCACTTACAGTCTTGCAGGGGGTGAGCCCACCCACCCTACTCATGCATAATGACAAGGAGCTGCAACGCAATTTAACGTATTACCGAACGTGGGGAAATTATAAGTTCTAGAATCTAGATCACCTGCACATTTTTAATTATGCATTACAATAATGTTCTGGATTTATAAATTTAAAGAACACAAATAGATAAAAAAAAAATTTTTTTTAATATTTCAAAATCATTTTAAAGATTAAATTGTATTGATAAATTGTATCACAAAATCTTATAAATGGACACTAATTATATGATCTTTTGTAAGTCACGACCAAACTTAGTTAGAAAGGAAATCTAACGGGATGTGGTCACTGGACGATTAATAAAAGTCAACTCCTTTGTTTAAAGCCTCAATATTTCGTTGTATTTTTTCAACTTCATCAGGAGGTTAACTACAATGGTTACAAGAGTTGATATACCAATTAAATCGTAAGATAATCATACTTACAACTAGAGGTGGATGAATTGGACAACAATTAAACACATTAAAATGTTGATTCAACAGATTACATATTAAAATTTTGAAAGAAATTGAAAACGTCCTAAAACGTTGCTTAAGTCAGGCATGTGCACGAGAACCTGGCGGCAAAAGTCAATTACAGAAAGTAAGAAAACTAAAAACCTAAAGGAACAAATTTCCCTAGAGAACAACATTTGACAGAATTTTGAAATTTTTTTACCTATTCTTTAGAACCTTTAAAATATGAGCATAAATGCTACTGATATTGTCAATATCCGATCTGAAATTGACTGAATGCTCATTCTTTTGAACATGAATCATTTCTAGGAAAAGCCTATTCTTTAAATTCTTTTCCTTGGTTAAAATACTAGTATTGTCAAAATCAAATCGATGACCATTATCAACAGCATGAGATGCCAAAGCACAAGCTACCTTTCCTGTTCTAATGTCGCTTTTATGTTTAGAAATGCGACTTTTTAACCATTGTCCTGTTTGTCCAATTTTCTAAATTTTTTCTCATTGCTATTATCATCCAGAGAACGTGGTAAATTGTTGTTTTGGTAAATTAATCTGTAAGTTAAAGATTTAGGAAAACCGTTATTAGTAAAAAGTTTAAATAATTTATCTAAATTCTCTTTTAGAAAGACAGGATGACATATGTAAGTGACTCTATTTCTCATCGAGATAATTACATTCATTTTTTGTTTCATTGTATGGCATGAGTGAAAATTGATATATCTGCCAGACGCTGTCGGTTTTTGATACCAATTAAGTCGTATACTCTGATCTTCCATTCTTATGACTTGAGTGTCAAGAAAAGGTACACAATTATTCCTTTCTTCTTCAATGGAAAATTGAAGATGTTCATTGAAACTATTAAATATGATCAAAGTATATTGCAACTGGTCTTCAGGAATTGAAGTAATTAAATCGTCTACATATTTATAAATGAAAGGAAGCTGAAAAGTTAATTTGTCGATAACAAATTCTAATAATTTGTCCATCACCATTAAAGCTAATATTGGGCTAATGGGGTTACCCATTGGTACTCCAAATTTTTGTAAACATATTTGGTTGTTGAAAGAAAAATAATTGTTGTCAAAGAATTTCAAAAATTGCTCTTGGCTAAGTTTACAATGAGGTTCAATCCTCTGTGATGATATCAGCAACTAATTCAATTGGAATGTTAGTAAAAAGTGAAATTACATCTAACGAAATCAACACATAATTGTTAGGAAGAGTGATATTCTTCATTTGATCTACAAAGGTAAAAGTATCTTTAATATTATACTTAGTTTTTAAGCTGAAGGCTTTATTGAGTATGTCTGACAAAAATTTAGCTAAGTTATAAGTAGTAGACCCTATGCTACTGACTATAGGTCTCAAGGGCACATCTAACTTGTGTATCTTCGGGAGACAGTAAAGTTTAGGACAAATTGAGTTGTAAGTAAGTAATTGTTTGAAAGTCTCAGTATCAATGTTTTCCGTTTGTTTTAAATCTTGACATATGCTTCATCTTCCTGCAAAAGTTGATTAACTTTATTATCGTAGTCGCTTCTGTCCATGACCACAGTGACGTTGCCTTTGTCGGCTTTAAGAATACAAATTTGTGGATTATTCTTAAGAAAATTCTCAATTTTCTTAAAAATTCCCTCATACGTTGATGGTGTTTCTTCTTGTTGTAGAAAGTTAGTAATCACACTGGTGGCTCTTGCTCGGACAATGTCAATAGAGTCACTTACATATGTCATCCTGTCTTTCTGAAAGATAATTTAGATAAATTATTTAAACTTTTTACTAATAACGGTTTTCCTAAATCTTTAACTTACTGATTAATTTACCAAAACAACAATTTACCACGTTTTGTGGATGATAATAGCAATGAGAAAAAATTTAGAAAATTAGCATACATTAACTCCTTAAGTAATAAGGTCATCAATATTTTCAAAGATTTCAATTTTTTAAATATTGTTCAATACAACAATCATACCATCAACAAAGTATTCTCAAAAACAACGGACAAGACACCCCTTCTGCTCAACAGTGATTTAATTTACTCGATACCGTGTATTGATTGTGAAAAAAAGTACATTGGACAAACAGGACAATGGTTAAAACAGTCGCATTTCTAAACATAAAAGCGATATTAGAACAGGAAAGGTAGCTTGTGCTTTGGCATCTCATGCTGTTGATAATGGTCATCGATTTGATTTTGACAATACTAGTATTTTAACCAAAGAAAAGAATTTAAAGAATAGGCTTTTCCTAGAAATGATTCATATTCAAAAGAATGAGCATTCAGTCAATTTCAGATCGGATATTGACAATATCAGTAGCATTTATGCTCATATTTTAAAGGTTCTAAAGAATAGGTAAAAAAATTTCAAAATTCTGTCAAATGTTGTTCTCTAGGGAATTTTGTTCCTTTAGGTTTTTAGTTTTCTTACTTTCTGTAATTGACTTTTGCCGCCATGTTCTCGTGCACATGCCTGACTTAAGCAACGTTTTAGGACGTTTTCAATTTCTTTCAAAATTTTAATATGTAATCTGTTGAATCAACATTTTAATGTGTTTAATTGTTGTCCAATTCATCCACCTCTAGTTGTAAATATGATTATCTTACGATTTAATTGATAAATCAACTCTTGTAACCATTGTAGTTAACCTCCTGATGAAGTTGAAAAAATACAACGAAATATTGAGGCTTCCCTTTTATTAATCGTCCAGTGACCACATCCCGATTTTTTATTTCCTTACTAATTATATGCACCGTTTATAAGATTTTGTGATACAATTTTCATCGGACAAGAACCTGCTTTAAATATGTATTGATAAACTTTAGTAGTGCCCACCCCGACGAGCCGCCACTGCCATTAGTTTCAAAATACTTTTGAATTTCATTTTTCTGCTCTGCATTTGCCCATGTAATAATTTGACGAGACAAATTACTTAAAAACAATGTCATCCTGCTTATAATTTTATGTAATGTGCTGATACTTATATTAAAACGATCAGCAACATCTCTGAAGCCTGCTGCTTCATGTCCAGCAAACCACAGAAAAACCAAAGTATAATCATTGCCACCTACCTGTAGGTCTGCAAATTAGTGCAAGTGACTAATGTTTCTCCGCACCGGCTCGGCATAACTCGTGGAGGTTCGACGTAACCCCAAAGCAAAAAGTGGGCAAAGTGATTAAAATGAAACGCACCAGCTGAGTACACTTGTTTATATTTAACTTGCTCATAAATTAACTAACGACAACTCAAAAACGAAAAGTAATTAAATAAATAACGCGTTAAATTTAAACCCGTACCACAGATCTGTGCTTCGGTCACACATATAACTTCAAACGGGCAAAAGAATTAACGATATCACGAGAAACGGAAAAATGTGAACAAACCCCGCGATAATGTAAAATGTACTAATCCGACCTTGGTAAGATCCAAAGATCCAGCGTCAATGTCAATCAGCTGTCCACTGTCAACAGATCGGTGTTGCGGTAAAGCCGCCAAAAGTAGCGTCGTCTTGCAGGCCAGCCTATTCTCAACGACGGGGAAAGTCAGGTGGTGGGGCTCAATTCGTTGCCAAAAAGCCAAATCCGGACTTCTCCTGCACCCAAGGGGTCGACGATACTTCTCACCCAAATAAAACTACCTCAGCAAGCTATCTTGAACTGGGGCTATGTCTTGAGGTTGTCTCGAACTTAAACTTAAAGCCTAATGGAAGAAAATATGCGTTACGTTTCGTCGCAGTCAGAACATGGCAACAAGACATACCTGTTTCGTATTTCGACGACAGGCTTGGAAAGCTGTTTAGGAAGCTTAAAATTTTCTCCAAGTACGATAACAACAAATCTCGGAATAATTCCTGTTCCTCTTCCTTCACAAAGGCAGTAAAAGAGAGCACAAAGATACAGCATACAAACTAAACGAGGCGCACGTGGAAGCTTTCGATACGAGACTGGCCTGCGAGCGAACGTCGCGTCCCCCCCCCCCCAGACAGGAGTCGTGAAAATGGTGAAAAGTGAAATGGAGATACACAATATGCCTGAATTAACAGCGCACCACCCAACTGTCGCAAGATTGCACACCATATTATGAAATTTGAAAACGGCACATACGCCGTGTGAACGCTGATACAGGGTGTTCGGAAAATTATTATGAATGACTTGAATGGATTTTTCAATCGTAACAACTGTACACTTATTTTCAGAGTATTTTTATATTCCCTTCCCCGAAAACTTTTAATAAGCCACTCAACTTGGGATACCCTATATAAATTTAATTTTGAAACTAAGTGCCGATTGTACAAATATGGTTTGACTTTAAACTTTGTTTAATTACTTGAATTTACAATTGATGCTATGGGACTAAAGCGAAGCTTAAAACTAAACCATAATTGTACAAACGGTACTTAGTGTTATTGTTACTTGAAAATTGTAAATTCCTGAGGCGAAAAAGGAATACAATTTTATAAATCGCGCCTTTAGTAACTGTTTACTCTACTCCTATACCAGGTGGCGCTGAAGATTGTGTTGTCTGTAGGTACTATAGACATTCTAATCTTTTTTGTTGATCTGTGGTCAGAACTTTCACACATTCGACCATAAAAGATATAGACGAAGGACACCGATGCTTTTGTTTGTAAGCGTGATGTGCAGGGGGATGCAGGATTTGGTGCGAAAGTGAACCTTATGTACCCCCTTACCTGATTGGTTCCCTCCATCTAACAAGATCTAACCTGATCGTTGATGTGATCGTTGCTTGAACTAATTTAACATTATTCTGTGTGCTGGTCTTCGGTGTCGGTATACTGTTGTAATTAACGCAAACAAGTACCTAGAATTGTGTAACAATGGTCAAGGTGTGCTATTTATGCAAGCGATCTTTTGAGAAAGCATCGACACGTTCCTATCACCGGTAAGTAGAACCCAAACGATCCACATGTAAGATGTAAACAACACATTGCCGTCCGTCACCATGATATGAAATTATGGATATTAAAAAATACTGTCGTTTGTTTGAATTAACTGTTAAATCTTACAGGTTGAGTTACAGAATACGGCGGTAAATTAAAAATGCAACAGTTGTGCACAGTGTTTGTTAATACTTGAAACAGACTCAGTTACTTCTTTGTTACAACAAAGAAAACAGTTTGACAGAATGTCTAATGCTTCTCAATTTGTGTAAGAAATATTATTTTTACAAAGATATTTTAATAGTTAAACGGGCGAGGAAATGCATCGCCATCGAAAACTGTTTATTAGAACAAACAAACGCACAACATCTCGGTGACTAATTGACGGGTGGGAGAGGGATGTGAGACGTTGGAATCATGCGGAATGCATTGTATAGAGTATAGTGATGGGAACTCTGAGTCCGCTAACGGATTTGATTCCGATGCTTCCACTCCTTCTATGGAACGAATCCATTTATTTAATTCGTTCCGACTCCGATTCCCGTGTATTTGAGATTGATTTTGCTTCCAATGCTTCCATATTGTATAACCTTGGAGCGCGTTGTCGGCAGGGAACAAATGCATTCAGATGAACTTCGGACTCATTTTTTAAAAATTAATTGTGTCTGGTAAAGAATATGTCCATAAACGTTCAACATTTTTTGTGACATAAATAGTTAATTTACCTTACATTGAACATATTTCTACAATAAAATTTGCGGATTATCCGTAAATTTTATTGTAGAAATATGTGAAATTATCACCTTTTAAAAGTTACGATTTCTGGATTATGTTTGATGTTCCATATCAATATTTTCGAATAAGTTATTGTTAAAAAGTGCTGTTGAAGAGAAGGAAAGCCTTTTTCGTGTAATACACATTTGAAGGGAAGAGAAACTTTTGTATAAATACATTTTATTATATTATGTTGCCCATCATACCCGGCAAATTATACAATAGCCGGTAACGCATGATAAATCTATACTAGATTTAGAGATTTTATTTTACAACTTTCTATTTAGCTTTTTTTCCGAAATTGAAAGATTATGAATGTTGCGAAGTAGAGAAATTAAGTTTGAGCCTTCGTAAAAACTCCAAAATTTCATGCCAGCACTAATCATAAAATTTCAGGCGCTATTTCTTCTTCAAGGGGCAACAGTGGCACATTTGGCGATGGATGGAGATGTATATGTTAGTTAACCCTTAACTGCTCGCGTGGAGTCTGAGAGGCGCCAAGAACGGTTTGAAGATGTATATTTTGGTAAATACGTGAATTTTCGAAATGAAGCCTATACCTATTCCTCAGTCACATATTTATCATATTAATCGCACAAGTACAATGAAGTTATTACACAGGTATTGTATAATAACAAATTATAAGTCAAGAGGGTACAGAATTGGCGTCTGTCAGACACAACGCGAGCAGTTATGTTTGTGAATTATTATGAATCCGTTAGATTGCGTTTACATAAACTTTCGAGTTTATAATTACAACTTGCATATATAGTGCAATATACAGGGATATCCACATAAACCGTTCGTTAAAAGTTTTCAAGGTTGCAGTCCACGTAGATATTTGAAATTTAAGGAGCAAGGGTTTTCCGTAGAGATCTCTTTAAATAAAATAAAATTGTCTTTGTATCACTTCCGGTTGTACCGGAAGTCGCTATCAACTCGCTTATTTTATATGAAATGCTATATTTTTTATCATGTTTTTGAATTCTACATGTAAAAATATGTTAAGTTGCAATACATTTCCCTATCTCTAAAATGCATCATTTTTGAGATATTTTGAAATTTCTTAAAAATTTGGATTCTGCAATCTGATTTTCAAAAAATTATAACAGCTATGATTGAAGCAATTTCATTTGTAATAGCTGATATTGTAGTTGAAGCTTTAAGGTTCTTAGAAATTCCATAAGCATAATCTATTAAGCTACAGGATGTCTAAAACGCACCGCACCCTTCAAAGATATTCAAACACAGAAAAATACTTTTTTTCAAATGAAACGACCAATATTTTAATACACCATCGTATGTGGAATTAAATGCTGTGTCGAACTATACTAGCATTCCCTATACCTAACTTTAACAGTTTTTCAGTTATAAGATATTTTTGGTTTAATACATAAAAATTTACATTTATTAGGTTAAATATTTCTAATTTTGTTGATATAGTTATGAAAACAACAAACAATTGCATTTAACGTTTCCTGTTAGTACAAATTTTAAGCAAAAGCAAAAAAAAGTTGAGAATCAAAATCAAAATTATTCAAACGCTATTTTAAATCTATTTTTTAAATTCATGAAGAATGATCTAAAATTGTTCAGAGCAGAGAATGTGTGTTCAATCAAATGTACCCCTCTTGTCTCCTATGAGTAAAACACAGTTTGGAAAGTTTGAACCTAACTTTATACAATTTGGAAAAATAAAATGTACGAAGATCAGTAACAAATAACGAAGATATTTAGACAATGGTTTTAAAATACTTTCACGCTATCCAGAGAATTGCAAACTAGCAGCTATTTTATTCTTCAATTTAAAGTAATGAAATCCATGCTTTTTCGTTTTATCAGATCACAAGCGTCCTAAGAGAAGGATGATTAAAGATCTATTAAAATTTGTGAATTTCCACTTGCCAAATTCTATTTTCTTTGGTTGACTATAAAATTTGTAGTAACAGTAATCGTTGTTATAATTTCCATGCTATCTTAATGAAAATAAATATATATAACCTATTAAAATTGTAATTTTCTATGAATTAAATCGAAAATGTTTCATAACTCAAAAACTGTCAAAGTTAGGTATAGGGAATGCTAGTACAGTTCGACGCAGCATTTGATTCCACATACAATGGTGCATTAAAATATCGGTCATTCCATTTGAAAAAAAGTATTTTTCTGTGTTTGAATAACTTCGAGTGGAGCGGTGCGTTTTAGACACCCTGTAGCTTAATAGATTATGCTGATGGAATTTTTAAGAACCTTAAAGCTTCAACTACAATATTAGCTATTACAAATAAAATTGCTTCAATAACAGCTGTGTTATAATTTTTTGAAAATCAGATTGCAGAATCCAAATTTCTAAGAAAATTCAAAATATCTCAAAAATGATGCATTTTAGAGATAGGGAAATGTATTGCAATTTAACATATTTTTACATGTAGAATTCAAAAACGTGATAAAAAAATATAGCATTCCATTTATGGAACATCAGCAACAGTGAACACGATAGTGCATCTGAAATAGAAGCAGATGACGAAGAAACTGAAGATACTACAATACCAGACGAAACATACTATTTAGGTAAAGATGGTGTAACCAAATGGAGCAAGGCACCGCCACCAACGTCTAAGACTCGCAAACATAATTTAGTTACTCACCTTCCGGGTTGTAAAGGGGCAGCAAAAGATGCAAATAATGAACTAGCGGCATTTTCTTTATTTTTTGATGACGAAGTTATAAATATTCTCCTGGAAAACACTAATATATACATAACGGAAAAAGTTGCACAAAAATATAAAAGGGAGCGTGACGCACGACTAGTAACTATAAATGAAATGAAAGCGTTTCTGGGACTTCTAATTCTTTCCGGAGTCTTCCGTGCATCCCACCTAAATTACAAGGATTTATTTGCCGCAGATGGTACAGGGAATGACTTATTTCAGATGACTATGAGTTATCAAAGGTTTTTGTTTATTTTGCGGTGCCTAAGATTTGATGATAATTGGCTTTCGAGGGCACTGTAGTTTCAGGCAATACAAACCATCGAAACCAAATAAATATGGCATCAAATGATTTGCATTAGTAGATTCACGACTATTTTATAATATGAAAATGGAAATATACGCAGGACAGCAACCTGAAGGCCCCTATAAAATGAACAATTCTGCCAGTGATGTCGTCATGCGTTTAGTTGAACCGATTAAAAAAACTGGAAGGAATGTAACCACAGATAATTGGTACACCAATATTTCCTTAGCAGAAAATCTATTATCTAAATGCAGATTGACATTGGTTGGAACATTACGCAAAAATAAAAGAGAGATTCCACCACAGTTTCTACCAAATAAATCAAGAGAAGCAAAAAGCACTTTATTTGGTTTCACAAAAACTACTACTATTGTATCGTATGTGCCCAAAAAGTCTAAGTCCGTCCTTCTGTTGTCATCCTTGCATAATGACAACGAGATAGATCCTGAATCTGGTGATGCAAGGAAACCATCAATATTAATGTTTTACAACAACACGAAAGGAGGTGTGGATACAAATGACCAAATGTGCTCAACTTATAATGTCGGAAGAAGAACCCGAAGATGGCCAATGGCCATATTTTTCCATCTTATAAATGTATGTGCCATAAACGCATTCATAATTTCAAAAATTAATTCTCAAATTCGAACACCTAGAGGTCGATTCTTGAAAATTCTGGGACGTTGCCTTCTAGAGCCTTACCAGAGGGAGCGAATGGAAAATGGCCAGATACCACGAAAAATTAGGAAAAGACTGCAAGACCATTTTAACATTGATTTGCAAGAAGAAAGATTGAGCCTCCTGCAGTAGAGAGGCGACGTTGCCATTTTTGTCCGAGGTCGAAGAATAGATATACTCGACAAATTTGTGTGATTTGCTATAAACATACCTGTTCTGATCATCAAAGAAGCATGTGCACAGATTGTTATGCAGAAAAATAGGTAGAAATGTTTATGACAACAGAAAGAATGAACTTTTTTATTTTAATTTTGTTTGTAAAATAAATTGCACTTTATAATATTATTTTGTTTATACTTTGTTTATATTGATTTAAATAAATAAATAAAAAGAAATTTTTTCAAATTATGTTATTAGGTAGTAGTCAAATACCACTTTTTAATTGGCGCTTCGCAGGCGCCACGCGAGCAGTTACGTATGTGTAAAGCACGCGAGCAGTTAAGGGTTAAAGTGAGCTGGCCCATCTGGCGTTGGTCATGAAAATATACCTATACAATATACATAGTTCTATAGTTATTTTTGGGCATTACACAAATAATTTTTATGGGATTGCCTTAGTGTGTTAGGTGTATTTAAATAAGGGAAACCTCTATGTGTAAATATATTTTAAGGGAAGGGAAACTTTTGTGGGTAAATTTTAAGGGAAAGGAAACTTTTATGGGTAAATTTTAAGGGAAGGGAAACTTTTGTGTGTGTTGAATGATTGATTGGGGCTCAGTAACCTTGCCTATTGTTGAATAAAATTTACAAAAAGTGCTGAACACTTATTTATTGTTTGAGTGGACTGTATACACTACTAACGCTTGTGTTAATGCGCATGTGTCCATCACGCCCATGGCGTTTTGTACGCAAGGTTTATATATCCCAGGTTGCCTCGCAACTGTCAACCAATAGCGTGCTTGGCGCGAAAACGTCACTGGTATGCTACGTTTGAACGAACGGCATTGTCTACGGCAGCATAATATCGACAATTTTATTACTGTTTGAAAAATAAATGTTTCGAGTGCATATTCTAGATATCTTGATTATAATTTCACAAAGAACTTTTGTTTTGCAATAATTCGTTAGAATCAGATAACGTTAAAATTTAAACAGGCTATTTTACGAACACGTCGTCTATTTGGCATTATTATTTTTTCATAATGCAATATCTTATAAAAACAATTAATTATTCTTGATAAATAAATAATTTCATAGTTGTGTAATGAAAAAAATAACGACAATTAAAATTTAATTATTTTATAAACAGACGTTAGGACATATGTATATGTATTATCAAAAAAGCGTTTGTTCAAAATAAAGCTACATTAAACTAATGTTACAATTTAACTTCGAATTTAATTAGGAAATAATTTTCTTAAGTTTTTTTAAAGATTTTCGTTGACTACTATCTCCTTTTCTTTTTAGTCCTTGGTGATGATCCATTTTGTTGTTTAAAAACTTTAATCGCATGAATATTCTTTGTCTACAAAAAGCTTCTATTAAGTCAGTTTCGGTGTTTGGTAATTTTTTAGATATAATTTTTTTTGTATCGCGAAGGATATGTTGTTTAAACCTAAATTCGTTCTCATGGCATTTTTTAAAATGTTTTTCCATATTTTTTACAGTCAGTAACCACTCATCTGACTGGTTGAATTAATCCACCAAAAGATAGGCTTTCAACCCATGAAGGCATTGAACCCAACCCAACCCATGAAGGCATTGAATATGTATGAAACTGAATAGGTTCTTCAGTTTCATGAGTGTAACGTCCAAGATGTGGATATTTATGTAAAAATTTTTTTGCCAAAAATCCAGCAATATAAACTAAACCATCAGTTTCCGAAGTCTGTTGACCTGAATTGGATGCGGATGAAATAGATGAAGTAACGCTTACAGTGTCTTGGAAGTCACTTGTTTCTGGAGCGATTAGATCTTTAACTTTAACTTTAGCCCCGATTATAGCAGATACCGTCATATAATCACCATCTGTAATATCATCTCTGGCATCAATATTGGCACGTGTTTGGACTATGCCTGGATTTTTTCCTAATAGAATCATCCTTATCCTATAAATTGCATTAAGAGGAGAGGGGTGATCATGAAGTCCTCCTCTACTTCGTATCTAAAAAGGAACAGCATAAAAAAGTAATGCATAACATAGAACTTTATATTATCACTTAACGAATACCTGTGAAAAAATGTTTTCAAGACAATCTTGATTTAAACGATGCGTTAAGATATATGAAACATCTGTATATCTTTTGCAAATGTCTGTAAGTAAATCCTGTAAAGACTGACTTGATACAAGGACTTCTTTCTGAAATATTTGTAGTGTTTTTTTTCCAACGCATCTCAAATTTGCAAACGTGTCTTTTACAATATTTAAAAGATTATTTTGTATATCTACATTTTTTCCATATGGAATTCTTGTTGGGATTGCTGCCTTTGGTGAATAAGAATTCATTAAGTCAAACCACTGACTAACCATTTCAATAAAATTGCCAAGATTTTTTGCCATTTGTTTGTCATTTCCAGGTAAATATCTTTTTAAAGCAGTAGCAGTAGTGTGAGACAAAAGTTGTGCTGCTACATTTTGGTACATTTACAGGTACATTTTGTCTCTCTGCTCTTTCACACTTAACGTGAAGTTGTGATAATTTATGACATGAACTGATTTCAGATGCAGTACTTTCTATTAAAGCCAAAAGTGGGGTTTTATTAACGATTTGTTCATCTTCTAGAATAAAGCCATGATCAATTAGCCAGTTTCTAATTAATTTTAAAAGATGAGGCACATCGGCAAAGAAAAATATTTTTTCCATGGTAACCGGATGGAAGCAATACGTTTTATCAATTCATATTTCTAAACTTCTCCAGAGTCCCATGTTTCCTCCACCACAATCACAAACACAGGCAACCACTTCATACTGATATTCATTATTATTATGTTATTATATCATAGAGCAAATTTTTATTCATTTGAATATCGAATCCTATGTATACGGGTTGTTTCCACGCGTTAAACAAACCTCGAGCCATGACTACTTGCATATACTTGTGAGGTCCAATAACTGCATCATTTTTTTTATCATATTCATACACTGAAGCTATTTTAATTTCATCAAAACTTAATACTGTTACTTTTTCATAATTCTTCAAATTTTCTCCAACAGATTTCATTATTGTTAACACCTGTTCTAATACACCACTTTGTAAATCCATACTCATAGCCGATCTCTGTAAAGTAGAAATTCCAGGCAAAGGGTAATTCAATTTCTGTCGTGTATAAATATAGGCCCTTTTACTTAAATATCGTAATGTAAATGCTCTTTGGCTATTTCTTCATTTGTCCATCTTGCACGAGTTTTCTTTTTAAGAGCAATGTTTATTTGATATTTAGTAAAAATATGAGCTAAACTATTCCCAATTTTCTCATAAAATTCTTTTTCATTGTTTTCAATATTTCTTTTAAGATTTGAATGTACTTCTTTTATAACAAATAGACGGTTGTCTTTCTCTTCTAATTCCTTCTTCAGTAGTAGATTTTCTTGTTTTAATGCTTCTAATTGCTGCAATGTTTCGAAAGAAATTTCAGTGTGAGTTTCGCTATCCAAAGTCGTTTCAGGATCGGGTGGTTCTGATAAAGTTGATGATCGAAGAAGTTTTTCAACAATTTTCTTCTGTTCTCTGTTTTGTTTTCTGGAAGTATCGGTTTCGGTATCTTTAATTATTTCCTCTGGCAACAAATGTTTTGTTGGAATAGCTAATTATTTAAACATAATATTAAAAATAACATTTAACATTATCGATATTTCAAAACCTACCATCACTTTTCAGTCTTGTTGGCAACTTGTTCGTAAGTTTTGCTTTGACAATATCCTCGAAATCTTCATTTGCAAAGTGTTTGCTACAAATTCTTTTATTTTGAGGATTAAAATCGTCTTTCCTATAACATCTTCTAGCCCACTCCTTTCGAAGTTTAGGAGGATTCGGAAAGCGAAAGAATGAAAGTCTTTCACCGGTCTCTTTTGCAATTTTAGAATTGCTTTTGCAAGATGCTACCGAACAAATTGTCCCTGTCATTTTTGTAAGAAATAATGCCTGAGTTCACCAGAACGGGGCGCTTGCAAGCGACTGCCAGCTTTGTTGAGTGAACGGGGCGCTAATTTTCAATTATTTAGTACGCAGCTTATCTCCGGTGAACGCAGCCAAGCATACCCGTGACGTCACGCGTACACATTTCATCCCCACTCTTAAAAGTTACGAGGTAACCTGTAATATATGAACCTCGTTTTTTTGTAATATATGAACCTCGGACGACATCTACACGCTTTTAAGGCGCCAAATTTGAATGCATCAACATGCTCCCCGCCTTGAAAGGTACTTTCAACAAATGTATGTAAATATAGGTAAGTATACTAAATAAATATATTGTATTATGTAATTATGTCTCTTTGTTTTAGGTCTCTGCTTCGTCCACTTTCTGCGTTGCTGCAGTTGTGATATGTAGTCCAGTGACCACCTCTGCCAGAAGTCTTGTGTCATTTGTTGCACATGTTGAAATCTTGACAGGCGATTTATTGGTATGTCCTTCATGTCTTCGTCTGGTATTGCCGTGGTACATCTTCCAATTAAGAAATATGACGGGGTTAAAGGCTCAAAGTCGTCAGGAGATGTGGATATCGGATATAAAGGACGGGAATTCAAGACTGATTCAACCTGCGCCAACACGGTAAGAAAATCTTCGAAAGTTACCAACGAATTTGCTAACACTCTTTTCAAATGATATTTAGTAGACTTTACACCGGCCTCCCACAAACCACCGAAATGAGGACTTCTTGCAGGAATAAAATGCCACTGTATGTTATCAGTAATAAATGAATTGTACAATGTGTCCTTATTTTTTGTTAAAAATTTACCTAATTCGTTTAATACCGAATTCGCACCAACGAAATTTGTGCCGTTGTCAGTGTATACATGAGAAGGTTTACCGCGTCTTGAACAAAATCTACGAAACGTAGCTATAAACGCCTCAGTGGTCAAATCAGTAACTGGTTCCAAATGCACGGCCTTGGTCGTGAAACAAATAAATAGACTGATGTAACACTTGATCGTTTTACGCCCGCGCCCAGTTCCTTCTTTTACGACAAACGGCCCAGCATAGTCAACGCCCGTGGCAAAAAATGGGTATTTATCAGTTACGAGATGTTTCGGCAAATCTCCCATAAACTGATTTGTTTGTGGTGGTTTAACCTTAAAACATTTGATACATTTATGAACAATTAATTGTCTTTGCTAAACTTCTTCCAGCCGTTGGCCAAAATTTTTCTCGGAGTGGTGACAACATAAGTTGCGGTCCCGCGTGTAAGAGACGTACATGTTCAATGTTCATGTTCCAATAGAAGTTTTGCAAGTTTATGTTTGCCAGATATTAAGATTGGGTGCTTTTTCTCAAAATTAAAGCGATGAAGTGTAATCGAATGGAAAAACATTTGTTTTAATTTGCGTTGCAGTTAGTGTGATCGTAGTTTTTAATTCTGGTATTTCATCTTCTGTAGGTGTAGTTGTCGAAGGCCACTCAGTATTAGGTAAATGCAACCATTGAGGTCCTTCCCACCATATTGAGTTTTTTAACTTACTTGGCCAAACACCTCTTGATATCAAATCAGCAGGGTTGTCTGTACGTGTGACTACTTGTTTCCACCTGTTCGTTCTTGTATTTCTGCTGCACGATGAGCAACAAATACTTTCAATTGTGGTGTTGGCATTCTAATCCAACTGAGGACAATTGTAGAATCAGACCAGTAACAAATTCCGTCAAATTTTATATTTGTTGAAGTAATTGATTTTGAAACCAGTCTCGTTGACAAAACAGCTGCACAAAGTTCCAGTCTAGGAATTGTGACCCTTTTGATTGGTGCTACTCTAGATTTCGCACACAGTAATCTCACGAAAATGTCACCGTTGTCAGAGATCGCTCTATGTAAATGCAAGCTCCAAATGCGGCTTCTGATGCATCTGAAAATGCATGAAGTTCAACGCGTTTAAGACCTGAACTTGGAACATACCTTGGAATTTCTATTTCTCTTAGCATATTCAACTCTTTCTTGAATTGATGCCACTTCTTTTTCGCTGATAACATTTCTCTTTTAGTGTTATTTGCAGGGCCTTCTAAATTTTCCACATCATACTTTAATCAGTCTTGTGAGGGTATCCATACTAAACCCAGGGTTCTTCTTTCACCATTGCATGCCAGTGGTAGTGTTTCTTGCTCTTCATTGCCACATATTTCTTTCATGACGTCCTTACTGTTAGAACACCACTTTCTCAATGGAAAACATGAAGATTTCAAAATTGTTTCGATATTACAACTTAACTGGATGATGTCTTGAACTGAATTGGTCCCAGTGAGTAAGTCATCTACGTAGAAGTCCTTTAATATTACTTCTGATGCTCTGGGATATTCATCGCGATGGTCGTGTGCAGTTTGTTGTAGACACCTTACTGCCAAGTACAGAGCTGATGCTGTCCCATATGTCACTGTATTCAGTTGATAATGCTTCAATTGTTTAGTGCTGTCTTCTCGCCAAACAATGCGTTGGCAATTTCTTTCTTCTGGAATTATTAATATTTGCCGATACATCTTTTCGAAGTCCGCTGCTATTACGTACTGATGAGTACGAAATCGCACAAGTATGTTGAATAGTTCGTCTTGGATGACAGGACCCACATGTTGAGTGTCATTCAGGGAAATATTGTTTGACGTTTTACATGATGCATCGAATACAACTCTCAGTTTTGTTGTAGAGCTGTTCTGTTTTAATACTGCATGGTGAGGTATGTAATAAATTCCATTTATGTTTGTCATTGGGTCTTGAATTTCTGTCATGTGACCCATTTCTTCATACTCACGCAAGAATGCTACATACTGCTGTTTTAAACTTTCATTTCTTTCTAATCTTCTTTCTAGATTATAAAATCGTTTTACTGCCGTGTTAAACGAGTCTCCCAAATCTGGCTTCTCTTCCTTGAATGGGATGGAAACTATAAATCTCCCATCAGGACTCTTTTGAGTTGTTTCAATAAACTTGTTTTCGCAAAATGTTTCAGCTGGTGTCAAATACCTGTGGTCGTTACATTCTTCTAGTTCCCAAACCTTTTCAGTTGGTTTGGCACTTCAAGATTAGTAACAAGGTTACAATTTGTAGTTTTTCCATATTTGCAATAATATGGACCTGCGATTACCCAGCCCAATAAGGTTTTCTGCAGCACTGGTTTGTTGTTGCCCAGTTTATGCCTTTCCGGACATAACAATTCCCAAAAAATATTTTCACCGAGAAGTACATCAATCTTGTGTGTCTGTAACAGGTCATTGAAATCCTCTAGCTTGACCTGCTTTGGTATTTTGTATGTGGAAGTGTCAAATGCGTTAAGATTTGTGCTCTCAGTAATTTTGTTAATTACAAAACATGTGATTTTTGTACTGTACGAATATTGACAGGATGTTAATTGAATATCCGTTTTTCGTTTAATGGCCGATAATGTTTGGTTTATACCGATAACCGAAAGGTTTATTTCCGTTGTTTTCAAATTTAACCGATTACAAAATTCATTTGTTATAAAGCAACTTTCAGAACCCGCATCTAACATGGCACGACAGTGATGTTGTTTTCTATTGTGATCCTTTATTTTTACAATGGCTGTTGATAAAGGTACTTTGGGATTTTCTGACTTTACACAATTTGCAGTAATTGTGCTAACTGGACTGACAGATGTCTCCGACTTCTTGTCATCCGTCGTGTCACTTTCAAAGTGTAAAAGTGTGTTATGCTTTTTTCCACATTTTTTGCATGTTCCTGACTTGCATTCATTAACGAAATGGTTTTTTCTTAAACAATTCAAACATAGTTTTTTAGCCTTGACTTCTGCACATCGTTGCTTGGAATCCCAGTTTGTGAAACGTTCGCAATTGAAAATTGAGTGATAATCATCGCAAAATACGCATTTTGTTGAGTTTTTGCCCTCAAATGTCGCTAAGTTCACTGCTGTTGCCGTATTTGCTCCCTTTTGAAAATGTTTATTCGTGTTGTAAATTCTTTTCGAATTTTGATTGTCCAAATTTTCTAATAATTCACATCTACCCTTGAGAAAGCCCTTATGTCATCTACACTAGGAAATTCATCGCCATCTTGAAGCCTGCTTTCTTCCCATTCACGTTTCGTTTGATTATCAATTTTTGAAGTAATCATATGTATCAAAAGCGTACCCCAATGTATTGTAGGCTGCCCCAATACCTCTAATGCTAACAGGTGTTTAGTAAATTCGTCTAGAAAATTTCGCAATTCTGTTGCGGATTCAACCTTTAAACTAGGTAGACCAAATAATGCTTTGACGTGATTGCTCACTAGTAGTTTTTTGTTGTTGTACCGCTCACAAAGTAAATCCCAAGCAATTTGATAATTTACTTCACTTATTTCAAGTGCCTTGATAACTTGTGCAGCTTGACCTTGCAAGCTGGATCTTAAATAATGTAATTTTTGTATATCGCTTAATTCAGTATTTGTACGTTCTTTTTAACTGTTTCCACTTGGACTCGCACTGCTTGGCATTAATTGGTTTACCAGCATGAGCAGTGACGGTGTCTGCAATTTTAGTCCACAGAAATTTTTTCATTGTAGATTCGAATTCTGACATTCTTTCTTTTACCTCTTCGATTAAATGTAATGTGGTACTTCTTATCCAAATTTTTTCATTATCGGTATCTTGAGTTGTGTCAGAATTTTCTTTGCCATTTTCTAATTGTGTTCGTTTGTTGTACTAAATTAACGCAAAGTACCACAGTTGATGACGTCATCAGACAACCTTGAACAGAAATTTTGAAAAAAGTACACGTTTACAAACGAACGCGTTTGCAGCAAAATAGTGCACCCAGTACGAATCAATAACCTATAAAATGTCGACGAGGAGTGTTGCTAGTGTGATTGCATCCATTGTTGACTTGGACAATGACTATTTAAGTGAAAGCTTCAGTGAAAATAGTGATGAGGAGATAGTTACTGAAATAGTTTGTTCTGTAGCTAAACGATGTCATACAACACGAAGAGTAGCAATAGAAAATTATGTAGAAAAGGTACATAAGTCGAGTAACTATTATATGTACATAGTTATACATAATTATTGTTCTGTATGTTATAGATGATTGACAATTATACAGACACTATCTTCACATCCCACTTGTGTATGAAGAACGTCATTCCTGAAAAGCAATATGATTATTACTGATTTCAGCAAAATCGCGATTAAACATCACTTGTGAAAAACATATTACATATTAACATATTAACATTTCTGTGGTTTGCTGGGCACCAGACATCATCCTATAGAGACGTCGCTGATCGATTCGACCTGTCCCTCAGTTCCTTATTCGATGTGCTCTCGAGAGTAAAGCTGTTCTTAAATAAAAGAGCATCACATGTCATAACATTACCGAATGCCATGGAAAAAGCAAATACCAAAAATTATTATGCTGCTAAAGGATTTCCTAATGTTTTAGGTAAGTGATATGGTGGGTATGCAGTCCACACAAAAATTATTGCAATATCTCAATATCTGTATTGGCTTAGAATATACAAATACAGTTGTCTCTGAAATTTGCAGTGCATGGTATTGAAATTCACGCCGGGGACAAAGCGATTGTAATGCAGTAACTTACAAGATTCTGGAATTACTCATGGGTAGTTGTCATTGATGTTTGTGCAGACATTCGGAAAGTTAAAGATGCTGCACTACTGTTTGTGCAGACTGTATTCCAGTTCTCAAAAAGTAAGGTGGTACAATGGTTTTAGGTGCAATAGATGGCACACACATTCAGATAGATAGACCAAGAGAGCGGCATACTGATTATTACAATAGGAAAGAATATCATTCAATTATTTTACAAGGTGTATGCAATGAATCGTTAAAGTTTGTGGATATCTTTGTAGGATATCCGGGATCCGTACATGATGCCCGGGTATTTAGAAATTCTCCGTTATATAGTCACTTGGAAACATTTTGTCAAGGTAAGAAATCATCCATCTTAAAGTCAGTAATGTAAGTACTAGTATCATATTTCAGATGATTATATTCTCGGTGATAGTGCTTATCCACTATTACCTAATCTTATCACTCCTTTTCGAGATAATGGCCATCTAACCCGTGATCAGAAAAAGTTTAATAAACTACATAGTGCATGTAGAGTGTCAATTGAACATGCGTTTGGAAGACTTAAACAACGCTTTCGGCAGCTGTACCATTTAAAACTTATAGGATCTACACGTATATGTCAGTTTATTACATCCTGCTGTGTTTTACACAATTTATGTCAGGATGATGGTTTGACCTTTGATGACGATGAGCCAGTTAATGATGATCTACCTGGAACCATACCTTGTACAGATAACAATAAAAGGAGGGCTGTATTAATTAGGGAAACAATATGTGAACAGCTTTGTGCACAAAAATAAAAATGATAAAGCAAGTCTTATGTTTTAAGTATTAAGTCCTACATCAACCCTCGTCAGCTAACAATAAACTTTATAATATGCATTAGTTTGTATTTTGCAGAAAAGGTTTTATTTATACATCTCATTTGCATGAGCAAGAAAATCACACTGTACCCTATCTGCAACAAATAACTAGTGTCATACTTTATATGGTTTTATTTGTCCACTGAAACAATAAATCACACCAGGACATTACAATTTATCAAGAAGTTGTTTTAATAAAGTATTTTTTTCCTTCAATTGTTCTATTATTTGTTCTCTTTGTTGCCCTCTGTGTTTCTCTGCTTCATCTCGAGCTTTATTTCTTTCAGTAAGGACTGTGCGTAATTCTTTTAATTCATGTACAATACTTGCCGATTTCTGATTCGTACTTGTCGGTGTATTACCAGTGCCATTACTACAGCCAGCTGCTAAAAAAATATTACTTTACATTCTGTCACCTTCATACTTACTACCTCTTTTAAGACTTACTAATGTTTTCTTCCGGTGATGTGCAAGGCTGTTCTCTGGCTAACGTACCTATTACACATGTTGGTTCTATCGAATGCCGTTTTGAAAGAATTTCGCTTAGTTCTCTACAATTAAATTTGTATGTTTTTATCCTTCACACTATTTTCAGTACACACATACCGCTCATATGGACAGTGTTTACGTCCTCAACCTGACAGCTTTCTATTTTCAATAGTAGTTTTATAACTTCGTTCAAGGCTTTTCCATTTATTTTCAAGTTGTTGTGCGGAAAAATGAATGTCATGTTGTAATATTCCGTTTTGAATTTGTAACCACATTTTCTTTAGAGTTTTGATTTGGCCGTTCTCTACCAGTGGCTTCTTGGCTTGGTACAAGTAATTAACAGTTTGGTTGCTGCATTTGTCCATGTTGAAATACCGTCGGTTTCGTTTTCCTTTTCACATACACTTACAGCATAAGCGTTGTTATAAAAGCTTTCTGTAAGACAAATACGGGAAGGTAACAAAGGTTTTCCCATTATATAACTTTACTTACCTCCTATTTCATGATTATGTGTTGTATTTATGTGAAGAATCACCCCATTTTCATTTTCTGACGTAAATTCACACTCCTCGCACCTATTTGCACTTCCTATTCGCACTTCTGTTTGGTTCATTTTCTTATGAAGTTTGCTCATATAAATCCTAAACAACTGTTTTTTGTAGGTTAGGAAGCTTATAATCCGAAGTTGCACGTTTTACTCCTCCTCGCAAGCAAGAGTAAATAGTTCTAGTTCATTTGACGTTTAAGACAACAAACGAACATACAGCAAACTTGTTTAGTTCAACAAACGAACGCCTGTTACCGCATTATGTTGAGATATTACAACAAACGAACACAACTATATCTCTCGTATTTACACTGTATGTTTGAATGGCGCGAAAATCTGACCAAAAGTCATCTATTAAATACAATAGTGAATATGTTAGAAATAAGATTAGTTAAAGACTTTAGGAACGAACTGTATAATAAACGAAATTAAACAACTACAGTGCAGGTAGCACAAGCGGACGCCTTAAGCAGACAATAGTGAATGAATCAACCAAACATGCAATCTCCTGCCAGCCCGTATGATGCAACCGTGACTCATGACGGCGGCAAGCCAGGCCCACATTCCGTGGTAATACAATAAACTGCTACAAATATAACATTTCTTAAAGATAAAAATACATACTTACCTGGACCATTGTGTTGAGTTTGAACATGTTCTGTTACTTCATTTTTATCAAATGATTGCATTTTACAATCTGTGCATTCAAATAAAAACCTCGGGATATCCATTCCTGCATAAATTCAAAGTTTTAGGTTTAGATTCATATCTTTCAGTTGAAAACTATTGAAATAAATGTAATTAGCGGACAGAACAACATTTTTACTGTTACTGTCTGCTAATTACATTTATTTTAATATTTCAACGGACAAGATACTAATTTCATGTATGTGGTTGATTTAAACGGTTCAGAATCTCAAATCTGTTAAAAAGAACGAACCTAATTATTTGTTGTCGACGTCGTCGTTTACTTTGAGGTTATGCGTAATCAGAAGTGCGTTTAGAAAGTACGCCCGGGCGCGCACCATTCGTTCGAAAAGTAGGATGTTTCTGACGTCACATCCCAGAACGTACACTCGCACCGTTCTGAAACTTCGTCCGGACGACGCACTTTTCATCCTCCTTTTTACTGCGGCGTTTAGTGTGTGACTTGCGCATTAGTCGTGTTCACGTTATAACGTTTGAAATTTTAAGTTTTAACGGTGGTTTTATGTTAACATTTTTAACTTACAAAAGTAGTAAAAATGGAAACGGTAATAGCGACTGCCAGCGTAATATCTGCGGCGATATATTTACATGATTCAGTTTTCGTTTATCTTGAAGAGAGCGACAATGAAGAAGAGACACTTCTTCACAATTTAATTAAAACAAGAAAACGAAAACGCAGAACAAAACCGAACAGAATAAAAAACTTCGTTGAAAATACTATAGCAAACAGCACTCCAGGAAGTGCGTTTAGAAAGTACGCCCGGGCGCGCACCATTCGTTCGATAAGTAGGATGTTTCTGACGTCACATCCCAGAACGTACACTCGCACCGTTCTGAAACTTCGTCCGGACGACGCACTTTTCATCCTCCTTTTTACTGCGGCGTTTGGTGTGTGACTTGCGCATTAGACGTGTTTACGTTATAACGTTTGAAATTTTAAGTTTTAACGGTGGTTTTATGTTAACATTTTTAACTTACAAAAGTAGTAAAAATGGAAACGGTAATAGCGACTGCCAGCGTAATATCTGCGGCGATATATTTACATGATTCAGTTTTCGTTTATCTTGAAGAGAGCGACAATGAAGAAGAGACACTTCTTCACAATTTAATTAAAACAAGAAAACGAAAACGCAGAACAAAACCGAACAGAATAAAAAACTTCGTTGAAAATACTATAGCAAACAGCACCGCCATTGAATTCCAAAGTCATTTTAGAATATCAGTCATCAGTTTTGAAAGGTTACTGCAACTCATTGCTCCAGATCTCCAAGGCAACATTATGGGACGACCAAATATTAATCCGAAGAAACAGTTACTGGCTGTTCTGTGGTTGTTAGCCACGCCAGACAGCTACAGGTATAATACATAAAAACCTAAAATTTACAAATTTAAACCTATTTATATAAATGTTTTCAGGTCTGTAGGTCTTAGATTCGATCTTGGCAAGGCTTCGTTATATGTATGTTTTGAGAGAATAATTAAAGCTTTAAATAAAATAGCACCCAGTATGATCAAGTGGCCTACAGGTGACAAAATAAATGAAACAGAGAGAGGATTCTTTAGAATGGCAAAATTAAGAGGCATTCTGGGTGCAATTGATGGGACATATGTTCGAATAAAAGCTCCCTTTATGAATTCCGAAGCATATATAAATCGAAAGTGTTTCTATGGTATTTCTCTACAAGCAATTTGTGACCATAATAGAAAATTTACCCATTGTTATGCAGGATGGCCGAGTTCAATGAGTGATATTAGAATATTTAGAAATTCGGACATTTACCAAAAATTTGTACAAAACTCTGACCAATATTTTGGCTGTAATCAATACATAATTGGCGACAAAGCTTATCCCTATACAAAGTGGTGTATTCCTCCTTACATCGATAGAGGTAATCTTCAACCCTACCAGACGAATTTTAATATTGTACGTGCTCAGACAAGACAAATTATTGAAAGAACATTTGCGCTACTGTTTGGGCGATTTCGAAGGTTAAGAGATCTCGATATGAACCGAACTGATTTAATTTCTGCAACAATAATGGCCTGCTGTGTTTTGCATAATATTGCTTTAAACCATCCTGACGATTTACTGCAAATATATGAGGACGAAGGTCAGCCATATGTTCTAGGAGAGGAGAATGTATTACAATGTCAAGATGGTGAGCACAATAACATTCGAATTCAAGATTTAAGACAACAGTTAGCTATAGAAGCTTACAGAAATCGAGAAAACGAGTTATTCTGAAAATGTTTGATGATATATTTATGAATTAATTAATGATATTGACTTCTGAAAGGATAATATGCAACTGTCTTATTTAGGGCCAGTTTTATAATGGAATTTAAAGGAGACTTTAAAATTAAAGTCACACTCAGATGTGTAGACAAATATGTTTTCATTTGATTGTACATATAAATGTGACTTTACATTTAAAGTCTCCTTTAAATTCCATTATAAAACTAGCCTTTAATTCCTAATATATTAAAGTAGATTAATAATAGTTATATTGTCAAAACTTCAACTTTCTCAATAAAAAATAAAACAAAATAAACAGAACTGTACTTTTATATTGCCAACAGTCCAACAGATTTTGAAATTGTCTTATTAATAAGACAATTTCAAAATCTGTACCTTTATTTAGAGGTACTTATGTATCAAATAGTAAACAACAAAAAATATGAATCTCTCTTAGTAACAAAATTAAAATAAATAAAACTATATTCTCATATTAATAACACAGGGTCAATTATATAAAATGTAGCTTACAACACAATCAATTTAATTATGTGGTTAAACAATATCATCGGTGGAAATTTTTAATTTTCTCCAATGATATTGCTTGATTAACTTGATCGTGTGATTGACTACATTTTATACAATTGGCCCATTTCAGTCATGGTTTAACTTTGTTTCGTTTTATTCCTATAGAAACAATCATTAAAACAATTGTTTCTAAGGGAATAAAACGAAGCTTAAAGTTAATCCACTAGTGAAATATTGGTTCTTAAAAGCATACAACAACAAGGAACTATAAAATTTATAATAATAATAAATTAAAAACCATTCTGAAGAACAAAGCAAAAACACTCATCTCTTGATAATATCCTATTTTTCTGCTAATGTGCGAAATGTCTGCGCAATTTGTTCAAAGATAGCAAGGGCTTGGTCTTGTCTTTGAATTATTTCTTTATGACGTTTTTCTCTGATAGCTTCCCTTTCTTGAATCTGTTCGTTATACTTCTCTAACTGCTTCTCTAATAAGCTCCTTTTACGTTTTTTCACACTTTCTGAGTTATCAATTCCACTACTTGAACTCAAAGACTCATTTAGAGAGTCCATAGATGAAGAAGATGATGCTACTGCAATTGGCTTTATATTTGCATCTTTTCCAAAGATATTATCGAACTCTTCAAAATATTCAAATTTTACATCTTTGGCACCTGTTTGAGAGCTCCCCATGTTGTCCTTTTTCTCAACATACTTTTGCTTTAAATACTTGAATTTATTTTTACATTTGTATGGAGTATGACTTCCTAATTCATCAGAAATCATTTGCCAAACTTTGTCATTCTTTATTGTACTGCTTTTAAACTTAATCTGATATCTCTCATACAAAGCTAATAACCTTAAAATATGGGATCGGGACCACGGATTTCTGGTCATTCCTCTAAACCCAAATCTTGTTTTGTTGACAGTGCTGTTGCATCACATAATGATAAGCTTGATGGTGGTGGTAAAACATTACTAGAAATAGCAGAAGGCAGCATTTCTTCCGATAATTCGAAATTTGCTAAGACAATATTCTTGTCCACAAGAAATAATTGATTGCCTGCAGCATGATAATTTTGATATTACTAAATAAGTTTCCACAGTACTGAAACACTTACCTGTTTTAGATTGTAAAAATACATTTGGTCCTTATCAATTATTACTTTGTTATTTACGTCCACGACCAAACAATAATTTTGCGGATTTATTTTATCAACAGTGATTACTTCCATTTTCATTTAATTGTTATGAAACATCTTTACTAATCTTATTATTAATATAATTATTAATTTAACTATAACCTAGCTTTCACATAGTCCATATAAAATAAATGCGCATGTGCTGGACTACACACACCACAAGCGTTCATAAAAGAGGATGAAAGGACAAGAAGAGGTGTGACGTAGTTTTTACGTCACACACCTTCGGAATGTTTACACTGAGAATCTAAACGCACTCCAGCTGACACTATTTACTCCTGTAACTCCACCGTTTCATCCGATGCAGGAAGAGTGTGCTCTCTTTACGCTGCTCTGTAATAAACGAACGCGTAAGATCGTCAACCACCCTGCACTTTTCACTCCGATTGTAATAAACGAACGATTCGGCGTATAAAGAGTTGATGGAACGTAAAAACAAACGCAGCTATAATATTGGTGCTCGGACGCAAAACTAAAACAAAAGGCGCGGATTATGAAATCCTTTCTCTGTGATTCTATTTTGACGTGTGTTAGATAGCAAGGGCTTCAGGTTTGCACCGCGTCACAAAGGTTTGTTCTGCCTTGTTCGTGACGCGGAGCAGACCGGCAGCCCTTACTACCATCACAGATTACCCAGATACGAAGGCTCGAGGCGGTGTCTTTGATGTCGGCATGACAAAATTCCGTGACCTTCGGCCATTTTTTAGGTGGTACAGAAGGCGGGAAATTTGAAATCGGCGTGTTGCATTATTCGATTTCTACATACCGCTTCAAGTGGTCTATAGATTGTAGGTAAAGTCAAATTCAATTTACCTATGTTCTTGCATCAAATACGAAATAAATAAATTTATTATTATTATTATAAGGCGCGAAATTAAAACCACGTGTATGATGACGTCTGCCTCAGTTTATTAAAGAATGTATTTCTTAATTTTCTATGTTGGTCCGTTTCAAAGAATTTGTGATACAATTTTCATCGGACAAGAACCTGCTTTAATTATTATAAAATCATTTACAATAAGTTTCAGCAAGCTAAAGTTTTGTAAGTAGGTGTTGGCAATTATTACTTCTTTTACTGCTTTAGAAATAAATTAATTCTCAATGCCGACAAAACAAAACAAAAGAAATGCAAACGTATTGTATGAAAATTCATAAAATTCAAAATGAAGAAAAAATAATAATAAAATAAATTCAACCTATATGTATGTATGTTTTACTTCATATTATATTACAAAAACGAGAAAAAAAGAAAACATTTAATAATAAAAATAATATAAATAAAATAAAACCCTGGATAACTCGGATATTATTACTTCAATTAAAAAAAGAGACAAACTGAAAAAATGTTTATTTAAAAATTTTAATCTCGAAAAAGAAGGTGAATACAAAACGTATAGAAACATGTTACAAAAACTCATTAACATAACAAAAAATAATTATTATAAAGCTAAAATTAATGAAAACTGCAACAATACCAAAAAAAATTATCAAATAATATCAGAAGCAACTAATGAAACAAAAAACAATAAACAACCGCTTCAAATATTAGACGGTAACAACAAGAAATTTAATAGTGAAAAAATATGAGCAACTACTGCAATAAATATTTTGTAAATATAGGTACAGAAATGTCAAAAAATATTCCCCAAACATTACACGAAAGTTGTATAAATTCCACTGTAAATTCTTCAATATTTATAAAACCTATCAACGAAAATGGAATCATTAAATATGTTAGTGAATTACGTAATAACATAGCACCAGGATGCGATGGTATAACAACAGAGATTATAAAAGCTACCATCAAATGTGGTGAAGAGGACCACTTTTTAATACTTTTTTATTTATTATTTCCGCCAATATTACCGAAATAAACCCATATTTCAAATATAGCACACTCATATCATATGGAAGCATCTTACATAACAATATTAATGAGTTTGCATTTCTAATATTTTTTTAAATTTTTTTTATAAGTGGACCACTTCACCCACGTTTGTGGTGAAGTGGATCACATGTAAATAATCCATTGCAAGACCATTTTGGACTCTTGTGAGGTGAAGTGGACCGCCTAAAAATAGATAAATATATTTTTCTATGTAAAAATTTGGTGATTGCAAATATAAATTAATGTAGAAATTACTCCTTACACAACGAAACACATCTGTATTATCAAAAACAACATATTAACTATAAATAAAATAGAGCACTATAGAAAAACACAAATAAACCCTAAATAATATACATTTTGTCAGATTTATCTAACAGATCTGTTCATAGTCAAGTTCCTCATTCACAAACACAAACCGGTCTCTTCTTAAATCCTGGCACCGCAATTTCAACAAAATGTTATTCTTACTAACGATGTCTACATCTTCGATAATAATAATACTTTATTCATCATGTACATAAAATATACAAAGAATCGTCAGCTTATTTAAGTAATTATATCATACATTCAAAAATTCTAGAACTGAATAGAAGCACTTCTCTACAAATTTAGTTTAAATTTGAAGGTAACAAATTTATAGTTTTCAAATTCCTTGTTTATTACTATTAATTTATTATATAATTTTATACCTATATATTGTGGGTTTTGTTGTCCAATAGATAATCTTGAGAATGGTACCTCTAATACTTGCCAGCCTCTTGTATTGTGTTGGTGTACGTCTGAGCGTTTTTTGAGGGCCCCATACTGTTGTTTTACGTAGATTAACAAGGCATATATGTAAAGCGATGGGCAAGTCATTAGTCCTAGGATTTTAAACAGTGGCTTACATGAATCTTTGGAATTTGCTCCCATGATACAGCGAACAGCTCGCTTTTGTGCTATAAATATTTTGTATGCACCGTGAGCAGATCCCCAATAGATTATACCGTATGAGATGATTGATTGTATCAATCCGTAATACAGAAGTTTTCGTATATCCACAGTAACAGTTGATTTAATATTACGGATGATATAAGTAGCGGAGCTTATTTTTGGTAGAAGATACTCAATATGTGCCGTCCATGTTAACTTCTGATCGATGTGAAGTCCGAGAAATTTTGTGGCATATACGTTGGCAATGGATTTTCCTTCTATTCTGAGTAGTATGGAGGCGTCAACAGTGTTATTCTTTGTGCAAAAGTCTACAGCATTAGTTTTGGCTATGTTAAGCTTGATTCCATTGCACGAGCACCAGTTAAGTACTTCCGTGACGCAATCCTGGGCAGTATTTAAACGAATAGATTCTGAGTCACCAGTTATAAGGACGTTATAGTCGTCTGCATACAGTATCGACTTTATGTTTGGATGTTCATTCGATAAATCGTTTATAAAACAATTGAAGAGAGTCGGTGATAGACAGGATCCCTGGGGCGTGCCTCTACTAACAATTCGTTTATTTGACTGAGAGCCATTTATTTCAACGATTTGGACGCGTTGTGAAGGTAGGATTTAATCCTAGTCATTCGCCCTACCTCTAATTCCCATATGTTCAAGTTTCTGTAATAGCAATGAATGGTCCACTGAGTCAAATGCGCGGCTCATATCAAAGAATATCCCAAGTGGTTGCCTTTTGTTATTTAGATTATCATGAATATGGTCTATAGCTTTGTCTAACGCAGTTTGAGTTGAGTAGTTTGTTTTTTTCTAAGAAATCGTTCAGTCGTAAGTTGTAACAGCGCTCAAATATTTTCGCAATTTGGTTTTGTATGGCTATGGGCCGATAATTTAAAACATCATTTATGTGTCCTTTTTTATGGGATGGGACCACTTTCGAGATCTTTAATCTCTCTGGGTAAGTACCCTCGGAGAAGCTAGTATTGATAATTTGAGCCAGAGGAGAGCAGAGTTCTTTCTTCACCGATAGTAGTACATCTCCCGGCAGGTTGTCAATTCCAGCAGTAGTTTTCTTGCATACCTTAGTCATTATTGTAGCAATTTCTTGGGGATCTGTGGGATTTATGTGCATTGTTTTGCTCGTTGTTGGAGTATTAATGCTTCCTAACAGGGGTGGCATCGTTTATTTCTGTTATTTTTGTTCTACTGGTTTTCTTTTTATTTTCGTTTATGATGTTCCAGCATTCTTTACTGATATTGGTCGCGTTTAGTAGTCGTTCATTGTTGAAGCTTTCCTTTGATGAAGTCACTATTTTTGTGTAGAGAGCCTTGAGTTGTTGGTATCTTTGATTATAATATTCACTATTTAGTCTTTTATTGATTTTATGCATTTCATTGAGCATACTGGACAGATTCTTTATATCACTAGATATCCATTTACTATGTCGTTTATGGTGTGGTTTACAAATTTTCAGCGGGAAGTTTTTTTCGAACAACTCGAGTAATTTTAAATGGAAGACGTCAAATAACTCATTGATCGTCATAGTTTCTGTTAAAAGCTCATTCCAGTTAATTATCCCAACTTCTTGTTTGAATCTACTCTTGTTTTCAGGATTGTGAATTCTTCTTAATTTCTTGGTTGCTATGTTGTCCACACTGTATTGTATTTCCACAAATTGGTAGGTGTGATCGGATAGATGAGAGTCAATGACCATGGTTAGTGAGATTTCGGCATCAGTGTATATGTTATCGATGCATGTACCTCCGGTATTGGTTATTCGTGTTGGTTCTTGTATTTGTGGCTTTAAGTCATACTCAAGTAATAAATTGAGTAAAAGTGTTCGATTTGTGCTATTTCCTAGAAAGTCTACATTAAAATCTCCGCAGAGTATATGTATATTTCCTGGTTTATATATTTTTTCTAGGTTACTATTTAAATTCTCTAGGAATATTTCAAAGTTCGATCCAGGCGATCTATAAACCACGCAAATTGTTATTTTTAAATTCGCGGTAAATTGATATTCTATTGCGCACATTTCGAAAGTTTTTTCGACAGTTATTATGACAGTCTAATACTTCAGTTTGTTGATTATTTTTTCCGATAATACATACACCGCCACGCTTGCTATTGCGAGAGTATGAGCTACAAACGGAGTATTCATCAAAACTTAAACAATTAATATTATCATTTTGATAATGTTCGCTTAAACACAGCATGTCAATTTTATGATTTTGTAGCAATACACTTAGTCTTTCAATCTTATTAGTTAAGCTTTGTATATTATAGTTCATTATACGAAAACTCTTCACATAGTTATTAATAGTAAATGTGTTTATCCGTTTCGTTTGACCCGGTTCACAGTTAGAAAAAAACGCTTAATGCAGACTCCAGCAGGCCAGATTTCAGGGTTTCAAGTTACAACTGCATTAGTATCGCTTAGACAAACATACATAAAATTTCCAGAAAATAATAATGAAAACATAAACGTCCAGCAACGATTTTTTGGTATTGCCCGTTTTCCTAGAGTTCTAGGGGCTCTAGATTGTACACATAAAAATTATGTCTCCCGGTATGTAACACTTCTTTTGAACTAAGTTACAGTTAATATATGTATCTTTTCTATGTAACTTATTACAAGTTATTCAAAATTTCTCAAAAAATGTTTAAGAAAAAACAATTCTTATTTTAATAGGTGGAAATAACGCAGAAATTTTTAGAAATAGAAAAAGTTATTTTTCGATTAACGTGCAGGCAATCTGTGACGCGAACAACAGAATTACCGATATTGTTGCAAGATGGCCCGGATCATGCCATGACAGCCATATCTTTACCAATTCAGCTGTACGGCAAAAATTTGAAAACCAAGAATTTGATGATCTTGTACTATTAGGTGACAGTGGATATCCTCTAATAGGTTACCTAATGACGCCTATAGGAAATCCTCAGACAAGAGCAGAAGAATTATATAATAGGTGCCATGTATCAACAAGAACTATAATAGAAAGAACGTTTGGGATATGGAAAAGACGGTTTCCAATTTTAAGTTTAGGAATAAGATGCAAAATACCTTTGGCACAAAAAATTATTATTGCGACTGCAATATTGCACAATTTGGCTGTAAATTCACCTGACAATAATTTACCTGTAGAAGCTGACAATAATTTACCTGTAGAAGCTGAGAATAATTTACCTGCAGAAGCAGTTGCACAGGACGAATTTATTGAGAATGCCAATAGAGGTAATCAAATAAGAAACAATGCCCAGAGAAGGTTCATAAATTATTTTGAAAGTTTACTTCAATAATTACTATCTATAAGTATATTTTGTTTAATCCTCCTGTTTTATGTATAAAATAAAATATTGTACAATTTCTAAATTTTATTTACATCAATTCATAGTATCAGAAATTTAATAATATAAAAAGTTCGACTAACAATGCAAACTTTCCTTAAGTTTCATATTTAAATCACATTTCAAAATTTCAATTTTTAACTTTTGTTCTTGTTCAACAAGGACATACATTTTATTTTTTCTTTTTCTTTCCTCACCCAATTCCTCCAATTCTTCTTTTTTAATTTCTGCTTCAAGTTCTAAAACTTTCTTTCGTAATGCATTTAATTCTTGTGCTACATATTTTTCTTCTTCTTTACATTGTTTTTCTATATTGTAACATTCTCTTTGTAAAGTTATTAACTCATTTTTGTTTTCGGCTAGCTTTTGAAAGGCTTCAATATAGTTTTTCTTTTCAGTAGTAGTTATAGTTTTTCTTTTTTTTGATAAGTTCCACCGTTTTACTGACTAGAAATTATTATAAGATAAAGTTAAAGATACAAAATACAAGTTAAACATCACAAATTCTTACCTATGGCTCTCTTGAAGAAGTTTGCGGAAACACTTCTTCACTTATTTCCATTGTAATGGGTTGTCCATCCTGAATCATATACACTGATAACATACAAATTTGCTGTAAATAGTAAGATACTTACCTCTGTTACAATTGGAATATCTGATATAGAATCGATTCTTGCTACAATTGGTATATCTGATATAGATGTGGGCAGAGGTAGGTTTTCTTGATCTACATCTTCCTGGTGTATATCTTCAACAAAAACAGCATAAAAAATTTTTAAAAATACATAACAAGATATATAAATAAATACATATTTTTACCTAATGTATACTCAGAAACACTGGCATCACTATCACCCACTGATGGCAGCCCTTCTATTCCTAATTGCATCGTTACAAATAATTGTTCTTCATACCGCAGAAGCTTTGCATCGTGAGCTGGTCCACCACCTGTACCCCTACTGTTTTGCTGCAGAAATTTTCTTTTTTAAAGTTCTTTTTATATTTTCATACTTCATTTTTATTGAATTTATGTCCCGATATACTTCCCCATTATCACTATTGAATACCACTGCAACTCTTTCCCATGCTCTTTGTTTATCTTTTAATGTTGTCCCATCAGTTTGTTTGTTTTCAATAATTTTTAATTCAGGTATTATATACTGCATTAATTTCGATATTTCAGTATTCGAAAAATTTGTACTGCGTTTTCTCTTTTCAGACATCGTGCTGGTGTCAACACGTCAACAGTTGACAAGAAGACAGTATTTTCTCACTAATTATTCTTGGACTAAGAAAATGATATAAATAATTGTAAAATAAGTATAAAGAATAATTTAATTTTAATTTTCATAAACGAGAAACTCCAAATAAATGACAATCCTCTTGTAAAAGTTGGAAAACTATCAGTCGAGAACCATTGCGAATGCTGTGCTATAGAATTCAAATACAATCAGCGTCAGGCGTGTATGATCGGGATATACAGACCCCCAGCTGGATCTTTCGAGATTTTCACTGAACTATTGATACAGATTCTCCGATTAACCAATAGTTATGAAACAATAATACTATGCGGTGATTTAAATATTGATGTTATGAAAGAAACGGTACATAGCAGAATTCTGCTTGATATATTTGATTCTTTTAGTCTTCATACTACAACGTGCAGCCCGACTCGCATCCAGGTGAACAGACATGGAAGGATATCGGCTACAGGAATCGATTTCATGATAACTAATTTAGACGAGAAGCTGTATGACAGTATGATAGTCGACCCAGATCTGGCGGATCATAGAGGCCATGTACTGCTACTATATTCCGAGTTAACACATACCTTTGTACCTCCCAGTAAATGCAGATATCGGTCCTTAACTGCAAATAATGTACGTGAGTTTCAAAGACAGTTATTAAATGAACAGTGGGAATCTGTATATGAACTAAGTGATATAAATTTAGCGTTTTCTACATTTATAAAAAATTTTGAATGGCATCTTAACGCTACTTGTCCATTTAAAGAAAAAAATCAGTCAATAGGAACCAAATGGATCAATCATGAAATAAAAACATTAAGACGGGAGCTAAGAGATCTGTTCCTACTTTACCGAGACACAGGAAGTTCTCAATTACGAGAACTGTATATAGCAAAAAAGAAAAACTACAAACTTGTGATCATAAAGGCTAAACGTGAATATATCAACCATAAAATAGAAAATGCTGAAAATAAAACGAAGGAAATTTGGAAATCTGTAAACTATATTACGGGTCGCAAACCTTGCAATACACAAAAATTGTCTCTCAGAAAAAATGAACAAATAATTGAAGAGCCGCATTACGTTGCTAATACTTTTGCAGAATACTTTTCCAACATTACCCTCGAGCAATTACAAAAACATTACACTCAGGGCTTATCAGACAAATGCACTCTTGGACAAACCATATCGCAATCGATGTATTTCGGGGATATCACTGAGGAAGAGATTTTGACAGCAATAAGACAATTGAAAAATCGGAATCCTACGGGACTAAATGGTATTCCCACAATAAAACTGAAGCATAATATGAATTTACTAGCCCAATCTCTATATTATCTTTTCAACCTTTCAATTAAACAAGGAAATTATCCGGATGCGTTAAAACAGTCAGTAGTATTGCCACTTCACAAAAAAGGAAAACGGGATGAGATATCAAACTACCGTCCTATCTCTATCATCAGTGAATTCTCAAAAATATTTGAAAAAATTATACATAAAAGAATATATAGTTACCTGGAGCACTTTCACCTGTTGTCGGAAACCCAATATGGTTTTAGGAGCGGCAAGTCGACAGCGATCGCATGCATTGATTTCATTGAACATATTTATGAGTCGTTAGATAAAAACTTGTATGTTGCAGCTTTGTGCTTCGACCTGAGCAAGGCGTTTGACACAGTGCGAACTGAATTTTTACTGGTTCAATTATTCTCCTTAGGAATTCGGGGAAATATTCTTAACTGGCTGAGATCCTATCTAACCAATCGGACTCAAAAAGTAAATGTTGATGGACATTACTCGAATATAATGGATATTGACTTTGGTGTGCCCCAGGGATCAATACTTGGACCGCTTTTATTCTTAATTTTTGTTAATGACCTGCCAAATAATATCAAGTGTTCTGGAAATCTTGTTGCTTTTGCGGACGATGTATGAATTGTTGTTGCGGATACGGAAGCACGTAGTCTAGAAAAAACTCTAAATGAAATTGCTTCTGCATTCAACCAGTGGTGTTTTAAGAACTGTTTAATTTTAAATAGTGCAAAAACGGTACATGTCAATTTTTATCAACGTAGAGTAGGGCCTCAAATTTCCGTTATTATAAATGGCGAAAATATTGAAGTTTCTGAAACTGTTCGCCTTCTAGGTGTAATTGTAGACAGTAAACTAAACTGGTCATCCCATATAGACAATGTATGCAAACAAATAAGCAGTGCTTACTTCGCAATAATGAAACTAAAATCATGTATGGATTTAAGTTGTCTCATTCAAACATATTAGGCTTTAGTTCATTCAGCTCTTTTGTATTGTTGTGAATTGTGGGGGAATGCACACCCAGCCGAAAGGGTTTTCCTTGCTCAAAAGCGTGTAGTACGGTTAATTTTCAATATTGGACCCAGAGATACCTGTAAAAATGTTTTTATCGAAAACAAAATTTTAATTCTTGCCTCTATCTACATTTATCGCTGCCTAACTTATACTTTTTCTAACAAAAATAAATTTACAATAAATCAAGACATACATGGACGTGACATCAGAAATTGTGATTTATTTACAGTAACGAAACATAATACAGCATTATTTGAAAAATCTCCGGTATATGTGGGGAAAAATTATACAATAAACTGCCTTCTAATATTCGAGGGTTGGCCGATATTGCGCTTTTCAAAAAAAGAGTTAAGAAATTCTTAATAGAAAATGCCTTTTATTCTGTACAACAATTCTTACAATATTAATTTATGTTCTGTTTGTTTTCGTTTAATTGTTTTTATTGTTATTTAACGAGTCTACTGTGCTAGACCTGTACAAAAACTACTCTAACTTGTTATTGTAATTGTTCTTTACACTTTACATGTACTATATATATTTATTGACACAGCGTTTGCAATGTAATTTTTCCTTATATTATTTGTATATTATTAATATGAAAATTGACATACCACAACTACCTGTATGTAGCACGTGATTAATAAATGATTGATTGATTGAATACTATGTGACACATTCTATTGAAATTGCGATCACACAAGAATAAAATTCTGCGCAAAAAGATTCAATTCATTCGGTTTTAATACAACTTTTGTATTAATATACTCTTTTGTAACACTGGCTTCGCATTGAATTACTACGTGACGTTAAATAATAAGTAATGCCAAAATAAAAAATCTTTGATTAACTAATCGGACGATAGAAATAACGATAAAGTACCCATTGCAGTTTAATCACTGTTTAGTAGTCGCGATTAATTAAACAACATGGTTAACTAACCGTTCGTTTAAAAAAGTATTAAAGTACCGGCCCTTAATATTCTGACCAAACCTTTCACTTATTTCAGGATGACGTTCGATAAAGCCTCGTATAAATTCAATACCTGGCAGATTGTTGTGGAAGCGCTTTTCAACGCGCCCACATCTATTTAAATAACTCTGGATTAAAAATCTCAAATCTGATTTGGTGAAAGGAAATCCCCATTCTGCACAAAGTACAAGAGCATCTGTTATTTTATTTTCAGTATTGTTGCTAAGAACGAGTTGTCCGCCATACTTGTTAGTATGTTGTAGACCTTAATGAATTTTGAGCGATCTACCGGTAATAACCATTCATAAACGGTATTTACCAATTCTTTCGAGCCATTGCGGTTATTAGTTGCGGTTCCTGAATAACGTCATTACGACGTAGCTAACATGCCCTTTGTTACGTCATCGTTATAACCGGTATTTACCTAGGGGCGTTTTTTCTCGATGCAGCGTTTTTAATACGCTGCGTGTTGGTTCAAACCATCCCATTTTTGCGTTCAAATGGTGACGTCAGAAGTGCATACGCTTCAACCGTTGAGATGTTTGTTTAAACCGGGCGTTCAGCACCGGTTAGTAAGAGTGGGAGTAATGTGTAGGGGAGAAGAGTGTACCTTGGGACACAAAATTCAATAATGCTGTACGTAAAACAAAATATATTTAAAAACGATACTTTTTATTTTAACAACTAAAGTAAACTATAATAAATGAATATGTCATAAAATTAAACATCTTCACCTATAGAAATTTGAAAACGGCTAACATAAAAAAAATATACACTTTGTCCCAAGGTACACAAACACAGTGTACCTTGGGACTGGGTACTGGTGTTCCTTGGGACACCAGGTTATTCTACAGTATAACTTGAAAAATCTATAGAAAAATATAGCTGTCTATTTCTTCGTTCAGTTCCTCCCGTTATTTGAGGTTTAGGCAATTTCATAACTACATCTGTTTCTACAAACAGTTTCGTCCTGAATTACAAATTTGTTTGTCCCTGTTTTTTTAAAATATGTTACGAATAATGTATCATTTGATATTACTTTAACCACTTTTGCGACGAAAAACTTTATCGATTTTTTTCCTTCTAATCTGAGCAGAACAAACGTGTCCACACTTATTTGATCATCAGGCATTTCATCATCGCTTTTGTGGATTGCCCAATCAACATCAGCGCTGTCTTCTGAAGAACTTAGCTGTTCGCCTTCTTCTAAATTGCTGCTACTACTACTGGAAACAAGAACTTTCTTAACTACACATCTTTTTTTACCTAATTTTCTTTTTTTCATTGTTTCTGCTGCTTCTAATTCTATTTTCTCAGGTGTGTCTGTAAGTATTCTGCATCTTCCCGGTTTTCGCCCACCGCGTCTGCCGACAGTCCTAACTTGAGCCTTAGGAAATGGCCTTATTTTATCAGGAGTAATGTGAGTTTCTTCTATCGAGGTACTTGGAACTAGTTGTTCGTCATCTGTTGATTTTGTTGCAGCATCTGCTGGTGGAGCTTGTGGAATTTGTGGTTCCAATGGCCTGTCTGTGACAAATGAACTTAAAAACTCGTGATCCCCAAATACATTCCTATTAAGAGGGGAAATTCCAGTAACTTGAAAACCAGATAAGATATTTTCTGCTGAGAAAGCTTTAGGATAAGCTTTACCAACACATTCTGCCACATCGTAGATAGTCAAGGGTTTACCACTGTTAGAAAGAAGCCATTCATTGCATGCCGTGTTGTAATACTTTTTTAACGGTCCGAAAACGGTTCTATCTAGAGGCTGTAGTTTATGGCTTGTATGGGGCGGTAATGTTAACATTACAATACCATTCTCTTTTGAAAAGTTTAATATTTCAATTGATATATGACTATCATGATTGTCAAGGATTAATAATGTTTTCTTTTCTTGATTTGAGCGAGTGTATTGTACGAAGTGGTGCAAATATTCCAAAAAGATAGTTGAATTTGACCAACCACTGGGATTTGCCATACCTACGCTGCTTACTGGAGCTCCTTTCAACATATGATCTTTAAAGTGGACTCTGGGGAAAACAAATAAAGGTGGTATTGAATTGCCTACCGCATTTATGGCTGATATTATTGTTATATTAAGACCCCTTTCACCCGATGTCATGCTGCCAACTTGTTTGTTTCCTTTCGGCGCTAGAATGCGCACAGGAACATGAACAGTGGACACTCCAGTTTCATCCAAATTATAGATCTGCTCTGGTCCAAAGTTAAATCTCGTCAAAACATCGTCCAGTTTATCAAAAAATGTATTTACATTTACTTTATTAAAAGCAGTAGATCTGGCAAGACTAGTGGCTTGCAGTTTTCGTAAACTAATATCCGTATTTCTTTTTAAAAAATATTTTAACCAGTCTATTCCAGCTTTTTGATTACGATCCCAAGAATTGGGATGTTCAATTCCATTTGCCGTAGCATAATCGTAAGCTAGTTTTCTAACTTCGCATATGGATAAACCATAATGCATATTTGCACACTGTTTTAAGTAAACATTCAACTCGTTCTCTTGGTCTTTGTTAAAAACTTGCTTTATTGCATTATTTGCAGAGTATACAAATTCTACACGACCCTCATCTCGATGTTTTTTCAAGTGACGGCTGAGAGTTGACTTACTGACTTTATATTCTAACGCAGCTTGTCTTACAGAAAAACCATGATTTAACACTTTCTCAGCGGCAGCCTCAATGTGCTCATGAGAGGGTTTCGGTCTTTTTATTTTGTTTTTGCTTCTAGGCATTTCTTAAACAAAAGATGCAAAAGTTAATAGGATAAGAACCACTAATGTGTACCTTGGGACATGTCCTAAGGTACACATGTCTTGGTGTCTCAAGGTACACAGACAGTTAATTATTAAAATACTATGTAATAATTTCAAATGTGCTGATTATTAAACATTGTCAAATACATTAAAATGTGTAAAATTATGTAACGAATACAACAGGATAGATAAACTTCAAATGCAATACTTACTTGGCTTGACAAATCGGAGGATATCACTTGGTATAATTTTATTTGACACCGGTTAAAACAATTTTAAATTGTCATTCGTCGTCTGTAAAGGGAACTAACTCGGTCTTTCATGTAGTGACATCTACCATAAAAAGACGAAATTGCACACGTTATCAACAGAAAACTACAACGCAATTGGCTTTTAAAGAAACGTCCCAAGGTACACGGTGTCCTAAGGTACACCCTTCTCCCCTACACAAAAACATAAATGTCATTTGAAATCGTAAGTTGTGGTCAGCGTTGTGATATAGGTTATTGTTACCATAGATTGTTACTTATGATCGGTTCTGCTCCTGGGCTATAAAGAAGTTTTAAGAAAACAATTGTGCTTTATTTTTCATTTAGTGTAATACTTTTGAAGTTTTAAAATGGAACAAGTTATAGCCGTATTTTGGCGATGCAGCGTTTTGTTGCTATGGTTGAAGCGTTTTTAACTGTTCACGTCATTACTTCAAACATCGCGAAAATATGCTGTTTTTAAAACGATTGTAAAATGTGGAAGAGGGGGAATATTTACCTTAAGATGACCGTAACCTACACGTCAAAAAAATAAAGGTAAAAAAGTTATCAATATTTTTCAAAATGCAAAGGTATGTATAACTAATTAAAATAAAATATTATATTTATCCTATTATAAATATGTTTAGGAAAAATATGTCGCCCTTCTCCTCACAATCAACTTATCAGTTAGTACAAGAGTCATTCCAAAATAATACTCTGATATTATTAAATTTTTTGAAGAAAGGATATGATGATGATGAGGAAATTAACAATGTAATCACACTTATTGCTTCTACAAACGAAGAACACTGGCGAATTGATGGATATTGTAATGAATGGCTACCACGTTACTTGGATATTGATTTTTTAAGATTGTATAGAATGTCTAAAAGTACATTTTATAAATTACTTCGAGCT
The DNA here is from genome assembly GCA_958336345.1 of Dorcus parallelipipedus. Classification (NCBI taxonomy): domain Eukaryota; kingdom Metazoa; phylum Arthropoda; class Insecta; order Coleoptera; family Lucanidae; genus Dorcus; species Dorcus parallelipipedus. The sequence continues at coordinate 35,315,963 of OY284478.1, forward strand.
TTAGAATGTGAAGAAAAGTGTTCTGTCGGAGGGGGGCAGCCGGTGCCATTGGATCAAGCATTATTAATGACAATATCATGGCTAGGTAAAGGGGAAACACTAATTAGGATTAGTGAAATTTTTAATGTTGCTTGCTCAACTGTGTTTGGGTGTACTGAATTTATGTTGTCCACATTAATAGCTCTGAAAAAGAAAGTTATAATTTGGCCTGATGTACAAGAAATGGTCACAGTTCAGGCAAGTTTTCTGGAGCGAAGTGGTTTTCCAGGTATCTAATAATTACACATTGAATTTTATGTATACTCTGAACTGATTAATGATTTTTTTTACAGGTGTCATAGGAGCTGTGGACGTATGTAATATAAAATTTACAGCTCCAAAGGAACAACAAGAAAGTTATTGTGATAAAAATAAAAATCACTCCATTAAATTGCAAGCAATTGTCACTGCAGATAAGATTTTTACCAATATAATGGCGGGGTATCCTGGATCTGCACATGATAGCAGGGTATTTAGAGAAAAATTATATTTTGCAAGGGATACTAAAATGGTGTGCACTTACAGGTTTTCAGAAATTCAAAAATCTTTTTGGAAGTTGAAGAATATGGAAATTTTAGAAAATACTTTGGTGCAGAAAATTATCACTTAGTTGGCGATAAAGCATATCCCTTAAAAAATTGGATATTAACGCCTTTCAAGTAAGTAATTTTTAAAATTGTATGTTATACCGAGATATCAAAAATTATCTTTGTCTAGAGCGGTCAGAAATGGAAACCGACTATCTTAGCTTAGATCAAATTTTAGCAGTCAATATATGATTGATACAGTGCATGATCCTAGTCTCTTTTTTGATATCTCATCTCGGTAGTATAAACATTGTTTGCAATTTTTTATTGTTGTAGGAATAACGGTAACTTAACTCATCGCCGAAGGCGATATAATACCCACCATAGTAACACAAGATTTGTTGTTGAACATACATTTGGTTTACTAAAAGGTCGTTGGCGGATATTACACCACATTCATGTTAATAGTATAGAAAAAGCCACAAAAGTGATTATTGCATGCTGTGTGCTACATAATTTTTGCTTTATCAACTCCGATTTGTGGGAAGAATATGAAGCAGTGGAGCATGACAATGACGAAGCACCGAATGCCGGCGATGTGCCATTAAATGCTATTAACAAACGTAATGAAATCGCAGACTTATTTTAATTGCATTATTTTATTATTATACAAACATTAAATAACGTTTACACAAAATAAAGAGTATTATTCTAATCTTTATATTTAACAAAAAATAAAGTTTTTTCAAAAATAACAAGTCACAAAAACAAAAAATAAATACATTTTCATCAGTATTTGAGTATTTCCTTTTCTTAGTTTTTTTGTTACTCAAATTCTTGATAAGAGCCATTTGGACTTCATGGCGTTGTCTGCTTTCTTCAGTTATGACTTGGATGATTGTATCAAATTCCTTTTTCCTCAGCAACTGATTTTCTTTTTGAATGGCCACGAGTTCCTGTAATGCAGTGTTTCTTGCTGACTGAGGCTTAACTTTTTTGTTTACACTTTCAAAACGGTTCTTTACATTTTTGGGCTCCAATGAAGAATCAGACGAACAAGAAGGTTGTGGTGTCTCATCGTCATTGATATCTTCTAAGGAATCAATAATCATAACAGGACTTACTTTATGTTTATCCCCTAATATAGCATCAATTTCCTCAAAATATTGTGGGGGTTTGACAAACCCCTCGCCAGTATTTTTCATTTTGTCTTTATATTTGGTGTCTGATACCTGTAAATTTGACCATTTTTGTCGGCACTTTTCCCTAGCACGAAGATCTGTTCCTACACATACCTGTAAATTTGACCATTTTTGTCGGCACTTTTCCCTAGCACGAAGATCTGTTCCTACATAATACCCCATTTCATTTAACTGAATTGCTATTTTACCCCAAATGTCATTATTAACTTTTTTTGTGTCGGCAAAGTCTGCATCATATTCTTTTCTAAGTGCAAGAAATGCCAGAGTGGCGTCATGATCTTTTAGAGTTTGTCTCTTTGAAGTCCATACCATTTCTTTTATTTCAGTCTCCAATGAATTTTTAAGAAGATTCTCTTTCAATTTGGTAAGATATTGAGATGCAAAATTCTCATCTGAAAAAGCATAACACTCAATAATTGTTTTTTTTAATGTGAGGAATAATTACCTTTAATTGTTCGGCTGTTTCTTCATCTACAGTTAATAAAAACTCCCCTAAAGTGAGTTGTATCATCTTGGGATTACGCGAAAATACGGCTTTTAATAATAAATAATAGCACCTCAGACAAATGCAACAAAGGTATAGAGGTTATGATACAAGCACAGGTGTTTTGTTCGAATTATTTTCGCGCCACAAAGCGCTCTACCGAGGACGGTTCAAAAACAAAGCCTGCGTTTTAAAACCGTTTCATCTCTGACGTCACCGTTTATTCGCAAAAATGTAAACGCTTCAAAACGTTCGCAACGCTGCATCGCGAAAATACGGCTTATATTAGGCGATATGCTGTTAACTGTCGATACAGAAACTGCAAAGTTATTACAAGGTAGGTACTAATTCACTGTTGCTCACATTACATTAATACGTACATATTTTAATTAATACAGATCCACATTACGCGTCTGCCTATGAAAAATTATTAACAAAAAACTTAGCAGAATCAGATCATGGACAAGATCAATCATCTTTTAACGAATTTGTCATTTGGCGAAGTAAGCAGCAGTCTGAAACTGACCACCAGGCAACTCTTATGTTATTGGGTTTAAGAAAAACCTATAGCGAACAATTTAATAACAAAACAATTTGTAAGAATACGCTATGGGCAAAAATAAGAGACACTCTGAATAGTGCTGGTTTTTTTGTTGGCGAAGGTGTTCCAGGCAGGGAGAAATGCAGGCAAAAATTTGCTAATTTGCAAGCAGGATATTTGAAAACTAAAGAAAAGAGAACTCGGACAGGAGAGGGAAAAGTGTGTGATTCTCCATATTTTAAAGAAGTTGATGATATATTGGGCAATACACAAAGTTACACCAGTAATGGTAATTGATTTTCTTCAAGATACAAGTAAATGTTCAGAAAAGGTTTCTTCATCAGAGGTTTTGATTTGTCCATTGGTGAAACCAAATACCCCTACTGCAGAACCTGAACCTTCACCTTCTACATCATCAATTTCAAATAATACTGAAAGTAATAATAGATTTAATACAGTAAAAACAAGTGTAAGACCAAGTACTTCCCGCAATAAATCATTTGAGGAACTTATCAGTATTCAAAGAGAAAACCAAGACATTAAACTATGATGGACTTGTTCATGAAACAGAGTAAGAATCGTCATGAAGAGACACTGGCACTTATAAAATCTATCTCTGGACTAAAATCGAAAAAGAGAAAACATAATGAAAGTAGTGACGAAGACTGAGATTCCCAGCTTTTTCCATTTGAAAATATTATGTTTTTTTTTTTTGTTTTGCAATTTGAAAGTTAAGTTTTGTGGTGATATTTATTAAATGTAGAGTGTAGGATAAAGGGTGAAACAGCAACGCAGAATTAAATCAAAAATGAATCTCGTTATCACATTAAGTTTTTTTTTGTAGATATGTATTTTAACAGCTATGTTGCTATTTTGAACTGTGATTGTTATAGTACATATCCAATGCTGTATCCATAAGAATTTACACAGATTTCTGTTTTTAATAATAAATTGTGTATCTATTTATTAGGAAATTCATATTAGAAGCATAACAGGTGCCTTAAATGTTTAAATTAATAAGGAGCACGATTAATTTAGTAGGTGAAAGTTAAAAACATAAATTGTCACTTTACTGTTAAGTAGCAATTTTGATCTACTACATTAATCATGTTGTGTATTTTGTATTAAATGATGTAATGTATCAAAAACTAAATATGCCTTAGAACTTCAGCAGAACATGTTAAAATGAGTGATAGTTTTTTTTTCTGTGTGAATTCCTATGGCTGACATATTGTGTAAAGAGAAAAAAAAGACTTCTGAACTGACCATTTACCCTAATTGTATTACATTTAGGACTTGATGAGACAGGTATTTATTTTCATATCAGAAATCATCATTTATTTTATTTTCATAATAGAATTCATTTATTTTATTTTCATAATAGAATTCATTTATTTTATTTTCATAATAGAATTCATTTATTTTATTTTCATAATAGAATTCGTTTATTTTGTTAAAATGTACATGGAAATACAAAGAAATAATATATAGTTAATCTGTATTTTCTTTTTATAATCCATTGGCAATGTTATTTCGCTTTTCTATTACGTCAGCATCATCAATGTTATGTAAAAAATTATCAGGCAGAGCATCATTTTCAACTTGTACCAGATCTTCCCAAAAATCATGATTTATATAACAAAAGTTGTGAAGGACACAACATGCAGCTATAATTCTAATTGCTTTCATAGGATTATTAACATTGATATATCTTAGAATTCTCCACCTACATTTTAAGATTCCGAATGTCATTTCTATGGTCATTCTGGTTCTACTATGAATGTAATTATGGTAACGTCGTGTGTTCGTTAGATTGCCATTATCTCTAAAAGATTTAAAATTTACTTTATTCCTGTACAAGTAAGATAAATCATTTACTTACCTGTACGGTGTCATCAACTAATTTCTCAAAGGATATGCGGAGTCTCCAACCAAGTGATAATTTTCATTTGGGAAGTATTTATGAAAATTGTCATTTTCCTCTACATCTACATATAAAGCAGAATTACGAAAGACCTACAAATACATATGGTGTATATTTACATTTATTACATAATTTTTAAATATATTAATATAATAAAAATATGCATAACATACTCTGCCGTCATGAACTGAACCAGGATATCCTATATTGGTATTTATAAATATTTTGTTGTGACTAACTACTGCTTGTAATTTAATGGAATGATTCATTTCTCGGTCTATGTAGCTCTCCTGTTGATCTGCTGGGGCTTTGAAACAAACATTGCAGACATCAATTGCTCCAATAACGCCTGCAATCAAGTTAAAAGTACACATACAATAAAGCAATCAGCTGTACTTTTATCAAGCATTACCTGGATAACCACCTTGCTCTCGAAAGCTGGCCTCAATTGTTTCTGCTTCATTTTCATTTGGCCAAACAATATATACTTTTTGCAGATTGATAATACGGGATAACATAAATTCAGTTGACTTAAACATTGTGGATATGCTAACATTAAATTTATCAGCAACAGATAGCAACACTTCACCTTTTCCTAACCACCATAATGTCATTAAAAGCTGCATTTCAGATGAAATAATAATAAATGAAATAAAAATAAATTTGTATTAGGTTATGTCTTCGCACTTTTGACAATCGTACAGTGGTTTAAACCGATATGTTTTCGCATTCAAGAGATTCATGACGTCATTCTCCAAAACGCTTAAAACTACTGGTTGAACTGCACCAAGCGAGAAAAAACGACCTAGATTTCGACATGTTTTGTTACTGACAGTTGATGAGATTGTGTATTTCTTAGGTTAGGTCGAGTTGTAGCCAATCGCGTATTATTTAGTATTTGAATCCAAAACATTTCTCTGGAAAATGGAAAATACGCAAAATGAAGAAAATTATGTGTTAAACATAAATTTTTAAGGGAAAAATTACCAAATTCGCCTTGGAGATTTGGAAACAGCGAATTTGTTGCTAAATGGTAAGAATTGTACATAGTAATAAATAAACGTTACGGCATTTTTGTGTTAAATGTCAATAAATATTCATAAAGTAGAAAAAGAATATTGATCGTGTTCCAGCAAAACCTCGTAAGTGCAATTTTTCTGATTTTGAGATACGTGTAAAAAATGTATTGTCAAGACTCAATTTACTGTCGTATCTGATGTACTAAATAAATAAATGCTTTAAATACTGTTTTAAAGTAAAAATAAGGAACTAGTGATTTTAAATGAAGTACACAAAAACTTTAAATCTCCGCTAGTTAGAAAGTACAAAAATTCAGTTAGGTACGAGGTTTTGCCAGAACTTGATCGATAATTGTGTTTCTGTAAATCTGTTTATGAACTCCATGGGTTTTTGTTTTTCATTCAAAACCTGCTTAAAAAAATGTCCTAACAATTTTTTGGGTAATATATTTTATTATATTTTAAGGGTTACTTGTATTTTTACTTTTTTTGGCAGATAGTGAAGCTGCAAGCAATTATATGCAAGAATGCTTTTTCTCACAGTATTCACACAACACACAGAAAAATGCGGAAGCTTCTACTTCACGACAGTGTCAAGATGACCACAGTTTCCATGAAAAAATATGGACTAAAAGAAAACCTACCGACATGGATTTAGAAGCTACTGCTCTTCTCCTTTCATTAAGGGACACGTATAAAAAACAATTTGACGATACCAAAACTAGTAAATCCAAGTTGTGGAATGTAATTGCAAGTGAAATAAAAAAAAATTCTCCTTAGGCGAAAATGGAGGTGAAAGATGCCGCCAAAAATTTGCCAATCTCTCGAAGGCTTATTTAACCTATATTAAACATCAAAAAGCCACAGGGGAGAAAAAAATTGAGGAGCCACCTTTTTTTGAAGAAATTCATTCGATTCTAGGTAAGTTAAAAAGATTGCTAAAGTTATGTGCTTCTAAAGAAATGCTTTTGCAGCTAATAAACACAAAACAAATCCTACAAACTTACAGGATTCCTTTAATGACATCACGGTAGAAACAGAGTCACAAAATGCAGAGGAAGAAGAAAGTGGAACTGAAAGTGAAAGTATTGGAAATAGTGACAAGAAAGAAAATGATAAAGGCAAATCATCTAATAGGTTCAGGCACCCCAGGAAAAAATTACAGCCTACGCGAAAAGTTGACGAAATTCTAAAAGAAATCCAAGATGATAGGAAACAAAGAACAGAGGAATATGAGTTCTTTAAAAACCATTTAAAAGCAGCAGAAAATCAAAGAGACCGTTTTCTAAATATCCTTGAAGCAGCACTTTTAAGTAAGAAAAGAAAGTGTAAAGAATTAGACACTTCAGATTCAGAATAATTTCATTCGTTGTCAAAGAAAAAATATTTATTGTTGTATGTATTTTTATTGTTACAAAACAGAATATTTTTGTACAGTTTCTCACATTAAATTATAAAATAACTGTTGTGCAATTCTCTCACGTTTAATCCTTCCTTCTCTATGGTCTCTGTTATTTTCTTCAATATGTACCCTTCCTTCAACATACTCATTTTCTAGCCATAAGTCTGCATTTAATATACAAAAATTGTGAAGCACGCATGATGCAGTTGTTATTTCAATTGCTTTACATAAACTGTGAGCAAATAAAAATCAGATTAGAGCAGGCGGTGCAAAGAAAATATATGTCTGTGATTAAATAAAAAGTCAATAAATTTGACAATCCATGAATATATTATATTAATTAATTCAGTTAATCACAGACATACATTTTCTTTGCACCGCCTACTCTAATCTGATTTTTATTTGCTCACTTTTTATATTATATATATTAATAAATTGCACTCTGCGCCATCTTCCCTTTAATGTTCCGAATGCATGTTCAATCACAACTCTGTCAGAACTTAAGCAGTAGTTGTGTTTCTTTGTATTCTTGACAGATTGTTTCCCTTATAAGGGGTCATAAGCCAGGTTCTGAGTCCATAAGCACTATCTCCTATTAAATGAAACCTTTGATCATCTTTAAAGACATAATTTGGTCCAAAAGTCTCAATTTCTTTGAAAAGAAATGAGTTTTCAAAAACCTAAAAAAATATACAGATCAACTAAAATACTTTCTTATCCATTGAAAATATCGCAAAATATGTAACTATAAATTACCAAACAGGAGTAAAAATCAATTCAAAAAGCCTCAATTTTGCTATACGTGACAGCTCCAGCTATAGAGAAACGTACAGTTTCTTTTTATTGATTTTTACCACTAACCAATTATTTATAATTACATATTTAAATAAGTGAAGTCGACTCTTGTCCGATGAAAATTGTAAGAAAATAGTTTTTTAACTTTAAACGGACACGGACACACACACACGGTTAAAATTGGAAAGAACGCTCAATGTTTCACTATCATTTGTTAGCTTTGTCAGGAGTAACGAAGCTATCAAACGACGGTGAAATGTTGAGCGTTCTTTCCAATTTTAACAGTGTCTGTTTAAAGTTAAAAAACAATTTTCTTACATACTTTCAGCTGTAAAATTTAGGCTATACCAAAATTAAAACTGTTTTAAATACGTAACTATAACATTTCTCCAGCTTTGTATAAAGACAGTTAGTTTGAGAACCAATAGAGTACAAACGACAACAGAAAATTGTAGCTTACCCTTGAATCATGCGCAGCACCGGGAAAGCCGACAAATACATATGTGAATAATTTATTTGCATCGCATATGGCCATCAAATTAATTGAGTGTTTTCTATATCTATCTATGTAGCTGTCTTGCTGACATTTTTCCACATTCACAAAAATATGAGTTCCATCAAGGGCTCCTACTACTCCTAAAAGCAATGTTCATGTTATCACACGATGCCTAAAATATTACACGAATCTACCTGGATACTTTCCAAATTGTTGAGAGATATCTAGGAACTGCTCTACTGTACTTGGAAATTTTATGAATATCTTCTTTACTTTTAAAACAAAATAAAGCAATTTGTTTATTATATCCATTACAGTGGAAGGCGATATCGTAAATCTGCTTCCTATACTTAAAAGGCTGTCCGGAGTAGCCATATACCATAAAAATATTAACACCTGACTTCTAATATCTATTGGATAGTGACCGCCCGTGTATTTCTTTGTTAGGACTCCATTACTATCTGCTTTGCCAATTAAACCAACAAATTTTTCCATAGTAGCCGTTTCCATTCTAAATAATTGGAAAAACTGTAAATTGTTATAATCATACAACCACTGGTCCATTCCAAGTCTTTGGGTGCATAGAATGCTGTATTGAATTACACAGAGTTAATATTGTGGAGATTTTATTTGCATTATTTATACTTTTTATCAAATAAATATATAGCAACATACTTTCTTCAAATAAAAACAATTCACTCGTACCCATTAATAGTATCCTCTTCATTTTTCTAAAGAAAAACAAACCAATCAATTATTATAGGTTATCGATGACAACTGACAACTGGTAAATACCATTCACATTCGAGTGAATTTATGAAAATGACAGATTTATAAATACAAAGCGGGAAATAAGGGTATAACCAAGGACAACCAAAGGTACTACTGTGGTAAAAACCACCATATCGCTCGAAATTGATGCTTTTAATTTTCTTAATAGCGTAGTACGGGGAATTCCATACTTCTCACTGATTTTTCTCGCTGATAATTTTTTACTCTTTAATTCAGCTAACGCTTTTTCCAGATTACCAGCACTATAGCTGCATTCGATTCACACGTCGAATCAATTCGTTTAGATCAGTTTGGATCAGTTCACAATCGTGAAATTAATGTGATCCTTGATAGCGAAACGAATAAGTTTATCTGAACTGTTTTGTTTATCTGTTGTCGCCACATAACCGACACATAAACTTAGTTCATCGATCTAATGATCCAAATGATTCTTTAAATAAGCAGGATTACTTTGAAGTGATTTGGATCACTTGAAATTATGGTGGGGGTTAACTGATCTGGCAGGAAACGAACGCAGAAAAGCTGTTTGGATCGATTTAGATCGATCCAAATCGGTGAATCGAATGCAGCTTATATAAGCAATTACGCCTCCCACCAACTTGCGGTTTGTATTTACGCGGCATTTTTACTGGTCCACTTCACCACATCAATCTTCGGTTTTGACAATTAGCGGTTGCATCCAAATAACTAATGAAATTATATTAATGATTATGCAGTTATACAATGACGAAGTACTAACCTTTAAATATATTTAAAAACAAAACCAAAACTTGTCTCACAAACACTTCCACAAACGACTTTTTTTTGGTTCATGGAAACATTTATAAAATCATGGTACTTTTAAACTATCGACAAAGTAAGGTTACATTGGTACAGTTTTCTATAATAATTCCTCTAATACCGACAGTGGTCTGTATATCAGATTGTCAAATTTACAAACGTTTTCTTGTAATACACGAGATGGTGCTGCCGTATATATGTAAAAGCGCGCGAATTGACCACTTCACATCACATGGTCCATTTCACCCCATCGTACGGTACCCACTTACATATCATACATCCACTAACACATATTTACAACTTAGTTTTCAAAACTGGTAAGGTGCCAAATCATTTCAAAATTTCTTTTGTAACTCCAATATATAAAACTGGAAATAAACAAATAATAAATAACTACAGACCAATAAGTTTAATAAACACTATAGCAAAAATTTTTGAAAAATGTCTTAAGAACCGTTTAGTACAATTCTTACAAAATAAAAAAATTCTTTCTACACATCAATTTGGCTTCACAGAAGGATTCAGTACAACTGATGCTATATTTACTTTATTGAAAGAAATTAACAGCAACTTAAATGAAGACAAAAAGTGTATAGGAATATTCTTGGACCTTGCAAAGGCATTTGATACAGTACCTCATAATATACTGCTTCAAGTACTACACAATTCAGGAATTAGAGGGAATGCTCAAGACATATTTGAAAGTTATCTAACTAATAGATTACAAAATGTTAAAATCGGAAATACTTTAAGTGATCCTGAAAATATTCTGATGGGAATCCCACAGGGTACTGTACTAGGCCCAATTCTATTTAATACTTACATCAACTCTTTAGTTAAACTTAACGTAGGGGGTAAAATCGTATCTTATGCCGATGATACAGTTCTTATTTTTTCTGGTAAATCGTGGAACTTAGTTAAAGAAAAGGCAGAAAATGGAATAACACAGGTAAAGTCTTGGTTAGATGCATTTAAACTGTCCCTAAATGTTGATAAAACTTATTATATTGCGTTTTCTATAACAATGGCGAACAGACCTGATTATAATACAATCCAGATTAATAACTCAAAGAAACGAATAAAAGAAGTAAATGAAATAAAGTATCTCTATATATATAGACAAACATTTAAAATGGAACAAACAAGTCACCTACTTAGCAAACAAAATTAGATACTTAATTCATAAATTTTATCTCTTAAGGAAGTTTCTAAATAAAGATCTACTAATAAGACTATATAAGACTTTAATAGAATCTTTATTACGGTATGGAATTTTGGCTTAGGGTGGTATGTATACTAATAATTTAAAACCTTTACAAGTAGTTCAAAACAACATAATTAAAATTATTCAAAAAAAGAATCGTTTATATTCAACAAATTCTCTATATTCAATTAATATCTTAAACATTCGCGCTATCTACATTTTAGAAAACTGTACCTACACACATAAAAGAAACATAAAACAATTAATAGAACATACACATAATACTAGAACTGTAACTGAACAAAAAGTAACAGAAATGTTATTCAAAAAAGTTTTCTATATCTTGCACCAAAATGTTACAACCAGCTTCCCTTACAAATAAGACATATAAAAAATCTCAAACAATTCGCAGAAGAAAGTAAAGAATACATCTTTAAAAATTACTCTGACTTCATAAAGATAATGGAACACAATCATTAACAAAATACTAATGTAACTGATTACACTTAATAACGTTATCTTCTGCTTTTTATAATCCAGCTCAATACACTAAATAACAGTTTCTCAAAATACACAATTATATGCACATACAGGTGAAGAACCTAGGTGCAATTGGCTTTATTTGCTTTATTGTTCATGTACTTTAGATATAAGTCAAATGTATTTTTTTCATAAATTGTTATAAGACTACTACAGAAACTACTACTAATAGTGTAAGAAATTGTATTGCATTGCAACAATAAAGAATTGAATTGAAATTGAATTATACATTTATATGTGTGACAAAATGCTAATTTTTCTGTTTCTCCTTTGGGCAGTGGACTTCATTTGTCTATTACAATATTTTAAACTATAAAAAAGTCTTAATCTAATAAAAAGTTTTACAAGATATTGCAGAGGAAAGCGGCTACAAATATTAGGAAAAGGTATTTCTTGCATAATATGAAAGTATGTATAAGAAATTCGTTTACCTGCACATAATTCTATAAAGAAAAAACTTTTTCTAGCTGATAAATATATCTAAGAAACTGTTCCCCAGGCATCTTCAAGCTACCATACAAACTTTCGTCATTATCAAAAGATTTGAAATGTGAAAACAGTCTTGAAAAATCTAAATTCTCAATTTCATTAGCAAATTTCTTACAAGTTTCGCATGTGTGTTTATCTAAACATTTTTTCATTAAATAGCCACAGACATAAGTAAAAGCATTCTGGGTGGGTAAATCTTCTTGTCTATAATCATAGTCATCTAATCGTAATCCTGGATGAATATCTTCAATATTTACAAACACAGAAGTGGTGTGGGTTTTATCAGATGACTTTAAACTTGTTAATAATTCATCAATATCGTTTCTGCAGTTCATGCCTTCAGTGTGTAAATAATTTTGGGTGAAAAGTTTTTTGAAAGCCCTTTCAAACTGAATGGGAGTGGGATTTGAACAATTCCCTCCTTGCTGCCTTACACTGCCAAAAAAGTTTTCAATGCAGTCCTGATTTAGACGACGGGTTTTTAAATATTCAAAACCATAAACTTTCAATTTATCCCACAGACAGAGAACTCCATTTATTGTTATACTTAATCCAACAATTTTTGAATTTAGAATTATTAGTGACGTCATTGACTTTTTCGTTGAAAATTTTTAAAGCTTTTAAAAAATCCACCGTTTCGTTTAAAAACTTTACCTGGTACGATTCTCCCTCAAACACCTTTTTATATTTATTTGAGCTGTTCCGGACTGATGAATTTAAAATATCAAATAATTTATTAAAGCGATCAATCAAATCAATTGTTCCTTGGGCATCTGCAGTCAAGGCACCTAAACTAACATAAGTATTAATCCCACTAGCGACTGTGTGACTAAGAACTTGTGTTGCATGTTTAACTTTCATTTTTTGAAAATTATTGGGATGTATATGTGCATTTGTTAGTTTAGGCGCTAATCTGTACGTATGTTTCTGGTCGGAGTTATAGAAGAATTCAATGAACGACCAAGAAGTTGTTTTATTTCCAAAACAAAAAACGTTTGTAATAAGATTATTTCTTGTTGCTTTGATTAAATGACACGGATCAAACATGTAAACGATTTCCCGGGTCATGGGCCCCAGCAGCAATTGACATCTTAGATGGCTAATAATTTGAGATGTCTTGTAACTCCAAGCTCTTGCCTCCTCCATTCCTAGATATAGTCATAAATTAATAACAACGTATTGGTCCGCTTTGGTCACTTTATATAACCTTATAACGTTTCGTGCAATAATTAGTGTCGTTTTAAACGAATTTGTGATACAATTTAACAATATGATTGAAATGTGTTCTTGTCCAGTGAAAATATTGTTTAGAAAACGTTTCTCTTTTTACCGGACAATGAATTAATATGGAGCTTTCGACATTTCGGCAATAAGGATAAGCTTTGCATTAATTCAGTGTTCGATAGAAAGAGCAAAATTTAACAATATAATTTAGTAGTATGGAGTCCCTTACGGCAGACGTTAACCGTTGGAACTGCACCATAATTCAGGTTCCCTTTATTGGCACTAAAATTTTCCTCCATAAAATGCTGTTTACACACTCTTTTGTAATCATAAATTTCTGTGAACGACATGCCTTCCAACTGTAGATTGTTTATAATATCTAACCACACTTGGAAACGTGCCTTCCCGGAGACAGGATGTGGAAATCGATATCGAGATGATATTTTATCTGTACACCCTGGTACGCAACATTTCTTGTAACCCATAATGAGGAGCTTAGATTACTGAAATTATAATTACTATAGTATTCATACTTCTACTTTAAATAAAAATTTTAGCACTCACCTCAGCTCTTTCTACAAATTTTCACGGTAATTGTCTCTTAATAACATCTTTAAACAAAAATCCACTACTATACACAAACTAAATCTACAATATCTACAATAATATACAAACTAAATAATAATATCTACACCACTAAAGATTTACAAATAATATTCATAAGTAAATTTAGTAAAATCACAAGGAATTATCTATGCAAGGAACACTGACGAACACGTGCAACCACCACATGCAACACTGCAAACAAAGAATGCAAAGAATGAATCATCCGGTCGTTGCGCGCTCCACGTCCTTACCTCGATCATCGCGTCTTACCAGCCGATCAGTTTAAATTCAAAAACGATTCAAATTAATTTTTCGCGGGTTGCTAATAGTGCTTCGTTGCTCGGACGCTAAACTAAAATGAGGATTTTTATTACTCCATTTAAGATACCACCCCGTGTCCCTGATTTACTAAATTCAGGGACTTTACCGCTCTTTACTGGCAATAGTGGCGCCATACAGTGGACAAGCAGTGAAATATAGAATTACAGATATCTATAAAAACTAGAAACCAAGTGATATAATTTAATTGCTTGTCTATCTATATGTGGTCCGTGGCGTCTACAGACAGCGAATCCACTTCGGCTTCGGAGCTCCTGTGCACTGTGTACAGCGCATGACCAATTTAAATTCTCATGAATTTTACTTCCAAGAGTTGTTGTATTATTATTATATTGTTTTATTATCATATAATAAATTAATAAAAATGACACAATGTAAAATTTCTTCAATAACGTTTGCAAAATACTCAAATTTGAGAAAGCACGCAAAACAATTTCATCCTGGTATGGTAAGTAACTTGTCCAAATTGTTGTAAATAATTAAAGTTCTTTACAGAGCAACTTGAAGAATTAGCCCCTCTTAAAAAATACCCCTCTGTTGCAATATGCAATTAATGTTTTAAATCGTTCAGCAAATACTCCAATCTAACACAACATGTGAAAAAATTTCATTCCGGTAAGTTTATATCCTAATTCAAATTTATAAAACATAGCAAGAACTAACTGAAAAAAATCAATTTACAGCAAAGAAAGAAAATTTAATTTCACCAAAAGGTTATGAATACAAGTGCAAACAGTGCGATAAAAATTTTTCTCATTTACGACATTTCAAGAATCATAATAAAAACCATCTAGAAACAAATAATGTTAAACGAAAAACTTATTTGAAATGCCCTCTTTGTAATTATCAAGGTTCCACAAAGCTGCAATTGCACTCCCATTTCCAATATATTCATGATATCACCTTAAATTTTGAAACCAAGAACTTTGACAGCTTAGATGAATTTAATAAATGGAGGGCCTCATTTGAAAAGCAGAGTAATTCGCATATCGTTAAACAACGTAGCTCATATAACTCACAAAATTACATAAAAACATTTTATGTGTGCCATAGAACTGGCAACTATATAAAAAAAGGTAACAATTTACGACATTTAAAAATACAAGGTTCCAATAAAATTAACGGATATTGTCCAGCCGAAATATCAATTAAGAAGAAAAAAAGTGTGAGGTAAGCTATTCGGCAACGCACATAGGACATGATACTAATTGAGTTTGAAAGGCAACAGTTAGCTGAAAAAATTGCAGCACATGTACCCTTTTCTCATATATTGAATGATATAAGAGATTCTCTCTCTAATGACATACAAAGAATTCATTTGCTGACAAAAAAAGACCTTTATAACATTGAATAAATTTATAATTTGAACGATGAATCGAAGAGGCATGGCAATGACACTGTAAGCATAGATTAATGGGTAAAAGAAATGGAAGATTCTGTTCTTTTTTATAAACCACAAGGTAGTATTTGTGTAGAACATCCAATTTTAAAAGAAGAAGATTTTATTTTGATTTTTTTGAATGAGGGTCAGGCGGAGAGGTTATTAAAATATGACACTGATTGTATTTGCATTGACGAAACGCATGGATTAAATCCGTACGATTTTGAATTAACCACGATCCTGGTTCTGGATAACATGAAGGGTTCCCATGTTCTTTTTTAGTTTCTAATAGATCAGATGAAAATGTTATGCAAATTTAGCAATTTTCGATGCGTTAATAGATTTTATAAAAGTGAGTATGACTATCTGTCGTTTTTATTATTATAAAAATAAACAATACATTTCTTAAAGTACATTACTAATTTTCTACAGGCAGAGAAATATGAAAACAAGTGATAAAGTATTAATATATTTACATGAAGTAAATAATAATAGTAATGTGCTTAGAAAACTAGGCAATATTTGTTAAAAACGAAATCTTTTAATTTTTTGCGATGGCTTCTGCTACAATTCTATTGAAACAATCCTGATTGTAGTCATTCAGACTAGAAGGCGGCACATTGGAAGATAAAGTCTGGGCGGAGGGCTGCTGCAAAGTATAATTAGAGCTTGAGAATGTTTCTGATAATCCATAAGTACTTGACGTTGGCGAAGAATTTGTTGAAAACGGCGAGGTAGCCACGAAATATATAGGAGTTAATGCCATACCGCGGTACCGGTTCAGAGTTGCTTGTAATTCATTTTCGCATTGTAGTGCCAGGTTAACTGGCATTTTTTTAAGCTAAGTGCTAAATATCTTTCGAAGGTATCAAATTTATCTTCTTCTGGTGCTTCTGAAACGGCTTTGCTCACTTGGCGAAGTTCCGTAACCGCAGCAGACAAATCTTGCAAACGTCTTTTCCTTCCAGAGGAGGAGGTGTGCAGCATTGATTGTTTGGTGACCTGTGGGGTGCACTGCTGAGTAAAAGTAGTTTGTCGTTGACTTGTTAAGTCATCATTTTGTGGCTGTGCATTCTGAGACATTTGAGTCAAGACAGTTCCTTCACTAGTGTGTGGATCAACTTCGGAATCTTCATCATGGCTGTCTTGGCTAAGTTGATAATTCTGGTAGTAAATAAAAAAATAACAAAGTTATTACTTACTCTAATATTGTATAGTGGTAGTGTTTAAGTCTGCTAATACCGGGTATGCCAATACTATACTAACACAATTTTCAGGTTCCAGGAACTACGGAAGAGTGGGAAAAAATTGCCCAAGGTTTTCACGATAGATGGAACTTTCCTATGTGCTGCGGAGCCATTGACGGCAAACACATCCTAATTCAAGCTCCTCCAAATTGTGGAACAGAATATTTTAACCATAAAGGTCATAACAGCGTTGTTCTTATGGCCGTTGCAGACCATAACTACTGCTTTACATATATCGATGTTGGCTGTAATGGGATCGTATCAGACGGAGGTGTGTTTCAAAACTGTTCCTTATACACAGCATTAGAAAATGCTATGCTTCCAGAAGGAAATTGTTTTGTCGCTGATGATGCGTTTCCTCTGAAAATGTACTTAACTAAATCTTATAATAGTACACCTCTTACAAAAGAAGAAAAGATTTTTAACTATCGCCTAAGTCGAGCACGACGTATTATCGAAAATGCGTTTGGCATTTTGGTTAGCAGATTTAGGATATTTGAGAAGAAAATTGCTTGCAATTTATCAACTGTAGACAAAATTGTAAAAGCTTGTTGTGCCCTTCATAATTGGCTAAGAAAAACTTCCGCGAACACCTATTTTCCCCCAGGATCCATTGACGAAGAACATATAGATACAGGTGAAATCATTCCAGGAAAATGGAGGTCTGAGGTACAACATATAAGATCACTTACAAAATCTGATTCGGGTTACAAATCAACTAGGCTCTCCAGAGAATTTAGGGACCATGTGAAAACGTACTTTAATAATGAAGGTGCAGTGCCGTGGCAAGAAAGCAAAATATATTAAATAAAAATATTAATGTACTCCTAAAGTTGGCAAACTGTTTAAAAAAATTACACATGAAATTCAAATTGACATATTTATCAGAGTGTTACAATTAAAAAAAAATAGTAAGACAAGACATGAAACATGTTTTTTTTTTAGATTTCGTCATCTACGAATGCTTTCTTTTTAATTTTTAGATCGAAAATACTCGCACTTACCATATTGCTTTGTGTCAACTGTTTTTCCTTGGTCTCTCTCACAAAGGCATCCATGATTTTAAACCATTTCATTGATGGGGTATACACATCATCTCCACCCATTCCAGATTTAATTGCTTTCTGAATTTTTAGTAACTCCTGATTATATGTATTTCTTAAGTTTTTAATTTTCGTTCTTGCATCCGCTACTGTAAAGCCTTCCATTCCCATCTCTTCGACAATTTTTTGTAGTGCCGCTAACCGCATTTGATTGTTTCGATATGTAGGCTTGGTTACATTCCAAAGGCACTCATGTTCCCTATAGAATTCAACAAATTTAACTGTATCCCCTTCGGACCACCTCATTTTGAATAAAAAGATTAATATATTCAACATGTGCTCGCTACCTACTATCCACTGTGACACAAAACTGTTTACATTAGTCGAGTTCAAAGACTAGTTGCGCGGACAGTAAAATTTTAGTGAAGTGGGGGAAGGTTAGTGGGTAAGTAAATAGCCTAGGAAGCTATTTACTATCCTGGTCGGTCCGCTAGTACAAGTGCTGGTGCAAGTACTTACCTACAAAGTTTACATTAGGTTAGTGACTGTCTTGCAAGTTATTGGTACAAGTAACTAACCCATTTAACGAAAGGTTAAGTGTCCAGTGTTTTGTTTGTGTGTGTTTGAGGCCTATTTAGAGGTAAGTTTACTCACAGAGTCATTCTCGTATAAAGTAAATTCGAAGCATGCTTTAATTGGGGTTAGTTTTGAACCAGAAATATGTTAGTTGTCCTAGCGGGAAGGCGACGTGACGTGGGGGATTCACACGGCGGAGTTGACCGCAGGCGCTAAGCGGGGGTTATGGAAACTAGAGATGGGCGATATATCGTTACCGGTGACTTTGTCGCTGTTACTCGCTGGTCGCTGGAACTACCGGCGACTTCTGTAACATAAAACCAGCGACCGGTGACTAAAGAAAACTGTATGGTGCTTCTAACTCTCCCGGTTACTTACTTGACGCTCATAAAGCGTTCATTGGCGATCGCTATTGCTACGTCGTCGTTAGGCCTACGGAAGCTGATCACGTCTTTATTGAGAGCATATTATTGTGTTGTTTCCGACAAGGGTATTAGTTGTTATGCCCGTTTTACACAGTCAAAGAAATTGATGAATTTTTTGTCCTTGAATTTATTCATGCGTGTAATACATAAAATTGTCGTCAATAAATTGACGACAATAAATTCATGAATAAATTGCCAAATTAGAACCAGCTCTAATTTTTCATGAATTTTGTAGGGAATTCTAGTTACATTTTGTGTTATAAATTAATACCAAGTTTATTGAAGTTACTTCTATGGGTTATGTGCACGGTGAGGTTATAATTTATGTGATGTTACACGGGCATCAGAAAATATGTTTTCATCAAGAGATTCCATTAAGCAGCTTATTCAAGAGTACGAAAAGTATCCTGGTTGTACAATATACAAAATCCATTGTATAAAAATAAAAACAGTAGACTAGAATGTTTGAACAAAATAACAAAGGACCTATCTTGCTCTGCTAATTCTATAATAAGTGTGGATGATGTAAAGAAAAAAATTAATGGGTTACGAACCCAATTTTTGATATTGTACAACTCAGGATACTTTTTGTACTACTGAATAAGCCATCTGTAACATGATATTTTGTTTCTAACATAGGTATTTGTTTACACTTTTATACAGATTTAATATGACAGTCTGCAGTTGTAACAGTGTCAATACTAGAAATAAATGATACAACACAATAGAATGAAGTTTTTTTATTCTAAAATTTATAAATTTATCTTAATATATGTCATCCTGCCAAGAAACTGCTCCCACACCATTAACATAATGCATAAACTCTTCTCGTACTTGAAGTGCATAGTTTCTTGACCGATTTGGTCCTTGATGTGCCAAAGCATATCTGAATATAAATTCTTCATTGACTTTCTCATCTTTGTGTATAAAAATCGGACATTCTTTTCTTAAAAAATTATGTAAGGCACAGTAACAAAGTATTATGTCTTGTACTTTTTCAGGCTTTAAATTAATTGTTGTTAAAAATATTCGGAAACGATTGGCTAAAATGCCAAACGCATTTTCTACTACTCTTCTGGCCCTACTAAGCCTATAGTTGAATATGCGTTGTTCTTTAGTCATATTCCTAAATGGGAAGGGTTTCATAATTCGTTCAGAAAGTGGGAATGCTGCATCTGAAACTATAACATGAGGAACTGGTTTATTTCTACCAGGCAAACATTTATCTTCAGGAAAATTTAATGTATTGCTTGCAACTGCAGCAGCTAAAGAGCTTTGCTGGAACACTCCACCATCTGAAACCCTGCCGTTTGTTCCAACGTCAACATATAAAAATCTGTCATAACTAACCAACGCAAGGAGCACAATACTGTGTTCATTCTTATAATTATAATATGTTGTTCCTGCACTCTTTGGTGCTCTGAAAACAACATGTTTTCCATCAAGAGCTCCTAAAATATTTGGCAAATTCCATGCTTCATTGAAATTTAAATTTAATTATTATTTATGTTATTTTATTTTTGTTATCAGCCAATTTAATGAATAAAACTATTATTATTATTATATATTGAGCCATTCTGCTGCTGTTGTAGGGACCTATACATAAGATTAAATTAAGTTCACAGTTCAGATACATAGATATTAGAATTCTACCTTCATATATTTATCAACAAGTGCTTCATAAATTGCTCTACAAACCACTGGCACAAATAATGAAATAGTTGACTCAGCAACACGAAAAGAATACATTAAGCTTCTGTAACTTTCCCCTGTGGCTAAAAATCTTAACGTGATTATTAATTTATCACGTGCAGCAATGGCAGGTCTTTTTAGGGTATCTTGCTTAGTTATTTTGTCTTCAATTAGATTAAATAAAAGTTCAAAACACCTTTCGTCCATCCTTAAAAACAATTTAAATTGACCTGGATCTTCTTGAAATTCTTCGTTCACTAAATTTAAATTGCCTTTTGCTCTTCGCAATAACCAAGGTCTCACCCACCAACGTCGTTCTACAACTGTTTTCTTGTCTTGTTCTCTTGTTAATAAATGCCCAGCTACTGCTATGCAGTACAAAACTGCACATCGTCTTTTTGAGGCTTTCTTTGAAATTTTCATAATTTACTATTTACTTGTTGACATGACATTCCAACCTTAAACAACACTAAAATATTGGTAGTTGGTGGTAAGCAAAAGTTCCTGTCTTACAGTTGGGATTAACTGAAAGACGACAATAAAAAGTTGGACTGTGTAATACAAAGTGACATTTGCAATAAATTCAACGATTTCTTCATGAATAAATTTTGAAATAAATTCATCAATTTCTTTGACTGTGTAAAACGGGCATAACTCCTATTTATTTGCGAAATATTGCTGGTGTCAAGTAAAAATCAGTCTAGTTTTCCGTATCAGTTATTACGTTATTACAATGCGAACGCAGTGACTACGTGATATGCGCAGCACGGGGAGCTTACCAGTGATATCGGTCGCCGTTAAAAGTAACCGTGATTTTGAAATAACTGTCGCTGAATCACCGGTGATCAAAAAATAACTGATACGGCCATCCCTAATGGAAACATGACCGCAGGCGCTAAGTGACTCGGGTGATGTTAAGATAAGGGCAAGGGGAAGCCGCTGGGTGGTATCGCATGCTTCTTCTCCGTTCCACGGGGAGTCTGCGCGCGTGAGCACCTGCATACCACGGACAAAGTATTTTTCGGGTGAACCGAGCTCGCTTGCCTAGATGATTTTGGGAGAACTGAGAACGCAGATTATTCAGCTATGTTTAAATTATGTAAACTGTTATTTGCAGTGTCCGGGAATGATCGGAGTGCTCAGGTTGCTTTTCTTTTGAAGGTAAAATCCCGGTTAACCAAATCATGAACTAGGAACACCTCGCCGACGACGTCGCCCTTCCATTCGACCTTAAATAAATTATCTCGACTTAAATCCTATCAATGTTAAAAAAAATGTTTATATTTGTTATCAAAATATGCGAAAATGCAGAAAAATGCTTAAGAACATTTAAAGCAAAGTATAATATTTTTAAAATACAAAATTTATCCAAAAAATTAATCACAATTGTTAGAAATTTGCCGTTAAGCTTATTTAACCCATTTAGAGAGCATTTAATCACAGTTTGCAACTAATCACATTAATTTTAACAAAGTATTTTAAAGTAAGAATCCATCATGAAATATCTCGGTTTAATGATACTGCAAATAGTGATAGGGTAATTATTATCATTGCATTTAGAGAACTTTAATCAAACTAATTTTATTCACTTTACTGTTAGTATTAAAACGCATTTGTGACTTTCATATTTAAAATCTTTGATTAGTCAGCGTTCGTAATTAGTGGCTGAGTTCGATAATTTAATTAATCAGCGGCAATTTGCCATTCCTTATATCTACTTGGGACTTTCCGTACAGTGTACTTCAGAAACCACCACACTCTAAGGGGAATTCTCTCAAGCAAATCATAAACCAACAATTTGCAATACATTCCTGGCCATTTCTTGACCAAGATTTTCACACCCTGTATATGTGGGAGGGTCAAACTGTTGTCTTGGCTGTGAGATCTGTCGGTTAATGAGAAGCAATTACCTCGAGACTGAAAGGCCATAAACACCCATAGTCTAAGTGCCAAAAAAACAGTCGATCTGGAGTACGATTTTTGAAATCACACGTAAATGTACGACCACGTAAAGTTGCGCTGACTAACTTGCGTGCACGTTTATAATTTCCAATTTTTGAAGACCATTCTTATCTTGGCTTGTGCACGTTCTTGCGATCGGTTAAATAAACGATTGCCACTTCTGGCAACAGCGCAATTCTAACCTAACTTCCGTGACATTTTGTTGTTTTGTAAACAAACTTCAGCTGAAGAGTGTTATAAAGTGCAATGGAAAGTAAAAAAAGCAGAGGTGCTAACACATCTGATAATCAAAAAAAGTGTCTTATAGAATTTGTGAAAAAAAAACCTCATCTCATAAGTGGCAAGCAAACGAAGAGTTATACTCACAAACATATGCAGAATGATTGGGAAGAAATATCAAACATTTTAAATAGTATGGCTGGGGCCCACAAAGACTGGCGTGACTGGCGAAAGGTACAATTTGATTTTATACTTATACCTATTAAGAAATAATCTCTAAAGGTACTTGTTTAGTGTTGGCAGGACTTGCGATTTCGAACCAAAGGAAAACTAGCGGGGAACAAAAGAAGGGCAGCTGGTACAGGAGGTGGTCCATTTAAGGACGAGTCACTGACACCTGCAGAGGAAGATTTGTTGGATGTAATAAAGCCGGTGTGTGTAGATGGTCATAATGTGGCCGAGTCCACCGTGGAATTTCAATTCAATGATAATGAAATTGAAAGTGTGTTATTGGATATAGTATCGGCGCCACCAAACACAAACCACCGTTTAGAGGAACCCGAATTAGTTGAAAACACACCTTTGAATGATTTTGAAGTATTACACACTATAATTGTGCCCCCGGGTAATCCTGAAGATAATGCAAACAGAAATGCTTTAACCGACACAACAAATCAGTTAAGTAGCCATGTAAAGAAAATGCCAAAGAAACTTGAAAACCTGATAAACTCTGCTACTGCCGCAACATGTTTCAAGAACAACCTAGACAAGAAACTGCACATCAAGGAAGCATATTACAACCAAAAACTGAAGATTTTAGAGGAGAGAAACTTAATTGAATCGAAGAAAGTGGAAGCCTTAGACCGAATAGCAACCGCAGTGGCTAGAAAGGGTTATCTAATGCAATGAAATAACTTATCAGTTAATGTGTGCAATTGTTCTTTTTTTTTAATACCAAATTACGAAGCCAAAGGTTCATTTTGTTATACATTATATCTATAATAACAATAATTTGTGTTCATTGTATTAAAGGCTGTTTTACATTATACTTTTTTCGTCTAGAAACTTTGACAAGTTTCCATACTAGAATCTTGTACTAGATTTGGCTTAAACAGAATAATCTGTTCTGCATTGTTTAATTTCCATATTTTTGAAATAGAACTTGGTAGTACTTAATATGCGTTGGTGTGCAGGTCTAGTTTTAAAAATTGGACAGAAAATAGGTCCGGAACTAGTTTTTAGACGTTTCTAGTATGCGAACTTGGATGGCTTTTTTCTGTTTTACATTATTCAAGTTACTTCTAGTATTCGACTTGTCGAAGTTTCTAGACGAAAAAAGTATTATGTAAAACAGCCTTTATTACAGAGTTAGTTACTTAGTTCCTCGCAAGAAAACCAATAACCCTCCTTCTAAATCTCCTACCCGCTGCAAGTTCCGGATTCACCCGCCTCATAGCAAGTTCCTCACCTTCATCTTCCACATATTCTTCCCCATCCATTATACCGAAATCAAAATCTGCATTTTCGGCTGGATCCGGTTCCGGTATATTATATTCCACGCACATGTTATGCAACACAACACAAGCATTTATTATCTTACACGCTACATCTGGATGATAATGCAGTACCCTGTGCTTCAATAAACATCTAAATCTGCCTTTCAGTACTCCATTGCAGCGCTCAATGGTACTTCTCGTACTTTTATGTACAGTATTATAGATGTGTTCTGGAGTACCAGGTACCGGGTCCTCGGTTAATGGGGTGAGCAACCATGGGCGAAGAGGATATCCAGAATCTCCCAAAAGGTAATAGTCAGTGTGACCTAGGTCATGTAAACGTCGCATAAGCGGTTGAACATTGGAACGCCTCCAAATAAATGCGTCGTGAGTGCTTCCCGGGTATTTAGCGTTCACATTTAACACTTTTAACTGGGAATCGCAAATCTGCAAAATGACGACCAACAGTTTTTTGAAGTAATCGTGCCTACTTAGACTTACTAGTTGTACATTTAGTGAGTGTTTACGATTAATGTAAGCATACTCTGGGTAATCCGCATGATTTATGTACGGAGGAAAAATTGCCACATGGGTGCAATCGATAGCACCAATTACCTCTGGTATATTATGTTGCTGAAAAAACCTACAAATGCCTCACTGAAGTAAAAAAAATTAGATTCGTTGAAGGACTTGATCACCTTAATCTAACCGCATTTAGTTCTTCGAAAGTACTGGGAAACTTCACCCATTCATGAAAAATATCGGGATGGTTGAGGGCTTGGTACACCTCCCTTAAACAAGTGCTTACGGTTGATTGTGTCAAATCGAAATATTTGCTACTCCCAATGTCTGATTGATAGCTCCCAGAAGCAAAAAACTTTAGGGCTACCAGAACCTATAACCGAGTTACATATGCGTAAGCAAATGTAAGCAGCCCAAATGGTGATTCGTGGCACACTTACCTTAGTTTGAATATCTAAATCAGAAGCTCGAATTGGCGGATTCATGTAAGGTGTCAACCACATTATTAAATGCCGCGTTAGGTCTTTAGTCAGCCTAAAGAATTTAACAAATTTTTTTTCACTTAATGTCGTGAAAGGATTAGTCCGGTTACGTTCATTATGAAACAATTGCCGATGTTCAGCATTCTCTAAATTTTCTATTATAATAGCTTGCAGAAGGTCTTCCATAATTTCAACCCTTGTAAAATCCACCCGAATAAAACAACTATCCCGATATAAAAATAAGTAGGTAACAAAGACTTATACAGAATTTATTATTAACGCACAAACGACTGATTTAATCACTTACGATTACCAAATGGCCACTCGTTACTAAACGTGCGGAATTTGCGTGCATTCGTTTTGTTGCGATTAGTGAAAAATTGGAAACACACTTGCGTGCAGAAGATGCGATGACTTTTCTAATAAACGAACGCTCAAAAATCGTACTCCTGGGGTCTTGCGCAATAATTTAGTTAGATAGGTTTAGCCGACGAAAAAACGACGAAGAGGCAGATTTGAAAAAGGAGCCAAGGGCCACTCTCTCAAGGCGATCGGAAGTAGCTGGGAAGTCCCCTACCCATCGACCTTAATTAATTAGTTTAGCCAGTGTTAGGGTTATTCCATCACCTCCAAAAAGGAGTCCGTGAAAAACGGGTGATTGCTTCTGGTTTACCTGCAAGTTGATCGCTGAAGGCGGCAGGAATCACATACTTCGCCCCAAAACATCTGATTAATTCATTAATTAATTCCATTAATTAAGTACACTGTCGTCCCACTGAGACACTTTGTGCGTTGGTTTATTAAATCGAATAAGTCTTTGAATACCAGCAGAGTTACAGACGCTGTACTAAGACTCGAACTTGAAACTTAATTAATTATTGCTAAGTCAGGAGTTGAATTCTCCAGTAAAACATCTGGGTAACATTATACCACCAACGGTGTCAATCGGAAGTAAAGAGATCGCGCCGATACACAGTGGGGTCGAATATGCTCTTTCTTGGCAAAATTCGAATTTTCAAAAAGCACGGTAAATGTAAGTTGACATATTAAGGGGATAGCCAATAAACTTGTTCATCTGTATCGAGCTAACTAGCGCCATATATTTCAAACTAGCCGTGAAAAAAAATTATAAAATCGTGCTTTCTGGGTGATAGCTTCATCATTGTAAATAACACATGTTCACACTTTTTTGCGAATTTCTTTATAAATTGTAATAAATTTAATTTTAATGTTATATTAGTATTAAATGATAAGTTCACTCATTTTAATAATACATGATTAATCTGAATGAAATGTAGATCTAATATAATACATTCAGTTGAATGTATCTTAAATGAATGCTTTAAGCACAGTTTCCAAATGTGTAAACTTTTAGTTCTGTTGTCATCATTTGGCAGCTATAATTTTGATCACTCATGTTCATCAATGAAGTGAGCTTTCAGGAATATAAATAAAAACTTGCGCATATTTGCGCCATTTTGAAATAATCGTGACAAAAGTAGGATATCTCAAAAATAGGACTTGTATGTACAGGCTTTATGTTTATATTTAGAATAATACTTACGTGCTTTATTATTTGATACAAAAAAAATGTTAAATACAAAAGTTTTATGGATTTATCTGAACCGTCAGAATTTACTAAAAAAAGAAACAAATGACGATCGGAAAGATAATAAATGAGCACTTCGTTATTTTAAATGGAACCCCCAGTATATTTCCTCGAATTATAAAAGATATTTTTTTTCTGATTTTAAAAATATATAGTTTGTCTATATTTTCTTTCATATTTTCTTCAATATTTTAGTTAGAAATCTAAAAAATATAATTTTAGTGTAGTTAGTTTTTGATTAATAAAATGTCTGACAATATTTTATGTACTTTTTCTTTGGGTTAATATTGTCTTTGAAAATATTTTTATTTAATTTGGTTGTTGAACCTAAAAATAACATATTTTAATTTGAATTAGGTAGCTGTTGGTAACTGTCCTAAAAAACTAATAGGTAACAGGTTTTTATTTAACTTTTTAATATATGAAAGTTTCTATTTCCAATTATAGTCAGGTATGATGTACATTTATAATTATGGATTGCGGAAATTCAAAAACTCAAGAAGAATTGTATTCAAATATTGTACGCTGAGCCTGCGCATTTCCGTGTGGCTCACTAGCGCCATCAAATTTCAAATTTTTTTTTCGCGGTGGAACTATTTGACATTGTGCTTCCTACTTGAAAAATTTTCAAAAATTATTGCGTGTTTATTCAGTTTAAAGTGAAC
This sequence comes from Dorcus parallelipipedus, assembly GCA_958336345.1. Classification (NCBI taxonomy): domain Eukaryota; kingdom Metazoa; phylum Arthropoda; class Insecta; order Coleoptera; family Lucanidae; genus Dorcus; species Dorcus parallelipipedus. The sequence continues at coordinate 35,343,685 of OY284478.1, forward strand.
TTCATTTAAATATGGCGTCTCTGTCTAATGGTAAGTATATTTATTATCTACAATTAATTCAAAACATAAGCAAATACTTATACAGTTGGTTTCATAAAAAACGGGAATTGTCAAACGAAAAGATAATAAAAAATTGGCTATTCTGGCCATATCTACTTCGTTTAAATGCAGCATGTAAAAGTATTTAAAACAGAAATGATAAAAATTGTCAAATATCTGACAAAAGTACAAATCCCACATTATAAAAAAAATTAATTCCCGTTTTTTTTTTTAAATCAACTGTATCTATATAAATTAATAAATTAATAATTACATAAATTATTATTTGATATGGCCGAAAATGTAGCAGAGTGTACTATTAAATACCTCATGAAGTAGATGTGAGCGTTTCATTATTTCATTCGACCACTTCATTATTAGCAACCACCGTGGGTCCCCACCATGTATCTATATAGTAAAATGTTTACATTCTTCATATTTATTGACATCTCATATGCTATCGAAACTTTAAATCCTTTACAGTTGCAATTTTGTTAAATAATTTACGTGAAATGTGTTTTTCGGAATTATAAAAATAAAATGCATACAAAAAAAAGCCTACTTGATAACAGTTTTTTTTAACGCACCTTATACGGTGAGATCCATAAGTAACGAATAAATTAATTTTTTTACGAAATGAACGATTTTTATGTAAAATCCTGGAACACGTCAATTTTTAATTATAAAATGGCACTGAAATGGGTTGAGTGTACCTACATTTTGAGATATTCAAGATGAGAGTAACGTACTTTTAATGCCTATTTCTTTCTTTTTAGACATCAATGTTGGTGAAATAATTTTAAGCAGAAAATTTCTTTACGATCAAATGAGATCGTCAGGCCACCACAAAATGAAAGATTAAATTAATTTTTTGAAAGAATTTCTTAAAGAGAGAACACATTGTCCAATGTCGAATATTTCTGATTTAAATAAGAAAGTCTTCGTTTTTGTTAAAGAATTTAAGAATAAGTGGTTACGGGCCAATAGACACAATGATAGATTTCTCGTACATAACCAGCCTTGGTTGGAATCTTCGATAAAATTCTCAAACTTTTCATTAAAAAAGAAAAATATCGGCAGACCCACAGTTTGTTTCTCCCAGGTTGCTGAAAGAACTAAACGCCAGAAAACGAAAAACTTACGTACCTAATATACAGCAGACGAATTGTCTTACGCAGCACAAATGAATTTGAGAGCTTCCAGTCAAGTCAATGCTTCCAAATTAGTAAAAGAATTAATTTCTTTTCCTACGCGTGCAGCTCAGTATAGAACTGCTTTTAAGAAATTTAATACTGAAAAATGTGCTCTTTCTTCAACACAAGTTTTATCTATGTAGGTACGTGGAAGCAAAACTTACACGGCATCAATATAATGTTATTAGGGCTAATGACAAATGAAGATTCCCTTCATATAAAAAAATTCAATTTGCTAAAAAAGATTGTTATCCCCATAAGTCAAATATTACAGTAACCGATATTTCTGCCGAAGTTCAACTTCAAGCACTTCTCGACATCACAGTTTCACGTTTATTGAAGGTTCAGCAAGAAGTCATTGACAGCCAAAAGCATTTGAAAAATTTGTTGTTGGGGTTTTGATGGCGCATCAGGGGTGCGATTCTCCAATTTGTACGAGTTAAATTCGTATACGAAAACTGCCGAATTCCGCATACGTATTGATTATGTGCATTCTCGAACAAGCGTATACGAAATTTTTATACGAAACTGCAACGAATGATCTTGAGGCATTCGAGTTTGTGTTTTCGTATACGATTGTAACTAGTTGTGTGACAAGTGACAAGTGGGAAGTTAAAATTCGCGTTTCGATGCTCTTATGGTTTTTTTCCTGCTATGGCGGCATTAAGCGATCTAGTAAATTTAGCCGGTATTGAAGTTTTGGAAGAATTTGAAATGAGGGCTCACAGACATAGAAGATTTCATGTCTGTGATGACCCTTTTAATGACTTAACAGATCTAAAATTTCTTAAAATGTACCGGCTAAAAAAACAAGTGGCTTCAGATCTAATAGATCTGCTGCAACCACAGCTTGTAGCCCCAAGTAGAGTTTCTGCTCTAGCTGTAGAACGTAAGGTAAGAAAAATATACACATTGTTTTTTCATGTAGGTACTTGATATTAATTATGTGTCTAGGTATTAACAGCTTTACGATTCTATGCTAGTGGAAGTTATCAAAGTGATATTGGTGCTAATATTAATCATGCTATTAGTCAAGCGGCCGTAAGTCGTTGCATTAGTGAAGTAACAGATGCAATGAACACCCCAATAATTTTTAATCGATTTGCAAAACTACCAGAAAATATTGAAGAACTGAGAGGAATTCGTAGAAAGTAAAGTGACACATTAAAAAGAAAAGTTAAATTTTGATGATTTTTCAGTTTCTATGTTACTCATAATTTCCCAGGAGTAATGGGTTGCGTAGACTGTACGCATATAGCAATTTATCCACCTCAAATTGATGGTTTATATCCTGAGGCTATATATGTTAACAGAAAAGGTTATCACTCAATAAACACTCAGCTGGTAATTTGGTAATTATTGAATTATTTAATGAAATAAATAAATTTATTTCCAGATTTGCGATACAAATTTAAAAATTTTAAATGTTTGTTCACGTTTCCCTGGTAGCACACATGATACTTTCATCTGGAACAACAGTAATGTCCTGAGGTACATGCAAAGTATACATAGAAATGGAAATGCTTCTTACAGTTTATTAGGTAAGATTACATATTTATTTGCTTCTATATACCGCTCACAATTTACCAATATCCCCTTTTACATTAGCAATAACAATATTACAGGTGATGCTGGCTACGCATTGAGACCCTGGTTGCTAACTCCAATTGCTAATGCTGCACCTGGTACACCAGAGAGTCGTTATAATCAACGACACAAAAGCACCCGATCACTAATCGAGAGATGCAATGGAGTTCTCAAGTTAAGATTCAGATGCTTATTGAAACATAGAGTTCTTCATTATGCACCGGTGAAATGTTCTCGTATTATAAATGCATGCACAGTTTTGCACAATGTATGCATTGAAAATAATATACCACCAGTGGCACTAGGAGATGATGAAGGTGATGAAAATATGGGTGAAATTGATTTTGGGATATATAATGATTTAGAATATATAGATCAAGCTCCAGTACAAGCAAACAGAATAAATCCTGACTTAGTTGCTGGACGCAGAATGCAACAGCTATTAATTCGAAATCATTTCACACATAACTAGCATGTAATTACTCCTATATATTATGTATACTTACTTGTATTTACTTCATATTAATAGATGCACATTTTCTGTAATTTTGTTTTCGTTTAATTCCGTGAGTGCAAGGTGTGAAGGATATATTTAGGTATATCAACACATTCAAATAAACATTCATCAAAGTAAGCTTAGGAAAACAGAAATCACACAGAAATGAAAAAACGTTTTTTTTACAGAAGTAAAATATCATAAATGCAACTGAATAAAATCCTTATAAACAGACTTTAAATAACAATATCACAAAAAATACAACTGAATAACATCCTTGTAAACAAAACAGCCTTACAACAACATGACAAGAAAATGAATAAAATCCTTATACACAAACAAATAATACTGAAATCAAATTGTTTAAGAAAAAAATAAAACCTTCAATAAAATTAGAAAAACTAATAAAGACATATCAATCAAAACTGAGGAAAACTCTTGATATAACAATCATAATAACTAATAACTCCATTTTTCATTACTTTTTTCTAAACTTTTTGCAATTACTTGCAACGCAGTTGCTATATCCTGCTTTATAGCTATATCTTTTTCGTAAAGTTGTAATTTATGTTGATAATATTTTTCTTTTATAGAAATTTTCAGTTGGGTTTGTTCTGCTAATTTTGTTGTTGCTGCAATTGTATGTTCTAAACGGTGAATTCGTTTACTCTTATTCTTATTTGTGTTTAAAGGAAACTTTTCTTTCGATGAGGATGCCACTTCTCCACTCGAACATGGTATATTGTGCTCTGTATTGTCTTGTTCTTGTGTGGAATAACAAACTTGCATTTCTCTGATGTTTTCACTTTCTTCAATTGTGGTTACTTCATTCATTGATTCTTCGGGAGTATTTGGCATCTCAAACACAGCCTGAGATTCATTGACATATGGATGTCCTTCAGTGGCCACTGGGCCCACCAAACTTATAATTTCCTCCTCTACAGACGTGAAGTGTACCTCTGCTTCTGGTCCACCACCTGTTTGAGCTCGATATTGTTTAATCGAAGAACATTTTGCTTTAGTAGAGCTTTTCATATCGTGCCATTGTAGTGATAATAGCAATCTCTTTATAACAAATGAATTATAAATAACTGACATGTGTTACAATTTTGTATGTACAAGTTTTAAGTGATTAATAAGCCTAATTGAAAGGTTTATTTGAATAATACAACAATTTTAATCACTTAAATAATTCAAACGATAACTAAGAGTACTATGGAAAAATTCTTAAGACCATCCAGATTCGAGTCGGATCCTTATACGCCTACGGCTTCTAAAGAATAGGTACACTGGTTGAAAACCTTCGAGAATTTTGTGGCACTAACTGAATTTACTAGTGACGAAGACAAACTCAAAATATTAACTAATTACTTGTCTCATAATGTATACGAAATGACTAATGAATGCAGCTCATATGAAAATGTCATTGCTACACTAAATAATGTTTATTTGCCAAAGAAAAATGAAGTTTTTGCCAGACATCAATTGGCTATGCGGAAACAATAAACATCATACAATACGTGAATTGCTTAAACCAACTTAGTAAGGAGTGTAATTTCAAAAGTGTCATTGCTGCTCAGCATAGGGATGAATACGTTCGAGATGCTTTCATTAATGGTCTTATCTCGTCTACAATAAGGCAACGTTTGTTAGAAAACTCAACATTGAATCTCGCCGATGCTACGAAACAAGCTTTATCATTGGAGTCTGCCCAGACGCAATCTGAATTGTATTCACAGCAGCACGACTACCTACATACAACTGCTAGTGCTAGTACAGATCCTGAGCAAGGTCCTACCCCTAACAATTCACAACCTATAATATTTGCAGAAGTAAATGATTCTATAAATGCAACATCTCGTCCTTCATCTACTAAAATAAAGTGTTATTTCTGCGGTTTTGACAGACATTCAAGAAGTCATTGCCCTGCAAGAGAAGCAACATGCGGTAAATGTGGAAAGACTGGACATTTTGCTAAGGTGTGCAAATCACAATCGAATACAAAGAAGTCTATTGCTTCTTCAATCTTGACCTCAATATCACCTGGTCACTTGGAAAAGGCATTAATCCTTGCACGAGTCAATGATATTCCTGCTACGTGCCTAGTAGATACTGGAAGTTCCAATAGCTACATAAATCTGCATTTTGTTAAGCATAATAAACTCAGACTATTTCCTGATAATGGACGAGTCTCCATGGCAACCACTTCTCTTTCTTCTAAACTAGAAGGGCATGTTATTGTTAATCTTCAGTTGTATGAAAATGTCTACCCTCAATTTAAATTGTCTGCATTAAGAGAATTGTGTGCTGATATTCTTATAGGACATGATCTTATGAAATTGCATTCTAGTGTGGACATGTCATTTGGTGGACAACGAGATCGCCTCCGGATTTGCAATTCAACTTCTACCTTTGTTCAGCCACCACGCCTGTTTCGAAATTTGACTCCAAATTGTAAACCTATTGCGACACGATCAAGACGCTACTCTGATGAGGATTCTCAATTTATTAAAAAAGAAATCTCAAGATTGCTGTCAGAAGGGGTATCGAAGAAAGCGCATCTCCTTGGCGTGCACAAGTGTTGGTAACAAAAGATGATCATCACAAAAAGAGGCTAGTTATTGATTACTCACAAACTATAAATCGGTACACCTTGCTAGATGCATATCCACTGCCAAATGTGGAATTTATAATTAATAAAATAGCTAACTATAAAATTTTTAGTTCTATAGATTTAAAAAATGCTTATCATCAGATTTCCATATTACCAGAGGAGAGAATTTTTACTGCATTTGAGGCTTGTGGAAAGCTCTATGAATTTACAAGAATTCCTTTTGGTGTTACAAATGGAGTAGCCTGTTTCCAAAGAATAATTGACAACATTATCACACAAGAAAAACTAGAAGGCGTGTACTCCTATTTGGATGACATAACTGTTTGTGGACACAATGAAACTGAGCATAATCTTAATTTATCAAAATTTCTACAATGTGTAAAAAAATATGGGCTTGTGATAAATAAGGAAAAGTGTAAATTTGCCAAAAATGAAATTAAAATCCTGGGACACTTTATTAGTCATAAAACAATTAATCCAGATCCAGACAGGCTTACTCCTCTGCTTCAATTACCGGCTCCCTCCGATTCAGCTTCTCTGAAGCGAACACTAGGATCTTTTGCATACTACGCTAAATTGATTCCCCGTTTCTCAGACAAAATCAAGAATTTGATTAACTGTAAAAAATTTCCACTTAATATTGAAGCTTTAGAAGCCTTTAATAAAATAAAGCAGGAAATAGCAAATGCCTTAGTAACAACTGTTTCACATGATTTACCATTGATTGTTGAAACTGACGCTTCTGATTCAGCACTGGCTGCAACTCTAAGTCAAGACGGTAAACCAGTGGCCTTTTTCTCACGAACACTGACAAAAGTAGAGAAAGTACACTCTGCTGTTGAGAAGGAAGCTGCGGCTATTATGGAAGCACTCAGAAAATGGAGAACATTTCTTTTAGGTAAGCCTTTTAAACTAATAACCGATCAACAGGCTCTTTCATTTATCTTCAACAAAGAACTTTCTAGTAAAATAAAGAATGACAAGATAATGAGATGGCGCCTAGAATTGAGTCCATATGACTTTGAAATAATCTACCGCCCTGGGATAGAAAATATTAAGGCTGATATGTTATCTCGAGCCTGTGGAGCGGTTAGCCCTAATAAACTCTATGACCTTCATATCTCTTTATGCCATCCGGGAGTCACTCGAATGTATCATTGGATAAAAACTAAAAATTTACCTTACTCACTAGAAGAAGTAAGAAAAATAACATCAGAATGTCCCATATGTGCGAAAGTTAAGCCTCAATTCTTACATCACCAAGGAGTTCTCATAAAAGCTACAGGTCCTTTTGAAAGAATAAACATAGATTTCAAAGGACCTTTACCATCTAAAACTCATAATCGTTATATATTAACAATTGTGGATGAATTTTCACGTTTTCCATTTGCATTTGCTTGCCCGGACATAAGCTCTACAACTGTTATCAAATGTTTTACACAACTGTTTTCAATATTTGGCACACCCTCGTTTATACATTCCGTTAGAGGCTCTTCTTTTCTTTCTCGCGAACTAATATCCTTTCTCCATACTCTTGGAATTGCAACTAGTCTCACAACACCATATAATCCAAAAGGTAATGGACAGGTTGAACGTTATAATGGAATTATATGGAAGACTATCAATTTAGCATTAAAAAGTAAGAATCTTCCTATTTCTCAATGGGAAAAAGTATTAACTGAAGCCCTGCATTCTGTTCGATCTCTTTTATGTACTTCTACTAATTGTACTCCCCATGAAAGATTCTTGTCATTTCCTCGGAGATCTACAAATGGAAGTACACTACCCTCTTGGCTTTTGACCCCTGGACTCGTCTTTATGAAAAGAAATGTCAGAGCTAGCAAATACGAAGATCTTGTCGAAGAAGTAGAATTATTAGAGGCAAATCCTGAATATGCTCTTATTCGGAAGAAAGACGGTGCAGAAACAACTGTCTCTCTACGACAATTAGCTCCGAGAGGCAATAAGGAACTGGAAGTCTCTAATAATAATAACAAGGAATTACCTGAATCTCTCAACCGTAGTGTAGATGAATCACCTCATCGGGAACTATTGCAGACCTCTGGACGTCTATTCTTGACATCGAGAGAACTTTACAGTTCTTAGGAGAAAATATGAAATCACTTCCCTGGAAGTTCACTTTCGTTTCTCTTGTTTGTCAATCTGCTATTCTTGACCGTACGTGCATGGGAATGTGATATGAAGTTAATGCGAGAACTTTTACGATGCCTTTACGCCGTTGCCGGTTCTATCATCGGATTTTAACCAATCAAAATAGAGCTGTTTGGAATGTGACGGCGCACAGTGGTCCAGAATGAAATTCTAGCGCGACAAAATTATTTTTTTACATCTAAGTTTCCAAAATGGTGAAAATAACAAAATTATGTACTTTTAAATAAATTTTCTAAAGCAGTGATTTAATATCAAAATATATCGCAAAATTTTTATTTTTAGATTTAAAAAAAAATCAAGTTACTTTTTCAGTTTCCGTTGGCAACCCTGTTTATTTTGACAACATGTTCATATTTTTCACTTCTGACGAAGCTGTCGAACGACAGCGAAACGTTAAGTGTTTTGTGCGCTATTTAGTGTCCGGTTTAAAGATTTTGTGATACAATTTTCATCGGACAAAAACCAACTTTAAATATCAAAATATAATTATTTCTATAAAAAATTTTGCCTGATTTTGGATTGTTAAGCATGTAAAAAACTAGACTTTTCTATTTAAAAGTGAACTGGAAGGGGTTCCTTCCCAATTTTTTTATATGTTGCGTAGAAATGATTGTATATTGATATTCTCTTGGTTATTCTTAAAAATGTTCACGTCAAGTATCCAGCAAATGCTTATCTTACCTATAAGTATTTACTCATGTCGAGAACCAAATCAAGAGAGAATTTTGAAAAACTTAAAAAGTAGCAAAAAGTAGCAGTTCATTGGGCAAAATTATTTAAAAAAAATTACTGGCTACTATTAGGCCTGTTCCAACAACAGCCTGTGACTGGTCCGAAACTGTCAGAAACATGCGCCAATCAAAGTTTCATATTTAACGCACCTCTTGAAAGCGTTTATTAATTCGACGGGCGAATATATTTGACAGTTTCGAACCAGTCAAAATCTGTGTTGGAACAAAGCTATTATATAACTCGTAAAAACATCTAATTTGATTATATTTATATCTTCGAATAGTAAAATATACAATAACCTGAAACCAGAAGTTAAATTATCATATTTAGGTTTAGAAAAGAAAGTATTATTAAATAATTACAAAGAACTGTACTTAGGTACTTTTATATATTTATTAAGTAATTTGAAATTAAATGTTAGAATAATATAAACACATACTAGTTCTCCTGAGAATTGAAGTTCTACTACCACCAGCCAGTAGAAACAAGTTCTCATGAGGTTCACGCGATAGGAGCTAGTCAATTTTTCAAGAATAGCGTCTGTAGGTTTTCGAGAGAACTCCGCCTACTTCTCACGAGAAAATAGTTCGGAATTATTTCAAGAATAGAGCTCCTGGTATCCTATGCCTCCTACGGCCCACAAAATTCTTATTCACGGAGCAATGATTATTAAAAAAGCTTTACTTCCGATTGGACAGTTAACTGAAGAAGCTCAGGAGGCAACAAATAAAGAATTTAAAAGATATCGAAAGGGATTTACGCGACGATTTTCTCGACAAAAGACCAATGAAGATATATTGAATTTGTTATTAGTAGCGTCAGATTCTGTAATAACAAGTATGCAGCAAATCTGTAAGAAAATGCGTAAGATCGACAGAACAATTTTGCAGTTCTTGGAGGCACCTCTGCCTAGGCCTAGAGGAATATGCAACATAGATACGAATTCTTCTGAAGATGACAATTCAAGTAACAGTGATTCGTCCTAGCAAGTAAATTGAAATTTTGTGTTTTATTCAATTTCTATGTATTCTACTTTAGGACCAATTTCACAAATTTCCATAAATATTCTACTCTTTCATGAACTCCTTCGATTGTATTACAATGTATCTTGATTTTGAAGACCATCAAATATTAATTTAAATGCACCCAACACATTAAAAAATGCATATACTACTTTCTTGATATTATTAAATTTTTGATTTCATCAAATGTTTAAATTTAATTTCTTTTTGTCTACATAGTTAAAATTTAGTTTGATTTAAAATTAGGCCTTAAGTTATTATTAAATTAGTTTTGCAACATGTATCTTCACAAAAAGAGTTTTTACGTGCTTTCCTGAATCAAATCTTGAATTTACTCATTTGAATTATTTTAATGTTAACTTAGAATTCTATATAATTTGAATTACTATTTCCCTCGCAACATATAAGCCAATCAAATCTCTTAAATTTTTAAAAACCACCCAATCAGGTCGTATGATAGCGATAATTTTGGACATGTGCAAATTTTATCAATAGTTTGCTTGAATGAAATTGAAGCATGTAACTTCTAAATGGTCTAAGTGCCACAAAAATTCAACTTCAATATTTTTGTACTAAAGGGGTCGATGTGCTAAATCCAACCCTTTTGGTACAAAAATTTTGAAATTGAATTTTGTGGCACTTAGACCATTTAGAAGTTACATGCTTCAATTATGTTGCTATTTGCCATTAAAAGCAACGGTACTGGTAATGGTACATGGTAATTTGATTAAAATCAGAGGTCAAATATTTTTTATTTTTGGCTTACATTTTCAAGAAAATAACACTTGATTACTTACTTTAATTCATTACTTATTATTGTAAAACAAATAACTTGGGTAATAGTTCTCCGAATACAGCTCATGTATGTATGTCGTTATAATTTGGCATACACTCGAAATATTATTTATGAATATTACTGTAGAGTTTAAGTGCGTCTAATCTACTTTAATTATTTAATTCTTTAGTTTTTAGTTTCTTTAATACGTGTTATTAAAGGGTTTTCTCACTATCTCTATCTTGAAATAATTTGTTGTTCAAACGTTAAAGTATCTCATATACACACTCTTGTTTTCCGGTACTTTTCTTTTGTTTATTTTTTTTCTAACACTATTCAAATCTTGCATATCACAGCGTTTGAAATAAATATTATCATTACTATCTAGCAACGGCTCAATGTCCACACAAGATTGCTAACAGGCAAATACAGAAATTTGATAAATGAAGCAAATTACTTATACTTAAATATGTATTTTTCCGCTAAATTTATCATTATACAAAGAAAAAATAGTTTTGAACATTTTTTCATGCAAAAGTTATTTGTATTTTTAATTCTCATACGATTTAAGGTAGTAAATAATTTCTGGCAACTTTTGCTATCGGCCCCACTGTGCGATACCCGAAGTCGAAAACTACTACGGAAATCACACTGTATTTTCTGAAAATCGTAATTTTTTGATTAATTGTCTTGATTTTAAACACCAGAGTTTTTTACGCTCAAATTCTCAGTTTCCACAGAAGCGGAGTAGGAGTTTTTTGCCCTATAAAATTATTTATTACAATAAATAATTATTTAAATTTAATTGTTGCGTTTCATTATCAACTTGCCAATTTCCTTGCTAGAAGTCACTATTGTACTGTCGTACCAAACAAAAGAACCTGGAAACCACAATGTAAGGGCAATTTACTTCCGATAGTTGGATCATAATTAGGTGATACTGTAAGTAACGTCTGCACCGAACAATTTTCGGAAAACCACAACAATTATAACAGCTGTCGTTTCGGGGCAGTAAGCCGACGAACTGTACCGTAGGTAAAGACTAGACGACCCTTCGCAGTCGTAAATATTAAGTGGGAATTCCATTGACCCATATTTATTATTTATTTAGGTAAACTATTTTTCTGTTTACTTGTCAGTACTAATTTATAGCAGTAATTTAGTAGGCGCGTTACACTATTTAATGTTGCAACAAGCCAGAGATGCAGAGAATATGGCAGAGAACGTTCCGTCAAATCCATTAGAAACTAGCAGTAGCAGCAGCAGCAGCGACCCTTCAGAGAGTGAAGTTGTTTTTTCCGTGCCAGAGGAATAAAAAATTAATATAATTATATAAAAATGTAATTTGAGATTTTAAAAGGACATTTTGTCTTTTTATACTTACCATTATAAGATTGTCATTTTTGTATTTTTTTAGTAATTCATTTTTATAAGTGAATAAAGGAAAAAAAATATGTTTCAAATTTTGAAATAACTGTATTATATTGCAGAAAGACATGTGCCTTGTTTTTTTTTTTAATAGTATGAAACATTGAATCCATTTTAAATGTTTTATTTGCGTAAATATATTTGTTTTTTAAATATTTTTTTTTGTCCCTACAATTTACTCCGTCACTGCTCCAGGGGGTACCTCCTTACGTCTACCCGTCTCTATGTATGTTGCCTTCAAACCGAATTCAATACCGGGTCTATTATATTTCGACATCGTTGTTTCACACTAACTTAAAATTGACGTTTACATAATTCTTAGCACACGCCAACTTTGCTTTTTAAAAAAACGTGCGTGCGTGAAATATTTCGAAAATAGTGAACATTAGGTATAGGACATGTTGGAGATGTGTAATATTAACGATGCGCGCGGCGAATGATGTCCTTAAGGGGCCGCAAGATTTTCACGTTAACATCTCTGGCGGGGCAGCGGTAAGGGACGAAGTATGCTGAAGGCGGGAAAAAAGGTGGAGCCAAATAATGACTTATCGGGTACTGTCGTTGAAAATCGTACGATTTAGTAACTCTGTAGGATATCTTCAGCGTTCAGTACTTCAGTCACCAGCGTAAATTATACATTTCTGGGTTGCGTTTATAAACTACACCTTCGAGTGCACCCTGGGTGTATAATCGCATCTTTCTCACTCACAAATTTTTAGTTATTTTGCGTCTCGCTCATCAGTTTTAAGAAGTCTAGTGTTTACATGATTTCCATGACAACGAGATCACTTTTCACGTCCCACTTTTAAGTAGGGTAAAGAAAATGTGTTTGTTGCTATGGAAACACACGCCTGATTTAGTACTTTATGATTCTTATGTGAGAAGCAAAATGTATAAATACATTTATGCGAGAGAGATCACAATATTACCCGAGAGTGACCCTAGGGTGTAATTTATAAACGCACCCCTGGATGTTGAAGACAAAAAATGCGTGCAGTTTTACCGCGAAACTTTAAAATTTGTTACAGGGGAGAAACCACAAGATTATTCTATTCATAAATAAATAAGTGTTTTGAAGTTTTATGCGTATTTGTTATCATTATCAACCAAAGTTATTTTTTATACAAGCGGAAATATTAATTCACGACCGATGAAATCAATTATATTTAAATAATTAAATGATTTAAATAATTAAGGGTCAGTTTTATATTGACATTTAAAGGAGACTTTAAAATGAAAGTCACATTCTGATGTGTAAACAAATGTTTGTTTTGACATCTGAAAGTGACTTTGAATTTAAAGTCTCCTTTAAATTCCATTATAAAACTGGCCCTAAATGATTGAAGTAATTAAACTTTATAAATATAAAATTATTTTTTATAGCAGATAATAAGAAAAACCAATTACAAATTATATAAAGCTCAATATAGACGTTGCGATTTTTCTTACAAATAATGTTTTCATTTTACAATATGTCAGTGATAAAAATAATTGCAGCGAATTTAAAATTGTATTCAAATTGATTTGTTTGAGCATGATCTATTTTTTCAAGGTCAGATAGATGGATTTATTTTACAAGTTGGTGATTTCTAGTAAATTTAGATATTCATAACGATGACGCTGTCTGAAATGTTCATAATAACCAAAAACATAAAATAATTAATTTATAGATAAATAATACTACTAATATTAATGAGAACCGATTAATGTCACTTCAGAATAGGTGTAAATTGTAGTGATGGATCGGTCGTGAACGAGTCAACGATTTACTTTAAAGAGGAACGAACGAACGAACGAATCGTTCGTAGTGAATCGTTCGTAGATGAGTCGATGAACGGTGTCGTAAGTGAACGATTCGTTTAAAATGAAAGATTCACTTTAAAAAGATTCGTGAACGAATGCTCGCTGCACCTGAGTGTTTGTTCGTATTATGAGTCGATGAACGGTGTCGTTCGTATAAATTTGCTTGGCACTAATGCATCTGCTATTATCACTCTCCGCCCATTACCAGCTTTATTGCACTACCTACCGGAGTAAGCATTGCAACCGTCCTCGTTAATAACATTTTCAGATACCCGAATAAATAATAGAAATAATTTCAAATGCTTATAGCATTGTTTCCTATATTCTTATTGTAATTAAGTTTTAGTTTACTTTCGTTAAAAGTCGGGTAAAGTCGTTTCTGCTCCCCTGAATTTGACGGCTAAATAGACACTTGTTGTAAAATCTGGTTTAACTCTAAATTGTGAATAAGCTCCGCCTTCTATGGCGTTCCCGATTTGGAGACTTAATACTTCCAACAGAGAGCAGCATGTTGCTAATAATAATTAAAGAGCTTAGTAGTTTTTGTTTTATTTAAATCTAATAGCCTCCATTAAGTTGTGTTTGTTACGAATCTTTATAAAATTAGTTGTTCTATCTCGGAAAGTTAATTTTAAGTTAAAAGTCTACGTATATTAATAATAAAAATTATAAAAATCATTATTAAATATTAAAAATAACTTTCCGATATTCCTTATTTAAAAACAAAAAGAAAATATTAAAACTATTTGTTAGTCACATTAGTAATTTTAGCGTAATTCGTGATTTTGAAAATAACAACATGGCGGCGACTGTAACGCACCCTTAATTTTTCGTCGAACACGGATGCGATGTTGGTTGCGTTAATTTTTTTTCTCGGCCCGGAGAGAGATTCGAACTCGTTCCTCGGCGTTCGTGAGCCGTCCACCTAAGCCGCTCGACCGTTGGGTCAGTTGCTCGTATCAGTTCGAGATGTGTAATAATAACGACGCGCGGCGAAGGATGTCGTTTTTTTTCGTCGAACACGGATGCGATGTTGGTTGCGTCCGGCGGTGTCCATCTGGTGACGAATTGCGAAAGGACGATGGCCGGCGTCCATCTCGGAGACGTCGCGTCGGTGGGTTTCTGTAAAAAGAATGACGCGCGCGGGAGCATAGATCGCTGCACGCAGAACGGAGACGGCGCACTATAGGGCCAAAAGCACTTTCGCGTGTCAGAAATCTGTAACTTTTTTATTTACTGACTTACGTTAATAAAATTTAGTACATAGATTAAGAAGACTATAGGCTTTATGGCCGTGATGTAATTTTTGTAAAATTTTTATTTACTTCTTTATTAGATGTGTTGTAACACCGAAAAGTGAAAATTGCTTAACCTTCCACTACTCGCACGAAACTTTGTAACATTAGTACTCGCGCCGGTCTACAAGACCGGAACCCCAAAAACTGCATTGTAATTTATAAATGTGAATATTATTAAGAAATGATAGTATTTACAGTTTTTGGTAAGGTTTGTAAACTATTTTTCCCATTTTTCCAATGTTCATCTTCGTCATCATATAGACTCCATCACATAATTCCTGCAGTTTTGTAATTTCACGTTTACATTCGCCCATTATGAAGTCTTGGTAAAATAAATGAGATAATTTAGCACAATTGCAATGTCAAGAAAGCATTTTACTAATCGTTTTTTACAAAAGTTCCCGATCGCAAAGCGATTGCAAAAGTAACGAGAGTGCTCGCACCCTGTCTCACAGACCGTGTTTACCTATAATGTTTCAAATTACAGCGCCAATTGAACTAACCATCGAAGGGACCATTCCTTGGATGAATATGGAAAGGTACTTAGAGAGAGCGCTCGTTGGGACATGACATTCGAAAAATATTTATAAATTTGTAATGGAACGGTCTGTGAGACAGGGGTGCGAGTACTGGAAGGTTAAGAGTAAAGTGCCCTTATCTTAAAAGATACAGAAAAATGTCATAAGAAAAAGTTGTTTAGAATTATAAGTTATAGTCAAATACAAAATTAGAGCGATTAGTTTGAAGGTTGAGAAATTTAGAGTTTGATGCGAATCAAATAGCGGCTACTCTGAAGCTCATTTTAAATGAACGATTACGTACATAAGACACAATCTACGTGTAAAGTATTATACATCATTGGAAAGGGCACATCTTCTTGTTTTAAAATAACTACATAAACATGAAAATTGCTTACTGCTTTATTTAATAAAAAAACATTAACATAGGTATGTTTAATTTGCCATTTTAAAACTTAGCTTAAAGATTTAACTGTCATCGGGATTTGCCGGTGTGGAGTTATTGGTAGGATATGATAGTGAAAATAGTCCTCTAAATGATAGCGGAAATAACTTTTGCACATATTTGCACCTAACATCAAAAAACAGGTTGAAAGACGGTGACCTAAGTTTAGTGTAAGTAGCTACTCGTATTTTGTTTTAACCACAAAACACAACCACTGAAAAGGTAATAATACTTATTTATTGTCAAAAACCATACATTTTTTTCCACCATATTACCAGCAGAAAATACGAGTAGCTACTTACAGTCGTTGCCACGTCCGTAATAACTGTTTTGAAAATCTGCGTACATCAGATAAGCAATGCCAAATTTATTTTTACTCATTTCGAGATTTAAATTTTTATACAGATAACTTTCAGAATTGAGATGCAATTTAATATTTCGAATGTATGCGTGATCAAATTCTGACGCGTTTTTAGTAGGTTTGTCTTTTCTAGCATCTTGGAAAGCGACGATAACATACCTAGGTTTTTCTAAATTCGTAGACGTTCTTATTGGCCACACATCATTAAGGGTTGGGCGCATGCTTGGTAATTCATGTAGTTCCCATTCTCGATAAGGAATGAAAATAGATTTTGACTCTTGTAGAAACTGTAGCATTTTCAATTTCATCTCGTCATTGAGCGTAATGTGCGGCACGTGCCATTCGATTTTTTCTAAGCTTATGCTTGCCGTTTTCGTTCCCGTACTCATGTAACAATTATTGTCACTTCTGGAACGAAGTAATATTATTTCTTGTTTGGCGTTCATTATGATTTTCTTATAGTCCTCGCAGAAATTTTAACGGTATGCATGCCATAAATTTATCATCTAATAAAGTCGGATGCTGGTTCTGAAAGGGCACCCATCCGGCGACTTGTAATACTTTACTTTCCGCATCGTTATAGGATAGGTACGCCTTAATGGTAGTTGTCACGCCTACATTTCGAACTTTATCTATTTCCTTACCGTCGATTTCGTATCGGGTCTCTTCAAAAAGGAACGAATAAAGGTTATTTGTAAGGCTCGGATTATATGCAAAATGCATATTTGTTATTAAGAGGAATATCAACAAAATTGTAAGTTTTCTATGCATATCTAATGTTTTTTGATTAAAAGAAGCTAATTAAAAAATACATATTTTGCGTATTTTGGCACCTTCGTGAATATTTTAGGAAATATTGCATATTTGTGCATATTTTCTTCAAATCAAAAATTTCCAATTAAAAATTTCAGTTCAAGTTAAAAAGAATTAGTATCCTGCTAAGTGTTTCCTTCTTAAATTAGTTTTGAATGGCTATCTATAATGCCTATAATTCTTCCATTCGGATTGGTAGTTTATTTACACAAATATTTACAAGGTAGTTACAGGAGCACACACTAGGTAAAGCTCGGTTGTAAAATGGGACCGAACCGTGCGATATGAATAACTAGAAGTAAGTGTTGTAATTTTAGATTTTGTTGGGCAAAGGCCTCTGATTCTCGGGCAAACATACTTTCTAAGGGCTTTATGACAAGTGATTGATTTATTACGTCCAATTGTAAACTGGCATACAATATTAACTACGGACGAAACGAAAATGCCTACACGGTGATTTGTTCGAAACCCTTAAAAAATGTGTTGGAAAAAATAAAACTAAAAACATATTTAATTGTGAGGCGTCAAGTCCGAACACTAGGTTTTAAAATAGCTTGCTTGAGGCAAAACCAATTTAGTTGTTCTCTTCTTCTCTTTCGTTCATCGTGTGCAGTTCAATATGCCGAAAATACAAAGCTTAGTGTACTCGTGGATAAAAAATTATCCCCAATTGGTATTCAACGAGCACCAAGCTTCACAAAATAAAGTATTCTGTAGAGCATGCGGAAAAAATGTAAGTACGCCTACCAATATTTAGATAAATTAATTTTGTTTTTTTTTAACAAAACGTCTACAAATATATAGTTGTAGTTATATTTTACCCGACCTAGGAAAAGTATCAATAATTATTCACAGGCGATGAAATCGCGACAATTTTTTCTCTTTTTAAACCTTTCAGTTATCTTATCTGCTACTTCATTATACTAGTATACTCGTATAGACATAAAAAAGTATTTTGTAAATGTTTTTCTAAAGACTTGATGATTTTTAAATTTAGCTAAATTTTTTAATGTCTGTAACATAATTTGTAATATAATGTCTTTTATTTAATTTTAAGGTGTCATGTGAGAAGAAATTTTTAATTAAGCAGCACGTAGATACTGCGTTACACCGGAACAAACTAAATAAACTCAACTCTGGAAATGGTTCTCAAAGTCGCCTTATTGAAACATTTAAAAACATGGACAAAAAGACGGCGGAACAAGAGTTCTCCAAGGAGTTGTGTGAGGCATTCTTAAGCGCCAATATTCCATTATCAAAACTACAAAACACGAAATTAAAATGTTTTCTTCAAAAATATTCCCTACATCATGTTCCCGATGAAAGTACATTAAGGTAGAATTATGTGAACCAAATTTACACCCAGGTAAATACTGAAATTCGTTCATTGATTGGTAACCACTTGCTTTATTTTGAAGTGGATGAAACCACAGACTCTTGTGGTCGATATATTGCTAATCTGTGAATTGGTTGTCTTGATGTTGAAAAAGCTGGCAAATCGTATTTAATAAGTTGTAAGCAGTTAGATAAAACTAACAATTGTACAATAACTCGATTTATTCATGAAGGATTAACAAATTTTTTTCTGCCTAATCCAATTCCACATGAAAAAGTAATATTGATGTTATCAGACGCTGCTCCTTACATGTGTAAAGCCTCAGCAAATTTAAAAATATTTTTTCCTGATTTAATTCATACCACTTGCTTGGCACATGGTATTAACAGAGTTGCCGAAGAAATCAGAAACCAATTCCCTCTTGCAAACGAATTAATCAGCAACGTAAAAAAGATTTTTTCAAAAGCGCCATTACGGATTCAATTGTATAAAGAATCATTTCCGGGTTTACCGTTGCCTACACAACGAGTAATTACTAGATGGGGCACGTGGCTAAATGCCGCAATTTTCTATTCAAAAAATGGGCTCATTTGACATTTTTTTTTTATATCAAATTTGGAAACTTTATCATGTGTTTAACTAATATTTCCTAGAAAAAAAATTTTTTGTTCGTGTTTTAGACCATTAAAAAATTAATAAAAATAACCTATCGGTAAACGCTAGCCGTCCATGTTGTGACGTCATAGCATCCGTCCAGGGGTGCGTTCGTAAACTATACCTTCCAGTGCATTTTGGACCTGTAATCGCATCTTTCTCATTCACTATTTTAACTTATTTTGCATCTCGCTCATCTGGTCAAAAAGTCTTATGTTTACGTTCTTTACATTACAAGTACTTCCATGACAACCAACGAACTTCTCACACCCTACTTAAAGTGGGATACCCGATAAAGTGAAATAAATAGTACGTTGTTTTATTTCGCAATAATGGCAAGTAAAAAATCTAATTATAAATACTGTATTGTTCCGGAATGTAAGAATACAACTGTGTCCGCTCCTGACAAAACCTGAACGTACCCTATGGCGGAATCACCTTATTCTTGCCTGCCAGATCTTTAATAAATATATACATAATGTTTAGAATAAAATATACATTGAACAGGGTACTTGTACCTTTGTAGTTTAACTCCTCTCATTTCCGCGCTAATGTAATCTTTATTTGTGTTAAAATAATCCATTACCATTATAATGTCGACCTGCGGAAGATTACTTGAATCCGCTTTTACATAATTCTCTTCTAAGGAGCACATTGTATTAATTGTGCACTTTTAAGCATAAGCTAAATATGGAATTATGATAATTGCTAATGATAGTAATGATAACACCTTTTAGAAACTAAATAGTTTCCTGAACTGTATGTATCTGTGGCCTGCCGCCGCCCATGCGAAAATTGCTAAACGGATGCTATGACGTCACACGAAGATGGCGCGTAAGCTGTCGCGTTTCAAACGCAATGACTTTTTAAAAATTAAATGTTACTCACACATATTTTTTTATTGAATTTAAACGTATAATTTATGATTACTAGACAATAAAGAATATATTGTTAATAAAAATTAGTGAAAAAAAGATATTCGAAAACGACCCTATTATGAAAAAATTAAAAATTTAATTTTAGAATTCTCTGACGAATCTACTTCTATTAAAGCCAAAAAAATTTTCAAAAATAATGTAATACCAAATCAATTAGCGTTTATTGCAAGTAATTTTTCTGTAGTGGCCGAAACAATTTTAAAATTAGAATCAAAAGAGCTGCTTTTGACTGAATCATTAAATTTAATAAACAAATTCCATAGAGAATTATCAGCTGTTACAGGAACTGGAGACTTAATTTTTAAAAAGCTTAACTCAGTATTGAATAAAAATGAAGGATTCAAAATTCTGTCCAAAATGTCTAAAATTTTGAATGGGGAATTTGTTGATGACGATGACCTTGAATTAGATCCATATATTGTAAGCAATTTAAAATATGCACCCATTACTTCCGTCGATGTTGAACGATCTTTTCGACGTTTAAACATTTACTAGACGACCGACGGTATTCGTTTAAAATAGAAAATTTAGAGAAACACCTAATTGTCAATTTTTTTTCATAATAATAAATAGGCATATAATATGTATATAAATAGATTACTCCTGTTATTTTTGTGAATAGGTAGGTATATTGCTAAATGTTGTATTTTAAAAATGTATAATAATAAGAATAAATATGTTTTAGTTTATTAAATTGGAATGGACTTTCATTTTTTATTGTTAAAAGTTTTGCATATCGGCGCATATTTGGCATATATTAGAGCATATTTTTTAATATCTTGTGCATATTCTTGTTAAATTACGTGCATATATATGCGCATATTTTACAGATTTTCCGTGCATATAATCCGAGCCTTAGTTATTTGTCAGTCGACACTCGCCGGTACCTTCGTCACTCGGCTTGAAAGTTCCCTCGATGTACAGATAACTTTCGTGCGGATAGGTGTAAATATCTTGATGATTAATTAAGATTCTCACTTCGTCATTGTTGTTAAAATTCTTGTACGTCGGAGAATACCAGTGAAATTGCTTCTTAACGATAACTTCGTCGAAGTCGAGTCTTTCAGATAGATGCAACATTACCGTCGATATTTTTCACTTTATAGCCTAAACTTTGCAAAAACAATATATTGCTCGATGTTAACCTTTGGGGAGCTGTCTTCTGAATGATGAATTCTGCGGGCTTGTTTTGTATATTATTACTGCTACCGTTATTTTTGTCGTGGAAACGCAGGCCCATCACTTAACGTTTGTTTTTTCAATTCCAGTCTGATTCGAACTTGTTCACCTCTTAAATTTATCGACGATCCGTTCAGGGGGCTTATTCATGTTCTTTCGACAACGTTTCCGAATCGATCAATTGTAATCGATCAGTAAAGTGTCCGTAGTCGAGTGGATACGAAAATGCTATTCGCGTTCGTGCTCGATAAGCACATTTTCGGTGAGTCAGTAGAATCGGCGCAAATATTTCCGACCACTCTCACTACGCACCAATCAGGCAAGTCGTTGGTAGTATATAAGTCGATGGTAGTATACAGGGTGAGTTTTTTTCGATGCTTAGCATTGGGATCTCGGAAACTAGCAGAGCTAGAGAGACGGTTAAATGGGGAAAGATTTGTAGTTTTAGGAGCCCAGTTTAATGCAGCATACATACATTTTTTTCCAGCGCCTACTCTAATCTGATTTTTATTTGCTCACCATTTATAACTTGCATTTGCCAATAAACTTTTGTTTCCATGGCCAACCATATTAACAATTTTTAAAAAGAAAAACTGCCGTATCTCCGTCGTTTTTTTAAATAACCATATCGAATGTTACATCGTTGAAAAAGTAAAAAAAGGCCTTTCTTTTTCATTGATGGCCTACTATGGTTTCCATTAAAAAAAAACTGATGTGTATGTCACAACTGAAAAATAAGAGCTTATATGGAAAATTTAGTTCGACTGTTTAATTAAGAACATAATTCTGTACAACTTTTGTCTTGCAACTTTTCTCTAAAATCAAGAATAACTGAGCTATATCCATTTAACGAATTTATAAAAAATCAGTTTTTTCAAAATATCTAGCCAGCCATGAACTTTAAGAAAAAAACAAAAGCTGCATTAAACTGGGCTCCTAAAACTACAAATCTTTCCCCATTTAACCGTCTCTCTAGCTCTGCTAGTTTCCGAGATCCCAATGCTAAACATCGAAAAAAACTCACCCTAAGTCGATGCGCGCCATTATAAAATACTGTCATTTCGTTTCGTTCTTTTCGTTGAATTGTGTTTGATAAACATGAATGCACAACAAGTAAGTATTATTGTAATTTACGTACAGTACTACATACGTACGTGTGATGTAGAGGTTTGGTGATTAGTATAATTCAATCTATGGATATAATAGTAGTAATTGTAATCACAAGTAAATAAATGAATAATAAGTATTGT
This sequence comes from Dorcus parallelipipedus, assembly GCA_958336345.1. NCBI lineage: Eukaryota > Metazoa > Arthropoda > Insecta > Coleoptera > Lucanidae > Dorcus > Dorcus parallelipipedus. The sequence continues at coordinate 35,366,338 of OY284478.1, forward strand.
TCATTTAAAAAGATTCTATATGTATATTCCACCTTCTACTAATTGACTATGAATTGTTTATTGAATTATTGAGTGGTATAAAAGACTTTTCTGCCCATAGAGCAATTATAGTGGGAGATTTCAACGCCCCTCAGTTTCGAAGCGCCTCCTTAAATGGAATAACTATACTGCTAAACAACTTCAAAGAATTTCTCAACATGGAACAATACAATAACAATCTTAATAACTGTGACCGTACTCTTGATCTTGTATTTTCTAATGTATGTTGTATTGTTGAAAAGTCTGAAGGAGCTTTGGTAGATGAAGACTTGTATCATCCGGCACTGGAATTCTACCTTGACGATGACTCCCAAATCAATTTTGAAAACAATAATGAAGTTTCCAAATTTAACTTTAGAAAGGCAAATTTTTTTGCATTATATGATTCTTTGCTGTCCATCGAATGGTCCCAATTGGAAAATATTAACGATGTTAATGAAGCTTGTTCTGTTTTTTACGATTTAATTTATTCAGTGTTTGAAACTTCTGTTCCCAGGTATTCCCTGCGGTCCCGTCATTCTTGCAGATATCCACCATGGTTTAACACAGAAATTATAAACTTACTTAAAATCAAAGCTAATGTCCACAACAAATACAAGAAATTCAAATCTGACGGTTATCTAAATTTATTTAAGTTCTATCGATCCAGATGTAAGCAACTAATACATATCTCATATAATGACTATATCCACAACATTGAAAAAAATATTCGTTCAAATCCTAAAAGTCTTTGGCAGTATACACTGTGTCCACATTTCGATGCTCATCATTGGTATCTCGGTTATTAGAAAACATAGAGCAACGGTTAAATGAGGAATGTTTTGCAGAATTCAATGATCGCCACATATCTCATTTCAAATTTACCAGAACTTTTTTAAATTTTAAGATAATTAAAGAAAACCAAAATTTGCCGATTTCAAAGTTCCTCAATAACTCGATAACACCTAATGTGATCTCTTCGAAAGTTTTACAATGTTCAGACACTTTTTTAAGACAAAGATTTTGATATAAACAGAAACCCCTGATTGTCATTTGTTTTCAAGTTATTAGTGCTAACTTTTGTTTTTCATATGGCAGCCATATTGGATTTTTGCTTAGTTAGATAGTCTTTAAAAGGAGCTTTTCAACGATGTATAACATACCCGAACAATTTTTATTTGTAGGGGAGATATTAACAAAAACATAAATTAATTTCTAATATGAAATTAGTAGGCTATGAAATTAAACAACAGTAAGGAATGAAAGCTTAAAGATACGCTAAGTAATACTGTAAAATAACGAAATGTTACTGATGTGTAATTTCATATTAACAAAAAACAGACTGCCCAATAAAATTAGTAAGCCATGGAATTAAACATCCGCGTGAAACAAAATGACAAGCTGTCAACTTACAATTAGTGCTACAGAGATTAGTTAACTAAAATCTTGTGTATTATTATATTATTATATTATTACATTCATTCACATCAGACAGATGTACAGGTATATTTATATTTCTCTTTCTACCAAGACCAAGACTGTTAATGTGTAATGTTTCCATAAGACGCCATTAGTACCAGATTTAGAAATGTGGTCAAAGTAGGCTTTTTTCTCTAAGTGTAGCGTACGTGTTGTGAGGTTTCTCAATGATTTGTAATATTCCCAGTGTTGTGACAGACCACTTTCTCTAAATCTAGCTTTGGCTTTATCTCTAAGTGACATAACTAGCTTCAAGTTGTCTGTTAGCCATGGCATTGGTCGTTTGGTGAAGCGGTTTACCCGCACCGGAGCGTACTTGTCAAATAGAGCTACAATACTATCATTAAAAAAAGCAATTTTGTTATCTACATTACTAATATTAAATATATGATTGAACGGAATTTTTTCCAGATCGTACTGAAATAGATCAGAGTCAATGTTTTTATATGAACGATAGGTAGAATACCTATACTGGTTCCCTTTTAGTTAGACAACATGTAATGTTGCAAAACACTAATGCCCAGTTGCACCAACTTTTTAAGCAGAGCTTAAATTTAAGTTATTTTTAGCATGTGACATTTAAGCGTATGGTTATTACATGTCAAATACATTCTGATTGACATCCAAACTTCAACTTAAGTATCAATTAGAATGTGCTAACATTTTGTTAAATCTGTGAATAATGTCAAAGTCTAAACATCACTTAAATTTAAGCTCCGTTTAAAAAGTTGGTGCAACCGGGCATTAATCATGGTCTGAAAATTCACACTCCATAACACCAGCCTCCGAATAAGTATCATCAGTTGTAATTATTAAGTCTATAAGAGAAGTAGTATTCTCTGTAAGTCTTGTGGGTTCATTAATAATTTGTTTTGCACTTATTGTTTCTAAAAGCTAAGTTAATTATGTAACAGCAACATTATCAGGCTTGTACATATCTATATTAAAATCGCCACAACAATATATTAGATCAGAAATTATTGTATGTGAAGCTAAGGAATTTTCCAACTCATTAAAAAACAGTTTAAGATCAGAATTCGATGGTATATAAACAGCGCCCACAATAAAATTAGTTTGTAAATGTAACTGAATCAAAATTTGTTCAATAGAATTGTCACAGGGTAAAATAGAGAATCTTAAAAAGTCACGTACATAAATTCCTACAGCACCACCCCGATCCTTTCTAACAAATTTATAGCCATCCATCTGCAAAGCTTCCTCAGGGATCTTATCAATAAGCCATTCAGAAATTGTTAAAATATCGATGCTATTATGTAAAATAAAGTAGTGTAAATCATAAATTTTAGGCAAGAGAGATCTAATATTAATATGAGCTAACTTAATAACCTTATTATTGAAATTGAGATACAAAATTATTTAAAAAAAAGTAGAAAGTTTATATTTTAAGTCCAATGCGAAAAAATTGTAAAACATTGTTGGCGGCGTACAAAAAAAAAAGAAAACCGAAACAAAATTAAAAAAAAGAAATATATATATTTATATCCGGAAATGCGGAAAACTAGCAATGCTAGTGAAAATCTAAAGAATCTAAAGAGTAAAGTGTCTTTCTATTTTAATAAAAATATTACCATTGTTGGTAAAAATGGCCTTATTACTAAAATGTCCAGCTAATGTTTTCACGATAGATGCTCTTTTACGAGTGAGATCCTCACGAATAATGAACTTCGTACCCTTAAGTTTCTTCTTAACTGAATAAATTGTATTCCTTAAATCGCGTCGGCAAAATTTAACTATGAGGGGCCGGTGACTACCCTCAATACCTTTTAAACGATGGCAACAGTCGATGTCATCCTCGGTCACATTTATTCCTAATTTATTTCGACATACATCAATAATAGCTATACATGGATTCTCAGCAGGCCTTTCTGGAATGTACGTTATGGGGACCCCTATACAAATTTAATTATGGATCTAAGTACTACTTATAAAAAGTGAGCAAATAAAAATCAGATTAGAGTAGGCGGTGCAAAGAAAATGTATGTCTGTGATTAACTGAATTAAGTAATGTAATACTTTCATGGGCTGTCAAATTTATTGACGTTTTATTTGATTAAAAATGGTATACACAGCAATTCAAAAAGCTTTTATTGTAGAGTCATACTTTTGTACATGTGAAATAATTAATTGTGAGAAGCAGTTTTCAATTCCGGAATGTTTAAGATTGTAGCGTGAGTGCTCGGCTAACTCTCATCCTATATTCGTCACTATGGTGATAGTAAATAAATATAGTAACACGAGGTGTCGGAACACACGTATGACAGTGTAGTATCCTATGAAATAGTAACTTGGAGTTAGCTATGAATTTGTAAATAGCAATGTCAGATAGAAAAATATAGAGATTTTTCAAAGGCCTTTTATTTAATTATAAAGTGATATTATATTGGCGACGAGGATTAAAAAGAAAGGTACAGCCCCAAGAAATGAGTGAATATACTATTAATTAATTAATTAAGGTTATACACATTCTCTATCTATCTACCAGGGAAAGAGCGGCGTGATAACTAACTCGTTACCGACAAATGTTGTTATGAACCTTTGCGCAGAATATTTGGATGAAGACAGAATTGTTGTCCACGATAATTTTTATACTAGCCTTCCACTTGCCAAAGTATTACTTGATAGAGAAACACATAGTCTGGGAACACTCAGAAAAAATAGGAAAGGGATTCCAAAAGAAATCATTTAAGCAAAGTTGAAAAAGGGAGAAATTGTTGGGAAAGAAGATGCAAATGGAATCGTTGTTTCTAAATGGAAGGACAAGAGAGATGTCATGATGTTATCTACATATCATGATTTAGAAATGGTAAATACTGGGAAGGAAAACAGAAAACGAGAAGATATTATTAAGCCAAAGAATATTATTGAATATAACTCCGTCAAGGCAGGCATTGATTTATCCGACCAGTTAGCTTCTTATTCTTCTCCGGTAAGAAAATCCGTTCGTTGGTATCATAAAGTCGCCATTGAGTTACTCATGGGAACAACTGTGGTAAACTCCCTGATTTTTTATCGAATTGCACATCCAGGCACATCTATTAGCATAACAAAATTCAGAGAAGGCCTGGTAAAATCTCTAGTATAAATGATACTGAATGATATATACATTGTATGTAATAAGTAGTGTGGCAACACTGTGTACGGATATACATTACTGTACGTGATCTTAATAAAGTACATACATTAACTCATTAGTTATAATTATTGTTGCTTGTTAACAACATAATACATGGTGTCAGGTGAAACTAGATACCTTTAGTGAAAAAGGCACGTGTAAGGCATAAAGAGATTAGAAAGGTGAGGCACCAAATTCTTCCAAAAGGAAAGTTAACCTAAAAAAGGCGGGAAAAATGGATATGGTGATCAAGTTACCTGAGCCAATACTATTTGATGCTAATGTTTCCAATAGCTGGAAAAAGTTTAAACAGAAGTTTAAAATATATTTAGAAGCATCAGGTGAGTCAGAAAAACCAGAAACGAAGAAGATTGCAATTTTATTAACCGCAATAGGCGATGATGGGTTAGATTTATATAATACATTTACATTTAAAGCTGGAGAAGACAAAAATAAGTTAGAAGTAATTTTAGAAAAATTTGAGGAGTACTGTGCACCAAGGAAAAATGTAGTCTTTGAGAGATTTGTATTTAATAACATAGTACAAAAAGAAGGTCAGTCATTTGATAATTTTTTGACTGAACTAAAGAAAGCAGTTAAATCATGTGACTACCACGATGAAGAAAGTCTGGTACGTGACAGAGTAGTGTTAGGCATATACGACAAACAGACACAAGAAAGGCTACTGCGGGAACCGAACCTAGATCTACAAAAGGCTGTGAACTTCTGTAAAGCAGTGGAATCCAGTAAAAGGCAGGCAAAAGCAATGCATTCAGAAAGTACAATTCATGCTGTAAGAATAAAAGAAAAAGTAAATGACAAGCATGACAAACCATGTGGCAGCTGCGGGTACAAACATGATTATGGAAAATGTCCAGCTTACAAGAAGACGTGTGCTAAGTGCAATAAGAAAAACCATTTTGCGAAGATGTGTAAATCCAAAGTTGAAAGGAAGGTTAGAGGAAAGAAGGTGAATGAAATCGCACAGGAAATGGAAGGACTAAGTGAAGAAGTAAGTGAATTTTACATTGTCTCTGTAACAAGTGTAAAAGAGCATGAACATGAACAGTGTAGAACAGGTAAAAGAGAATGTGTGGTTTCAAGAAATCCAGGTAAATGGAAAGACTGTAAATTTTAAGTTAGACACGGGGGCAGAAATAAATGTGTTACCATTAGACATACTTAGAAATGTAGGAAATAATGTTAAGATAAAAAGGGTAAATTTTAACATAATAGCTTATGGCAATGCGGACTTTAAAATAAAACCATTAGGTATAGCAAAATTAGAGTGTGCTTCTAAAAAGGAAAAGAAATTGTTAGAATTTATAATAGTAAATGTTAAACAACAAGTACCACTATTAGGTCTTAAGGGATGCACGGAAATGAAGTTAGTTAAAAGAATTGATAGTTTAAAAGTTAAGTTTAATGATGTAGAGGAAATTAAACAAAGGTATAGTCAAGTATTTGAGGGATTGGGCAAGTTTCCTAGTAGTTATAGCATTAGTTTAAGAGAAAATGTAGTACCACATATTCAACCAATGAGGCGTCTACCAATATGTTTGCATGATAGGTTAAAAACAAAATTGGAAGAATTAGTAAAATTAGGTGTAATTAGGCCTGTAGAGAAACCAACAAAGTGGCTGAATTCTTTAGTCATTACGGAAAAGAAAAATGGGGATTTAAGACTGTGTCTTGATCCAAGACCACTAAATGTTGCAATTAAGAGAGAACAATTTGTCATTCCAACAGTTGAAGACATTTGCTATAAACTAAACAAGTCAGAATATTTTTCAGTTCTTGATTTGAAAGATGGATATTGGCAAGTACCAATAAATGATGCAAGTTCAGATTTATGTACCTTTAGCACTCCATTTGGTAGATTTCAGTTTTGTAGACTTCCTTTTGGAATTAACTCAGCTCCTGAGGTATTTTATAAAAAAAACTATGAATTGTTTGGAGACATCAGTGGAGTACAGATCTACATCACAACAGAAGAAGGACATGATTACAATTTAAAAAGGGTACTAGATAGAGCACTGAAGTACGGTATTAAATTTAATTCTCAAAAATTACAGTTTAAGAAAGCATCTGTAGAATTTATGGGATACATATTTTCTAAAGATGGAATTAAAATTAATGACAAGTTTTTAAAAGCAATTCTTAACATGCAAACACCAACAAATAAAACAGAGTTATTGAGAATTTTAGGAATGGCCAAATTTGTAGCAAAATTTATTCCAAATTTATCAGCTATTACTGCTCCATTAAGACATTTAACCAGAGCTGATGTAAAATGGATGTGGAAACCGGTGCATGACAAATCTTTAAAAAATTTGAAAACAGCTCTTGTAGAGGCTCCTGTACTATCATATTTTGATACAAAAAAACAGATAGTAATACAATGTGATGCATCTAAGGATGGATTAGGAGCATGCTTGTTACAAGACCAACATCCAATTGCTTTTGTTTCAAGAAGTTTAAATACTACAGAGCAAAGGTATGCACAAATAGAAAAAGAACTTCTAGCAATTGTCTTTGCAGTAGAGAAGTTTCACTCTTTTATTTATGGACATCAAAATATTGTTGTAAACTCAGATCACAAACCGCTTGAATCAATTTTTAAAAAGGATTTAAATAAAATTTCGGCTAGACTACAAAGAATGCGATTAAAAATATTAAGTTATGACCTAAAGGTTCAATATGTACCTGGCAAATTATTATACATTGCGGATACATTATCCAGAGCGTTTTTAAAAGATGAATTTCAAGATATAACAGATTTAGAGTTTGAAGTACATACCCTAATAAGACAGTTACCGATATCAACAGAAAAAATTAAAAGAAGCTACCAATGAAGATGAAGAGTTAATGAACGTTATCCTGTTAAGCAATCAAGGTTGGCCTGAACATAAAAGACTGAAATAGAAATAGAAATACTGAAAAGAAACTTCAGTCTTACTAGAAAATTAGAAATGATATTAGTGTTTTTGACGGATTAGTGTTTCTAAATAATAAGATAATAATACCTACTAAATTAAGAAAGGAAATGTTAACAAAAATTCATGATGGCCATTTTGGGATAGAAAAATCTAAAGCAAGAGCGAGACAATTACTATATTGGCCAAATATGAATAATGACATTGAAAAATTTATTAAGAACTGTAGAATTTGTGAAAAGTATTTAAATCGTAATCAAAAAGAGACGTTAAAATCATATGAAATTCCGACAAGGGCACGGGAAAGAGTAGCGACAGACATTTTCTCATATGCTAACATTAGTTATTTAGTTGTAATGGACGCGTACTCAAACTGGCTGGAAATAGAAAAAATTAGAAATAAATCATCGACAGAAGTAATTTACAAATTAAAGGAAGTATTTGCAAGGTTTGGATGTCCTGATAAAGTGATATGTGATAACGTACCATTTGGCTCAGAAGAAATGAAGAAATTTGCAAGTGAATGGAATTTTGAGGTAATTACAAGGAGTCCAAATTATCCCAAATCCAACGGTTTGGCAGAAAAAGCTGTAGGAATATCGAAAAAAATGTTAAAGAAGTCTTTGGAAGGAGATAAAGAGATTTGTAGTAGTTTATTAGAATACAGAAATTCACCTTTAAAACACATAGAATTATCACCGGCTCAGTTACTAATGAATAGAATCTGTAAAACAAAATTACCAATTACTGTGGAATTATTGAAACCTGAAATTCCCAAAAATGTAAAAGAAAAACTAAGCTTCAGGCAAGAATGTAATAGGAAGAATTATGACAAAACAGCTAAAAACTTAAAAGAACTTGAAATGGATCAGAATGTAATAGTATATGATCAAGTACATAAAAACTGGTCACCAGGAAAAGTGATTCAACAGTTTACCACTCCAAGATCTTATTTAATACAGAACACAGAAGGGAACATAATAAGAAGAAACAGAGTAGATTTAAAACAGTCGACAAATAAATTAGAAATCAAAAGGTCCATGTCAATACCAAGAAGAGATGAAAGAAGTCCAAGTAGAGACGAAAGAAGCCCAAGAAGAGACGAAAGAAGCCCAAGAAGAGACGAAAGAAGTCCAAGTAGAGACGAAAGAAACCCAAGAACAGACGAAAGAAGCCCAAGAACAGACGAAAGAAACCCAAGAACAGACGAAAGAAGCTCAAGAACAGACGAAAGAAACCCAAGAAGAGACGAAAGAAGCCCAAGAACAAACGAAAGAAACCCAAGAACAGACGAAAGAAACAAAAAAGAAGAAACATGTGACACAGGGACGAATAGACAATACAAAACAAGAACAGGTCGTATTATTAACAAACCAGTTAAATACAGGGACTATATGTAAAAAGGGGAGATGTAGTATAAATGATACTGAATGATATATACATTGTATGTAATAAGTAGTGTGGCAACACTGTGTACGGATATACATTACTGTACGTGATCTTAATAAAGTACATACATTAACTCATTAGTTATAATTATTGTTGCTTGTTAACAACATAATACAAAATCTCTCCTGAATCTTAGAAATAACCGCGAAAACATTCCCAGCAAGCGATGCAAGACAATCCACGTATTGAAAGTAACTGACGAAAAGTGCAAGAGAAACAGAAAAATAAGAAGAAGGTGCACGATATGCTATAAAAAAATATCACAAGAAAAGGGATTCAAAGAAGCATCTAAACTAGCAAGAAAGGTTACAACTTATTGCGAAACCTGTGAAGATCGTTCTTCCATTTGTGTGGACTGCTTCCCTAATCATTACTGATTCTGAATTATTACCGGTATAAATTTTTTTAATTTTATTTTTTGTTCACATTTGAGTTTTGAATAAAACGTGACTTTGCATTCAAAATTATTTATTTTTATTTAACCGATATTGTGAATTTTTATATTCATTTTATCTTAGGGGTTATTTTCATTTACGTCATCACTGTTCGCCGAACCACTGCGACTGATGTTTTCTTGTACGCCAAACAAACTGCTGTCCATGTATTTCACATTAGAATTGAATCGCCAGCTGTCTGGCGGATTATAAAGTAACCTATGCAAATGACAACCGGCGGTCAAGCGGCAGAGAAGGAAAAATTTGAAATGACCGCCGGCGATACGAATGCCATTTTGGTGATCCCTAGACATATTAGGCGTTTACGATAATTGGAGCGGTTTATACCGCTTTGTACCAAGAGCGTTCGGTAATATAGATACATGTACCGAATCGCGTTTGTTAATTGTAATTCATGTATTGATACATGTATCAAATACATATCCTTTGGATCTGCTATATTAGCAGATCCATTGCGGTAAATGTCAAAGTATATACATTTACACTTGAAAAAGAAAAGTTAAGTGAATGAAAAACATGAAATCCCAAAAAATAAAAAAATCAATGCTGATATTTGCAGCATCAGAATTACTTGACGATAGTGATGAGGAAAATGTGTGTGTACTGACATCAATCAACGATTATTTACGAAAAAAAGGAAAGACACGCGTTGCCATAAAAGATTATGTAGAACAAGTGGTACATCGTTATAGTTTAGATGGTGAGTTTACTTGTTAGTTTATTTTATTTTGAATATTAATATAAGCATAGGTACATATATTACTTATGTTTTCAGATTTCAAAAGTCATTTTAGAGTAAGTCGTAGCACTTTTGAGTATATAGTACCTACACATTTTAGGACCATATTTAATAGAACAGAATCCAACTGGAATTGGACCTCATACTTACACACCTGAGACACAACTTTTAGTAGCTCTAACTATATTATCAAATCAAGAAGTTTATAGGTAGAGCTGACATAATAATAGTTGTGTTTCTTTTAACTGATCTGATCTAATCACTTACAACTGTTTAGAGCTTGTCGGTCAGTTAAAAGAAATACCACTATTAATTACTATTAAAAATTAATGTTAGTACTGATCTTTACAGAGTCGTTGCCGAAAAATTTGATATTTCTAAATCTACAGCTTGGACGTATTTAACGAAAGTGTGTGATGTTCTTACTAACCTATCATCAAAATACATTTGCTGACCTTCTGATCGGAAAGCTCAACAAGTTATTCAAAGATTCAAAACGAGGCAAGGTTTTCCAGGAGTATTAGGTGCAATTGATGGGAGCCACATACCCATCACACCTCCAAATAAAGAACAAAATTCATATTGTAATAGACATCATTATCATAGCATAATTTTACAAGCTGTGTGTACTGCAGATTATATTTTCACAGATGTGTTCACAGGTGAGTAAAAAACTAACATTAATTTTTACTATTTAAAAAGGTTGTTTTTAGGATATCCCGGTAGTGTGCACGATGCTCGTGTTTTCCATAATTCACCATTAGGACGTAAAATAGAAACTGCACCGTTTGAATTATTTCCCAATACTAACTGTCATATATTAGGTGATTCAGCTTACAAGTGCACTACTTATGTATTAACTCCCGTTAGAGATAATGGGCATTTGAGTAGAAAACAAAAGAACTATAATTATAAGTTGTCTGCCACACGTGTATTCATAGAACAAAGTTTCGGGTTACTGAAAGGAAGATTTCGCATATTAAAGCATATCAACGTATATAACACAGTGGTGATTCCTAAAATAATTATTGCTTGCTGTTTATTACATAATATCTGTGTATTACAAAATGACAATGTAATTCTAGAAGTACAAAATGATACAAATCTGAATCTTATTTGTAATGATCCAGACTCTATTAGTGGGAATTGTAAACGTAATTATATTGCAGATAATTTATAAAAATTGTTTAAGTATTTAGTTCATAAATAAAATGAATATATTTTGTACTAATATTGCTTTATTTTAAGTAGTTAATAAATATGTACAAAATACTGTGAATATTATTCTGATTTATCTTTCAAAACTGCTATTAACTCCTTGAAAATGGACATTTTTTCAACATGACGTTCAGCTTGCTCTTTTCGGAATTCTTTCAACCATGCTGGTTCAACTTCTGTGGTTTTTGCAACACGTCTTTTCTTTTCTGGTGGCCCTGTCGGTGTTGTTGACCTGCTGCTACTAGAAAGATCCTGCAGATAAAATTTAAATAAAATATTTATAAAATTAAGTCAGCAATTACTTACCATATCAGTCATTGATGTGGAAGGAGATGTTACATAGCCACTTATATTGCTTGCCATAGCAATAGGCTGAACAGCATGTGAATTCCCAAAAATATCATCAAATTTTTGAAAATAAGGCCATGACATAGTTCCTCTTCCACTCTGAGCATTATTATCTTTTATACGCTTGTATGTTTTTTTTAGGTTCCGGAATTTTATGTCACATTGGTCCCCCGTAAATGAATAACCTTTATCCAACATACATCTAGCTATTGAATTCCATATGCTCTTATTGGTTTTGTGGCTAGATTTAAAATCTTGTAAGTGGTCTTCATACAATGATAGCAACAATAAAATTACATCATGTGTCCATTTTGGTCCTGTCTTATTATCTGCAATATTTTTTTTTATTAGAATCTAATTCAACAATGGCATTTTAAATTATTCTTACCTTCATACTGTAAATTAGTTAAATCTTCTGTTTCAGCTTCGGGTTCACAATGCAGTTCGGACACGTTCTGTTCATTAAGAGGCATCTTTAATAGCAATCTGTTGTCAATATTATCGTTCATGTACCCTGTGGTTTTGTCTAGAAGATCAATTTAGATAATATTCCTTTAATTTATAGATAGAAAATACATACTGGCTGTATTATACACATATATATTGCCACAGTTGTCAAAAAGAACCTCATTTTTTTCATTTGTAATAGGAACTAGCCAATTATCTCCTTTCTTTGATGCATCCATAATTTACTACAATTTACTACTATCAGATATATCAACTGAAAAATTAATCATACAAAAAACAGTTAGGTAAATCAAAACAAAATAGATCATGGGAAATACTAAAGATAATTGTCATACCGCACAGCACTAACCACAGGCACTAACAACACTATAAACCTGTAAAACTGTAATACATAATACTGTTAAGGTTAGGTATCCACTTCCTGCCAAATACATATAAACGTGACATCTGACAGCGTTCGGTAATTCGATTATCGATCCATTTACCCTGAAGTTATCAGCTGATTACCGCAAGTACCGGAATATTTCTACCGCTCCAATTATCGTAAACGCCTATTAGTTCGGCAGCTAACGTGTTAAAAGTTTAGGTACAGTGACTCACAACTTAAATGATGCAGTTGTGTTTAAAATGAGTAAAGTGCCAAAAATGACATATACATTTATTTTAATTGAACCTGAGATGGTTAAAAGAAATTAATAAGAACTCATTGAAAATGTAGTACCTTATTTTAACGAAAAGGTAATATAGTATAATAACACTACACATTAATATCAAATTATGCGCGAATTTCATGTCACAGCTTAAGTGATGCACAGCTTAAAGGAACCAAAATTAAGAACACTAAAAATACCTATGGATTTAATAAATGATATTTAATATTTTGTTGGTCTTCCTGCATTATCAATAACATTTTGTAGCCGTCATGGTATTGATTCGACTAATTTCTTGGTATTTTCCGGAGAAATCGTATTTCATTCCTATATTGTTTTGGATATAGCCAAAGAAACATAGCCAAAATGGTAAATAAATGCTCATCAAATGTGCAACATATTATTGACATACAGTAAGGAAAATTGAGTCGTAAACAAATCAAGAGTGGCTCCAATGCTCCAAATAAGATTTTTAGCTAACATAAACAACAACAGATTGTTGAGAAATGACGAATAATCCCAAAAAAAGCGTACCTAAACTAACAGTTGAAGTGAAAAAATTTGGAAAACGATGTAATCCGGAAACTATTTGGCCCATATTGTGAAAGAACAGTTTATATAACCGAACCGCAAGAAATAAGTCGTTTGTTAGCCGAAAAAACAAACTTTTAAGATTACAGATTGTCCGGGAGCATCCTAATAAAAATATGGAGTTCTGAAATTCAGTCATATTTGCGGATGAGACAAAAGTCCATTTTTGAGTCCGACGGACAGATTTCAGTGTGGAAAAAACCAAATGAAGAACTGAAATTAAAGAAAATTACAGTCACACTAAAGTAAGGTGGAGATAGCGTCCTGTTATGGAGTTACATGTCATTTGTTGGAGTGAGTAACATACATTTCATTGAAGGAAACATGAATCAATACTTATAATTGGACATTTTAAGGCTGCATATAACAAGTAGTACACAAAAAAAATTGGTATAAATGACAACTACCACTTTTATCATAACAATATCCAAAGCACACATCATATCGAGTCTGTGGATGGTTACTTTGTAATTATCCACGAGTTGTTAAATACCACCTTAGTCACCCGATCTTAATGTCATTGAAAATTTATGGTTAAAATTAAAAAAATTAAGTAAAAACTGCGTATGTATCCAGCAAAAATTATTTAAAAGCAAAATAATGGTGGAATCGAATACGATTTCCCCGGAGTAGACCAGGAAATTAGTCGAATCAATACCAAGATGGCCACAAAATGTTATAGATAATGCAGAAGGACCAACAAAATACTGAATATCGTTTATTAAACTCATATGCTTTTTTTATGTTCTTAATTTTGGTACTTTTAAGCTATGCATCATTTAAGCTGTGACATTAATTTCGCGCATAATTTGATTTTAATGTTTAGTGTTATTATATTATATTACCTTTTTGTTGAAATAAAGTACAGAATTTTCAGTGAGTTCTTATTAATTTCTTTTAAGCATTTCAAGTTCGATTAAAATAAATGTATATTCCATTTTAGCACTTTAGTCGTTTTAAACACAACTGCATCATTTAAGCTGTGAGTCACTGTATGTGGAACGAATTGACGAAGTCATTAGGTTATAATTGGTTTTATTTGTAGGAAAATGGGCTATAAGTGCTGTGTACCAAATTGTAAAAATAGTGACGCGGGAGTAATGTTACATCGGTTTCCTTATAAAAATGAACAAGTAAGTGATTAAGTATTTTGTTTTAATTTTAGCCTGTCGAGCGATTATTTGTAACCGATTATTTGTACCATCGGCGTATATTGCGAAAATTAATAGTAAGTTATAATATTCCAGATTTACAATCAGTGGATTTCTTTAATAGGCAGGCAGGATCTCGTAAATATGGATCCACTAATGGTATACAAGAAATATCGCATTTGTGATATTCATTTTCCTCATGATGTAAAAATTGATCGGAACCAATTCTTTTCAAGATCATTTCTTAAGTTTGAAGCATGTCCAACGTTATTGTCAGGTATAAGAATAATGAAGTATAAAATAAATATCTAATATAATAGATTGTTTTCATGATAGAGACATCATCTGCATTGAATGAAATAAGGGATGAAACATCCAGTCAGGAATATGTAACTTCCACAAAAGTTTATCTTCCAAGTTCTGTGGCTGCTGAAGTGAATGTTCAAACTAGGGATGCGCAAAAAGTATCGGTTTTTTCAAAAACCGGTTTTCCACTATGAAAAAATCGGTTATAACCGGTGTTTTTTAATTAGGTTTAAACCGAAGAACCGATTTCTAAATCTTGGAACCGACTATCGGTTCTTTCGTGTTACGGCCGAAGATTTTGTGACGTTTCGCTATTTTACTCGAGTGGTAATCTTTTCGTTTGTGGTGATAAAAGTTGGGAGCAGTGACTATTTTTCAGTTGGTTACGTTGGTTGAAGTGTTTGGTCATTGGTGGTGTTTGTTCTTTGTTCGTTGCATGTTCGTTGTGTTTACTAACCTAAAATTAAAATAGCTGGTTATTTTCGGTATTCTATTCGCGCCAGTCCAATGCTTCTACAAGTGAACTTCCCGCCTGTAAAACTAAACCTTTCTATTAGGGCGATTACACAATAATGCATTTACATAAAACATAAGACAAAGCCGTAAGAGTAATTCGACCTATGTAAAGAAGTGCGCTAAGTGTGCTGTAACACAATAGGCTTTTTGTCGCGAGGTACCAATTCATCAACGGTTCGCAAAGTTGAAGAACCGTTCCATTGCCGCGGTGTTCGGTTCGAAATTTGTTACTCCGAGTGTACCTCAACGGTTCGTAAAATTGTGAACCGGGTTGGCAGAGGTGTTTCCCTGTAACGGTACCCGAGTAAATAAATTTAACCTCACAAATAAAAATGTATAAAGAAATGGCTAGTGAAGAATTAGTGGAAATTACATTAAATCATCAAGGTTTTGATGTAACAGCAATTGTAAGCGCTAAAGAAGCAGAAATTTTATTGAACGGTATATAAACTGACTTATTACTTTCAATGGTGCTTTCAAGACATATTTCAAATATCAATAAAAATCAAATACATCTACAGAGTTAAACAATTAAACATAACCTCAACGTTGTCAGATTTTTCTTTACGTTACCGGAACCGGAGTATTTTCGCGACATATCACATTAGAAAAAGATGAAATGCAAATAGAAAAGGTAAGAGTGTGTACCGCCAAGTACCGCTTCGGTCTAACCGTTGATGAATCGGTACCTCGCGACAAAAAGCCTAATAGCTCCGTAGCCAAAACAAAGCTTACATGTTTCTAATTCTTACGGCTTATGTTTTATGCAAATGCATTGTACAACCGCCTTAACCTGTGTTATATTTGTATTGTCCCACTGTTGTCCAGTCTTAGACTTCGGTAGTTTAGTAAGATGTCACAAAACAGAAAAAGTTATGTATGGATTTTTTTTACCCATGGTAATAATAAAAAATGTACATGTAATTTATGCGGAAGAATTTACAAAAGTGGGGGTGGAAATGTTTTCTTTAATACTCCGTATCTTTTTAAGGGAGCATATTGGTACTAAGATATATTAAGTTATATTGCTTTGTTTTGGCCTAAATAATTTGGTTAAAATGTTTACACATAATTATGACTCACCCTGTATATTTTTTCATTTTTGAAATGAGTATAAAATTGTATATAAAAAAATATTAACTATTTGACCTATTTTTCGAATAGTTTTTAAGACATATAGCTTTCAAATTTTAATTGAAGTTTTAAAGGTAGGGTGACCATTTTTTCTGCAATGCAGTCCGGGTTCATTGAGCCTGGTAGGAAGGGGGATGGGGGTAATTTAAAAAAGAAATTAAAAAATTACACTTAATTTACAAGCTCTTTTCTTGTCCGCCATTTGGAAGGATTCTAAAAAAATTAAATACAAAATTTACAAAATGTTAAAAAATTCAACTACTGTTTAAATTTAATTTAACTACTTTTCATGTTTCAAATATTGTAGAAAGTACGGTTTATTTTTCTAACCTCTAAAAATACCTCTGGTAGCACTTAGTTGATGAGATATTTTGCTAAATTCAATATTTCCTTATGAAAAGATGTTTTACAATTAAAATACAATACTATTAATTTATAGAACGATTACCAAAACAACGACAAATAGTTTCACGAGTTTAGAAATAACGGTTATATTATATTATATTATAATATTATAACCATTCTTGTGATGCAAACTTCATTACCAGACTTCGGATATTTCAGAGCGTTGCCATGGTTACGCAGTACGAAGACCAATGAAAAGTACCCATTTATTGTGTAGCCATGGCAACGCTCTGAAATATCCGAAATCTGGTAATGAAGTTTGCATCACAAGAGTGGTCATAATATAACCGTTATTCCTGTCTGTTCATTGCGGACAAGTGCGGATGCGCATTTATGGCCAATGCCGCCAATGCAAGGCTCCGAAAATAATACACTCCGTATACGTGGAAATACATACTATAGAAACTATTTTGATAATAAACGAATTGTTAAGTCCGGGATATTTTCGCGTACCTATGCGGGACGCAAAGCTAGAATCCGACAAATTGTCCCTATTTAAAGGTTATTGCAGCATCAAGTAGGCAATGGATGACTAAATTTATAAGATTCACTGTGACAAACTATTGCTATATTATTAATAAATATAACACAATTATAATGAATAAAGGCTAATTAAATCGAAATTGCACAAAAATTACATAGTTTTCAAATTGTCGGCAATTATTTTGTTCTAAAAACATAAACGTCACCGTTTTGTTTCACCAATTCAAGGGCAGGTAGTGGCGATTATTATGACGATTAATTTGACGTTGAAATACTTTAAGGTGGCGGAATTGGCACAAAAAGAAATTAAATTTGTGTAGGTAAAGCGGTCTTCCTTTTGAATTTAGGGGAAAGAATTACTAAGATAAAATGTTTTTCACTTGAAATTAGGGAGATACACCAAATTCCAACATCCTAGAAAGAAAAATTGAATTACGAAAAATTACTAATTAAATAATATTTCAGTAAAGTTGTAAAATATTAACGCCATCTACATATCTATTTACCAAAATACAAATAAAACATGATTATTCATACAATACTCCACCCCAATTTCTTATTAGTACCTGACGGCATTAACGTCTTACAACTGTACTAAAATATTAATTTTCCGTTATGCAATTTTTTTTTCTAGGATGTTCGAATTGAGTATATTTCCCTAATTTCAAATGGGAATCATTTTATCTTAGTAAAATTTTCTCCTAAATTCAAAAGGAAGAACACTTTGTCTACACAGATTTTATTTGATCTTGTGTTAATTCCGCCTTCGACGTCAAATTTGGCACAAATACGTTTCGTACCAAGCAGACCTGAACTGCAAAATTTGAAATCTGAATTCAAAATTTTTTAGCCCATTATGCGTATTGCGAAGTCAATCCGGGGACACACTGTAGAGGCTTTTAGAAATCGTAGAATTTTAAAAAATACCATGTAGTTCCTAAGCGGTACAAGATATCGAAATGCGGTCTTCACCATTAATTTTGTCTTAAAAATCGAGCTCCAGACACCTAGGTCAGTTTTTGTCTAACTCTTTTAAAAACATGTGTTTTCTATAAAAAGTGTCAAATTTGACCCACCCTGTACAGTACCTATCTAATTGACTACTGATCCAGCGTTTTTGCGTGGAAATAAAATGGTAATTAGAATAAAATGACAATAAAATTTGTATGGTGTTATTTGATCTCTTGTAATTTACTACTTGTTACGGCGACGAACGTATGCATCAGAGAATCACATTTTCGGCACCGCTGCGGTGCCGCACGTCCAAAATTCAGACGTGTGCATCAAACCGAACCGCTACAAAAAAATTAACGCACGGTACCGCAGCGTGCGTGTGCAGTGCCTCATTTGATCTATGGGGATGGTGATTCAGATGATTCCTTTTCCTGGCCAAAACACTTTTTCATAAAGTTTCGTTAAATTTTGACTGAATTAATGTTAAGGGAGATCAAATAACGTTAAATAAATAACACATATATTAATCTTAATAGGAATAATTCTTTTTCTCTTCAAAATAAAGCAGGTAATTTTTCACATTATAAAGGAAAACGTAAAGGGCATAAAGGAATAGGTATTTCCGTTTTATGAAAATTAGTTGAGTCCGTCTTCACCTTCACGGGAGCTAGAATCATCATGGTCACGCTCATTGTCATTATGATTTCCAAGGTTGGGTGTTAATAACATATTCAACACATCCTTCTTGCCGAAGAAATAAGTGGATCAGATGTGATCAATAAATGATTGATTATGTTTTCATTTGTATCCTTTCTGAAAGTTTTGCGAGAAAACCCATTTCTGAATGACTTGAAGTCTTTGTTCCGCGCTTCTTAAGCTTCCTCACTGAGTTGTCCTATAGGAAGAATAAAATTGGAAATTATTACGGGCCCGTGAATAAGAAACTTGTGCACAGTTGTGGGCATTGGGTACCACGGATACAAATTAACGAAATATTCAGCAGTTTTCAAAGTAAAACCTTTGAACTTTTCGCAGTTGACATTAAATCCACTGGAAATGGTAATAAGAATTTTATGAAACATGCGTATGAGATCGATGTTAACGCCTGTTGTAGAAGATGATAATTCTTCGTTTTGAAAGAACGGCCTTGCGGTATTGCCATCATTAGAGCTGCCGAAACTTGGCTTGGGATTGTCTACGATTAATCCCATTTGAGTTTTGAATGCCTCTTGGATTTATTTTTTGGTCTCAGCAACAACTCTCTTGTCCTGTTCTCCTCGCGCCTGCCACTTTTTTAATGGGAGTTTGTAACTGATATGGAGTAAACACTCAAAAAATCGAATCCACCCATGAAGAACAGAAAGTCCCAGATTGAGCGATGAAACTTTTATTTCAGTACGACTTACCAATGCCAGGTTATTGAAATCTTTGGATGACAACCCACAAATGTAGCATCTCTGAGTAGATTTGTTTTCAGTAACTGAATTACAAATCTTGCCATCAATCATTGTAAACAGCATTTCATGCTGAATTCGTAAGGCTTGCATATCGATGGCTTTAATGCAGCTATCAGCTATCAGCTTTTCCATGTTGGCTTTTCAGTGTTGATAAGAGCATCGGATTCAGTGACATACTGGAATTTAATCACGCGACAAAAACGAGTAGAAGAGCACCGTGGGTTCTGCCAGATGATTTTCTTTCGATTTCTATCAGTATTGCATCCAGTAGAGAGTAGTTGGATCGGTACTAGAGATGTCATAAATACGCTTGAGTCGGATGATTCACCTTCGAATTTCTGTTTGTATTCGGAATTTCCTGAAGATCCATCGAACCCCCACTTACTGACAAGCTTCAGGTGTTGTAAATCTTCGGGCTGCAATGAATTAATGACATCCGATTGCACTTCAATGATTCGAGAAATCGTATGATCCAATAATGATTGCAATCCAACTTCTGCAAAGGAATCTTTCACTGTGATGAACTCTCGAATGGGATAACATTTTCTTTTAGCCTCCTGTACCACTTTATAGGAAGGAAATTTAGACTTGTTGTATGATCTAACAACATAATACTTGTTGTATGATCTACAACATCATATTGATATCTTGTTAGTTTTGCCTCGACCAGCATCGACAAAGTCAATTTTTCAGCTTCTTTTTCGTGGCTTTTCGTAACCGTATAACATTTATTCGAGCTCGTAGGTGTCAACGCCACTATATCTTTGATCAATTTACTCGACTCTGCCTGGCCCGACAACCGCAAACTCATCTGCGTCGCATAGGCCAACTCATCTGCAGTGTGAGTAGCCCTCAAAATCTCTGTTCTCCTTCTTTTCGTGCGTTCTGAGCACTCTTCAAAATGTTTGCGGTTTCTTTGAACACATTTTTTTATAGAATCAGTCGTGCCAAAAAGCAAAAAAGTATTCAACCAACTTTTATTCTGTTCCTTGAAACGATCTTTTTTACGGTTACAAAGTGACCATTTTTTCTTAAACTGATAAATAAAGTGGTTATGGGTGGATAAACCTTTGTAGATTCATTCTCTACGCGGCCACTACGAGAAGCAATATACTTTTAGTTATTAGGTTATTTAGTTAGACTTAATAGTTTCCCTTCCAATATGGACGAATGGGAATTGAATATTATTTCACACAATTGGAGCCGTGTGACAGAAAAGTTCCTCATTTGACTTGGTCCTGAAATGAAATAAAAATAATAAAAATGCGCACTTTTGCGCAACTTGTTATTCCATATTCTGTTATATAGAAAGGTGTTCTAACAAAATTTACAAGATTCGATATTTGAATGTGTTTGAGTAAAAAGTAATACGCCATTTTCATAATGTCAAAGATAAGAAATGTCAAAGATTTCAATGTTTTATTTTTATTTTTATATTACAAGGGGGAAAATTATGAAAATTATAACATGCGTCATTAATTTACTTACCTTTAGAAGCGAAATTCACGAAAACAGTCCAGGTTTCGACGCTTTTCTCACCGAGCAAACAGTTTTTCAATCAGGAAAAAAAAACAAGTACCTAAGACAGATTAACGGCTAGTGGCCTACTTACAATGAGACTGAAACTATCTAATAAGTTGATGTCTCTGGGCAAAGGTTTTGAATGACGTTTGTTCAAGTGCTCTAAACACGTCAGAGTTTATTTTATCTCAGTACAAGGTTTCTTGATTTTTGGTGGTTTGGCCACAAAAAGGGATAATTTGCCCCACTGTGCGCCGGGCCGCGCCGCTGCGGTGTCGCACGGCCAAAAACCGCACGTGTGCATCGAGCGATCTTTCCTTTCGTCCGTTCGAGACGCGGTCGTTTTTGTATTCCCCTTAAAATCTTTTCTCCCACTACAAAACTAATAGGGGAAGTAAAATCTAACAGGAATACTAGTGTGTTTTCGCCTTCGTTATCTCGTTTAGATGTCAACATGCTATTTATTTATATCAAGTCATAAATATCGAGCTTTTGAAAAGAAAGCGATTATGCAGCATCCGGATTAATAAAAAAATCAATCAGTAATTAATAAAAAGCATTGGCGAGAATTCACCAATGCAGATTCCTGATTTGGTCACTACTTTATTACTACATATTAATAAATAAGCTGGAATACTATGGTGTTAGAGGGAATGCTTTAAATATCTTTAAATCATACATCACCGGTAGACAACAATTTGTCGAAATAAAACATTTAAGCGACGAAGGCAAATACTCTATTCACCAATCTAATAATCTTTCCAATTCTTGCGGAATACCACAGGGTTCAATATTGGGTCCGCTCCTTTTTGTTATATTTATAAACGACCTACCCACCAACATCGATGCAACTGCAACGTTATATGCTGATGACACCAATATTGTGATCACAGGTGACAATAGAGATAATCTTGTGAATAAGTGTCAGACAATCATGACTCAGCTACTTCATTGGTTCGATAACAACAAACTAATTCTAAACATCGATAAAACTAATATATTAATTTTTGAAAATAAATATAACGAAGATATCGGTATAAACAATATTAATTTGAAAACTGTCACAAAAATGAAGTTGCTGGGCTTAACATTTGACAGTAATTTAAGTTGGACTTTCCATATGGAGTCATTGCTGCCAAAATTAAATAAAGCCATCTTTGTACTTTCAAAAATGAGAAAACTATGTGATATTGCCTCAGTACGAATGATTTACTTCGCATATTTCAATTCAGCCATAACATATGGCTTACTACTTTGGGGAACTAAATCCAATTTAAATCAAATATTATTATTACAAAAAAGAGCGGTACGCGTTATAAAATGTTTAAATCCGCTGGAATCATGTAAACAAATTTTTATTGATTTAAAAATTCCTACTGTCTTTAATCTATTTATCCTTCAATCAGCAATTTACGTGCATGAAAACATAAATAAGTTTACGTCTAATTCTAATGTTCATCGATATAAAACTCGAACCCCAAATTTTGTTAGAACTGATCAGATAAAAAATAGTAAATTTTACAACTCTCACATCTATATTAGCATTAAGATATATAATACGTTACCAAACGAAATAAAATCATTTAATAACAAAAAATTTAAACGGTACATGAAAACGTTCTTAAACAAATTTAGTTTTTATTCATTAGATTAATTTTTTAATGCTATGGCTATGCTCTGAATATTCTGAGCAATGTTGTTTAATGTACTTCTTTTCACATGTCACCAATTTTTAATTTTAATTTGTCGTTATATTATCGTTATTTGATTCTATATTATTTATTCTTTGTATGTATCTTTCTTATTTTTATATCCATGTACAATTTTCTACACCACTGGTACAGAAATATATATTATTATTATTATTATAAAAAGTACATATTTTTTGATAAAAGTCACTATTAATAGGTATATAATTTTGCCACAGGTAATAAACATTGTTGTCAGATTGGTTAATATTCGAGTAGTCTCGATACGGGCGAGGATAAATCGAGGATTTTCGTCAAAAAAAAAAATCGCAGAACACGTGCGTGCGAGTCACGTGCATCGGCGTATTTTTCAATATTTAATTGTCGCCAATATTTCCTGTAGTTTGGACATAGCATTGACAGATTGGCAACTGATGCCTTATAAGTTATAAATACGTCATTTAAGATTTTTACTTGTGTATACAGATGACACGAAAATACGTCATCTGTGAAAAATATTTTTTTAATTATAGTTAGCGAATTTTTCCAAACGCGATTAAAAGAAATGACATAAAATCGCTCCATCGTCAATGTATTAACAGACACTAACCAGTGACAAGTTTCCGAAGTTTAAAATATCGTATTTCGCCACATTCGCATTTAAACTTTTGAATCTGTAAGATTCCTAAAGAAATAGTTTAACTATCATATTAGTGCGAAAACAGCAGTGCTAAGTAAGATAAATATAAAATGGGTTTACCGTCAAACAAAAATAGAAAACGTTTATCATCGACAAAAAACTAGGAGATTCAAGAAATATTAAGGATTTATATCGGACAAAATTGCAGCATTTTGCAAGAGAAATTGTTGAAGACCTAATTAATATTGCTATGACTGAAGTGAATGTTAGCGGAAATATCTTTCTTACTGGTGAGATATTAAAAGTAGTTTAGTGTTTTTTTTTGTTGACAAAATACATTAAGTACAGAAACTAAATCATTTTAAAAATATATTTTCCTAATAAAAGTATGTAATACAGTCCCATTCACACAGGGTGATTTTTTGAAAATGACCCACTGAAATATTTCAACGCCTAGCGAAATGTTTAAAGATTTAGTAGACCAAGTATTAAGGGGATTCTATCAAGCAGCAATTTAATGCAACTTTCTGAAAAAAATATATGTGATTTAAGTAGTGATGATCGAGGTACCTTGATGCATAGGAGTATTAAGTGCAAGTAGGGTTTTCCAAAAAAAAATCCAAACCTTCAATAAATTGGCTCTACTGTACAACGCTGTAGTGAAGTGAACTATGCACGTTTTAAGAAAATAGTGGTCCACAGCCTTTGTTTTACATGTCCTTGATATGTTGGTTAAATTTAAATTGTATTGATTAATTACAACTTCCGTAATTCGTTGACAAAATTGTGCTGCAAACGGAGTCGGCATAACGCTATCCCTTGCATGCGGTCTCTGTCGGTCTCTGCACCTGCATCGGGCGGCGGGCAATCACTACTTAAATCACATATATTTTTTTCAGAAAGTTTTATTCATAACGAAAGCCATAATGAAGAAATAACATTGCATTGATTTCTGCTTGAAAGAATCCCCTTAACTTTTCAGTCTTTAATTAATTATTTACTAAAACACAGGTACATTGGCGCATTCTTTGGAGGATAAGCCTACATTTGAGGTACCTCAAGATGGGTTATTCTATTAAAAAATGTTAGGAGGGTGCTCGTGGGGTCACGAGAGTAAACGTCAAAAGTATGAATCTTAGGTCAAAACATCCCCTCAGATTAAAAGCAGACGTGTTTTTGGAAAATGTTATTTTCCTTTTCATTTTTGAAATATTTCAGGTGGATCATTTTCCAGAAATCACCTTGTATGTATAGCACTGTATTAGACTTAAACACAGGATTACCTTTGAGATTTGTTATGCCTCTTTGAAACCATTTTTTAAATGTTTTCATTTTCCAATCGTTGAAGAGACCACAAAGAGACTTTTGATCACTTATACATACAGAGTCTTTCAAAAAGTGTGGTATAAAAAAGTTTCGGAACGCATTGAAATAATCCTTCAGAACGAAATGAAATAATTGAGAAATAAGAACAAATTTTGTGCTTTCCTAAACAAATTATTTTGGCGGACACTTTCATCCCACAAGGATTTCCTAATGTATTGTGCATACAGAGTGATTCACAATAAATAGTGATTTCATATTTAGCAATAACTTTTAATTTTGAACGACTTATTCTTATGATATTTTCTTGTACCTTGTAAAATAATGGCACTTTCCTCGTAAACCATCTTCAGTTCTCGGTGCCCACGCTGTGTACCATTCAAGATAAATTTCAACTGACATTTTCCAATTTGATTAAGTGATGCAAAAGCGTTCTGCATTCCATTTGTAACATACTTTTTAAAAGACAGTGTATAATTCTGATGAAATATTATTTTTCTAGGAATAATCAATCTATGTTATCCTACTAATAACTTTTAAAATATTTTCATTGCATTAGTTTTCTAAAGTTTCACTACAGATAAAAACAAATGTGCAAGTTTGCCACATAGTCACGAGACACCACGACTGCTTTCTGACTTGATGTGCAAATTGTTTTTATTAACGCATACCATTCATTTTCAAATTTAGGATGATAATGAATCGATAACATTGCAAGAAAAGCACACTAATGACAAAGAATAATATATATGTATGAATATAATTTCTTTACATATTTAAAGGAAAGCAATGTATCCAATAGTGATGAGCCATATTTCGCTACCGGTTATTTAATCGCCGCTAGTACCAAATCGCTGATAACGCCAGCTACACTGTTATTGAAATAACGGCGATTACAAAACCGCGATTTAAAGCGGATCGGAACAGTAAATATCGCTTGATCGATTTTTTCACGTTCAGCGAAATATCTTAGTAACTGGGTAAGTAAGAAAACTGTAACACACCAGTTTGGGTTTAAAGCAAAGGCTACTTGGGAAAACTACTCCTACGGCTGAAAGCGCTAAATACAATTAATTACCAAGACATATTTGACGAGTTACCTCGGAAAAAAATTTAAAACAACTATAAAAACGCTGCAACCAATTTTGCTCTCATTCTTTAACAGTTTAAGCTGCAATTTGTACTAAAATGTCTCGGTTAAAAAAAAGAAAAACTAGTGAAATGTGGCAGTTTTTTGAGCCTATAGACCAAATTTACGCAAAGTGTAATATCTGCAAAACAAAAATTTCCTATAAAACATCAATTTCTAATTTGAAGTCACACATGCGAAATAGACATCCAACAGTGGCTCTCCCAACAAGTTCAAAAACGGTAAGTGATACGATACATAAAACTATTTTATTATATTATATTATTATTATTATTATTATATTTTATTCTATTATAGTTAATGGTTTGCTTAATTATTACTCATTTCAAATTTATGTAGATATTATCTGAACCTTTTATTTACTTTGAAATTATTATTTAGGTTTCAAGTGAGTCCGTGGTTCAGAAAGAAATAGTTCAGGTCGAGGATGTTTTTCAAGGAGAAGAACTTCCTACTGCACAAGAACCATCCACTTCCCAAAGACCATCGACTTCTCAATAGGGATCAACATCAACAGAACCCCAAACATCATCACAAGCTGTTGGTCGAGGTATACCAAAACAAAAAAATTGTCTTCTTTCATTAAAAAAAATATTACCTATCAGTCGAAACAAAATATTGACAAAGCGTTTACAACATTGTTTATTTTCGATTTTCAACCTTTCCGGATAGTTAAAGATACTGGATTTAAACAGTTTGTTTCGGCCTTAAATCCTGCTTATGAATTACCCAGTAGGCACACTATATCAAAAACCATTATACCCACGTTATATGAAGAATGCATCTTCAAAATGAAAGAATTAGTTAAAATTGGTAAAGAGTTTTGTATAACAACAGACTGCTGGACCTCTATCAACACTATTAGTTATATTGGAGTAACGGCACACTTTTTAAACGACAATTTTAAATTGTATTCCATTTTACTCGTATGTTCCGCAATTGCTGTCCAACATACAGCTGAAAATTTAGCAAACGAACTTCACCGAATTGTAGTAGATTGGGGAATTGAGAGCAACATTTTACTTACAGTGTCGGATAACGCAGCCAACATTCAAAATGCAATTGCTCTACGGTTAAAGTGGAGGCATTTTGGCTGTCTTGCCCATACAATTAATTTAATAGTAAAGGATGGATTAAAAAATGAGAACGTGCAACAATTTATTGGCAAAATTAAAACAATTGTAACTCACTTTAGAAAGAGCTATGTCGCGAATGAAAAATTATTAACGTTTCAAAGGCAAAATGTCAGTAGAGTTCCCTTAAAATTAATCAATGATGTTCCTACTCGCTGGAACTCAACTTACTATATGATAAAAAGATTTATCGACTTGGAGATGGCCGTAAAAAGTTCTATGGCGTTAATTAATAAAGAACTCCCTAGTTTAAATGCATTTGAATGGCAACTGGCTAAAGATTTATGCCAAATTTTAAAACCTTTTGAAAGTGCCACAAAAACTATCAGCGGCGAACAGTACTGCACCGCATCTTTATTCATTCCTGTAACTAATTGTATGGCTAATGGCTTGAAGAATGTGTACCATAATTTACAGAAAAAAGATTTTTCTCAACCTGTTAAAGAAGTCGTTGCAACATTTCTAATGGGCTTAAATGAGCGCTTGAAAAATATAGAGAACAGTAAAACATTGATGATGTCAACATTTTTAGATCCGCGCTTTAAAAATTTGGCATTTTCAAATAAAGATATTGCAGAGAGTGCTAAACAAACAATCCAAGCAGCAGTTGGATCCAAATTGTCGGCAAAATTAAACGAAGAGCAAAATCTTGAAAGAGATGCAGTTACTCTCCAAACAGATCCTGGTGAATTATGTGAATTGTCAATATGGAGTTCTTTTGAACAAAATGTGGCTGTTACTAAACCGTGTCACACAGTTACTAGTCGTTCAATTATTGAAGTACATCGATATCTTGAGGAACCAATTATTCCACGAAACCTAAATCCTTTGACCTGGTGGCAGGAAAACAAATTTCATTTTCCTTATTTATCTATGCTTGCACAGGAAAAACTATGTGCGTTGGGATCATCAGTTCCTTGCGAACGCCTTTTTTCCAAAGCGGGCCAGGTGCTGAATGAGCGTCGAACCAGACTAAGTGACAGAAAAACTCAAATGTTATTATTTTTAAATACTAATTACAAATATTGTGAACAATAAAAAGTGAATTTATTAAGTTTTTTCAGTATAATAATTTTATTGCTTTACGATAACTTTCTGTTTTCTTGGTAGTTTTTTAACAGGTCCTAGATCCAAACACAGTTAATTGATTCAAGTCGCTATTCCCTCCATCCATCAACAAAGGAACCTATCGCACATGCTCGTATTTACTTGTTATTCGTAGACGTTAAGCTTTCAACCCGCGATCGCAATAGCGGTTTAAAATCGCCGCTATTTCAAAATAGCGATCACGGATAGCGGCGTTATTAAAAAATCGCTACTTTGCTCATCACTAGTATCCAATATAATTACACATTTGCCAATAAATCTTTACCAGGACTGAGGTACAGTTATTAGAATTCTCAAAGTACACATACATTTCTAGTAATAATTATTTCAGAATTTCCAGAGAAAGAAAAATCCCAGTAAAATTGACAGCTACAGAATTGTGAACTTTCTTTATGTATTGAAACTGTTGCAAACCATTAACATTCATGCTTCACAGTTTGGAGGTTCCGTAAACAATTTGATTTTCCTGCAGGAAATAAGGAAGGGTTTGAATTCTAGAATTCAGCTAGAATGTAACATGTGTAATATGACCTTTGAAATTCGCTTAGCACAAGATGATTTCAAATTAGCTGTAGTTGAAGGCGCCATGAGTATAGGAATTGGATATTGCAACTGTGAAGAATTATTGGCGGTCTTAAATGTCTAACAAACGTCAAATATATGTCTAATAAATTATACTTAAAGTATCATAATGAAATCAGTGAGGGTTGGGAAGAAACTGCAAAACATTAAATGAAGCAGGCAGCGAATGAAGAAAGTGAATACGCCGTAAGTAAGGGAAATGTAGATAGCGATGGGACTCCACTTACATATATCAGTACTTGCTGATGGCTGTTGGTCAAAACGATCTTATAAAAATAATTATAATGCTTCTTCTGGATATGCAGCTATAGTGGGATACCATACGGGAAAAGTATTATTTCTGGCAGTAAAAAATAAATACTGTTCTATTTGTAACTGGATCAGAGAATCAGAAGTTATACCAAATCATGTATGCTTCCAAAATTACGAAGGATCATCAGCTGGTATGGAAGCTGCAAGCTTGGTGGAAGGTTTTAAAGCTAGTGAAGAAATGTATGGTATTAGATATTCTCGTCTCATTGCTGATGGATATAGTAGTACATACAGAAGAATATTGGATTCCGACCGTACAAATCACTGACTGTCGAAAAAACTGAATGCCTTAATCACCTTCTTCGTAATTATTGCAATAAATTAAAAACTGTGTCCACTGAGATTAGATATCCCTTACAACTAAGAAAACTTATTAGTACTAATATTATGAGACTCAGAACTGCCGTCGTTTCTGCCATAAAGTTCCGAAAAGGAAATAAGGCAGCGGAAAATGCTCAATTACTAAAAAAAAGACATTGACAATAGTTTATATCATGTGTTTGGCCAACATAATGATTGTTGGAGAGACTTGTATAGTTTTAGAATAATTAGATGTAAGCCTAGCGCTCGCTCGTAAGCCTCTTGTTTTATATTACTTCTTGGACAACGGTTTATAGATTAGAAATTAGTTAGAAATAATTCATGCTTTGTTCCTATGAAACTCTACTTTACATTTATGTGATTTAACATAATTTGATCCTTTCTTGAATTTCCAACCCTCTTTTATTGTAATTTGTCAATTGTCTATTAATGTTAATTTCTTAGCATTCCTCATAATAGCGCAGTTTGGATTTTCCTAATGCGCATAATACTTCATCGAACGCCTACCTCCTGCTGCTTAAGATCCTTTTTCTTAGTCGTTAATGTATTTGAAGGCGCTTTGGTTTTACCAATTTTACATTTCTGGAAATATCAGTTTAATTAGCATTTTAATTTAGGCACAACCCTGGTCAGCCCCTACTTGGCGCTTCAACCAATCACCTGATTTTCCCTCCCAACATTTGTATTGCTTTCAAAACCTTAAATACCACAATTTTGTAAATTTAACGCAGTCTAGAACAAGTGAGTTGTTCAGTTAAAACTTAACACGGGGTTAAGTTTTAGCAGCACGCGATAAATGCATTACTTTGCTACATTTTAGTTTATAATAATTCGTAGTTATTAAATGTATCTTGTTTAACTTTCGGGTTTCAATTCTTCCGCAATAAATTCATCAGCGAGTGACGAATAGATTAAAGTGCTTACTACGGAGCCTTACAACCTCCCAGGTGCCTTAGTGTATTCAGGCCCCAGTTTCGTCTGGGAAAGGTTTTCAAAACAGGAAATCCCCAACAATTGTGACTCATATTTTTGTATGAAAAGTAACGACGATCAAAACTTTATCCCTTTTATAAAAGCTTGCCCTGAACTGTATTCGCGATTGAATTAAATAACATCTTATACAGGATGTCCTCCGAGTGCCGCGGTCTTCTCTACCGTCTATAATATATATAAAATAATCAAATCAAAACAGAAGAACCGGTCGGAAAGACTAAATAACGTCAATATTGAAAGAAAGAAAAATTATTAATTTTTGTCTCACGACTTATACAATACATACATTACATTTATACATGCAAATACATTTGACGTTTTACGAAAGCTTATTAAAAGAGTGTTTCAAGATAATCTAGATATACTGGGTGTTCCATTTGAAAATTTTGAGAAAAATTATATTTTGTAAAACAACACCCTGTACATATAATAACTGATAGACCGAAGCTGTTTTGAAATTTCTGTAGAAAAGATATTGTATTGAGGACCTACAAGAATTCAAGACGAAATGTAAATAAATAACAAAGGTATAAGCACCCATATTATGGCAATTTTTTACACTTAAACATAAATACCTTACAAACTAAAACAAAGTAAAATTTCCTAAATTTTTGATTATTACATATTCGTTATGCGTACTTTCGAAATATGTAAAAATATACTAGGTGTTCCATTTAAAAAAATATAACTTTGATATGCCTCTCAGTTACTGAACACGCTGTATAGCCAAAAATAATTTTATGAAGTAGAGCTGACTGAGTTGCATCTTAGCTCGTTTGAATTTTTTTTCTATCTTATACATATATTATAGACGGTAGAGAAGACCGCGGCTTTCGGTGGACACCCTGTATATCTAATCATAGTAGAAACCTAATCGATGACATTGACAGAAATATCGTCGAACAATTTCATTCCATAATAGCAAAGTTCATTGGTGGGAAAAGAGTAAATTTCAGTAAAAGGCGGTCATATTCTGCAAGATGTCATGCGGCTGTCGTATCATTTAATTCAAGGAAACCACACAACACACTGCAAAGGACTGCGTATGGAAAGAATCCAAACCGATTAGTGACAAATCTAGAAAATACCAGAGGACGTAAAACAGAAACGCAGAAGAAGAGCCAACTATGTACACAAAAAGGCACAAGAGGAAAACATGTACACAACGTAATATAGAATATGGAGAAACATGTTTAACAACCGACATAGATAGTACACTATTGGAGCTAGAAAAACAAGTACAGTTCTTCAGGCAGAAAGTGGTTTTTGGCTGGAGGAACGTCGAGAACTCCTAACAGCATCAATGTTTTTCTCAGTATGCCACGGTTCGTCTGAATACAACTTTACTTAAAAAAATGTCCATCTTTAATTTTTGTTTTTATCAACTTTTAACAGTTTTCTTTATTAAAAAATATTAACTATTAAATCATCGTACGACGGATTTTCTTTTAATTAAGAGTTATTTCGAAATACCTAGCTCTTTTTGGTATTTCACAAATTGTATATACAAAAGAAAAGAAATTAATAAGTAAACAACAATCTTTTTATATTTGTATGTTAACTATACCTTTCAGCTTACAAATGAATGCTATTGTATCCAACGGAGTTCAAAAATTTTGACGAAAAATCAGGATGACTTCTGCCATACTTTCTTAAAATCTGCATGTGCTGCTTCTAAGCTTGTTCACTGAATTGTTCTAACTCTTGTTCTCATTTCGAAATGCAGAATTCTTGAACATGGTGAAATATGGCATGGTGTTAACATATTATTATCTAATTCAATGAAATTCTGCCGGAATTGATCAATTTCTCTTTCAAAATCAAATGCCAAGTTATTACCAAAATATAACTTAACAACCAATTCTAAACTCGATAAACACTTGACATATTTTAAACAGTTAATTGAAGAAATGGAACGTAAAAGGTCAATTTTCGAAAGCAATTAGCGACAGGAATTACCATTAAAAGAATCTCCATGAAGGGCTTCCCGTTGTACAGTGATGACCATTAAAATCGTGACCTCTGCATGCTATCCTCGCCCTTATTGACCTGCAGTGGAAACAACGGCTATCGTACGCCTATCGTCCCTCCACTCATATTGCCGCTAAGAGTTCCGTGTAGGGATGCGGAAATTTCAGACAAGAATTTTTTTTTTTGAAAGAAGTGCGGAAATTTCATTACTTTTAATATGAAACTTTTCCGCGGGACATGACATGAAATTTCACAAAAAAAGAATGAAATTCCTTTGAAATTTCGACGAAATGTCAAAAAAATCTAAATCTCAAGTCACAGTTTTATTTAGAATTTTTTTTTAATACAAGTTTAAATAATGTACCTACAGTTACGCAATTTAAAAAAGCATACAAGTCTTTAGGCTCTATTTTGCAATATTAGAATAGTAAATCGATCTCTGTCTGATTAATATAAACATTGATAAAATTAAATCAGGTCACTTTCATTTTTAGGAGTCAAGAAAAAAAAACTGTATGGTGTTTTATTAACCCCAAATCTTTCGGATAGACTTCTTACTTACCACCCTTCTTCAATAATGTATAAAGTTATTTGCGTTTTTCGGGTAAAATGCGGCATGTTAATGTCGGTCTGTCACTTTGACAATGATTTTGACTTATAAAGCGAAAATAATTTCAAACACATTTCAAACAAAACCAAGTTCACAGCGACACGTTTTAAGTGTATGTATGCTTTTTTAAATTCCGCAACTATACAACTGCGTTGTATATGTCATTATACTGACATAAAAATATAGAACAATCTTTTAGTCTCATTTTTATTGATATGTGACGGAGATTTTAAGAAAGTGTGAGAGAGATATGAAGTCCCAAAACTCATCCTCATTTTCCATCAAAATTTTTGAACCCCGTAAGATTCTACAATAGTACCTATTCATTTGTAAGCTGAAATGTTGTACAGTTAGCATACAAATACAAAATGATTGTTGTTTGACTTTTAATTTCTTTATATACAATTTGTGAAATACAAAGAAGAGCTGGGTATTTTTGAAATAAATCTTAATTAAAAAAAAAACTCGTCGTAAAAAGATTTAAAGGTTAATATTTTTTAATAAAGAAGACTGTCAAAAGTTGATAAAAACATAAATTAAACGTGGACATTTTTTTCAAAGTAAAGTTGTATTCAGACGAACCGTGATGCGTAAGAAGAAAACATACCGCTTGTGAATCTCTAGTCAAAGCTTTACTATACATATAATTCTTCTATAAATATACCCTCTCTTCAACATGGAAAGAAATATGAAAAAACTGCATTGAAACAATTAGAAGAACAAGAAAATGTAATTATAGAACCTAATGGACTTTTCGTAGACAAAAAGTATTGTTTCTTAGGTATTTTTGTGTTTTATTTATTTAATTTTCATCAAATGTATATCTCCTGATTTTTAGGTGCAACACCCGACGGATTGGTCGGAGAGGATCTCATCGCAGAGCAAAAATAAAGTGTCGTTATTCTATTTAAAAAAAAGACGTAAATACTGCCATTTCAGAAAAGAAAATGAACTTTTGGAAAGTAGGACGCAATAGAGAACATGTTATAAATACTAAGCATAAATGTTATTACCAAATTCAAGGTCAATTACAAAAATAATATGGAAGAAAAATTAATAAATTTTTATATGGATTGTCTTTTACCTGAATTAGTTGATCCTAGACATACACGAAATCTACCTATTCGAAATCCTGATTATATTATACAAGTCCAATCTGAATTGAAAGCAAAAAAAAAATGCGAAAGAGGCAAGCAAACATGTAAGAGAAAAAGATAACGTATTAGTGCTTACAAAGAAGTTTGTAAATTCACGTTTAATATTAAATATAGGTAGTAGAGTACGTTTAATATAATTTTTAATGTTAGGCTGCGCTCACACTGACGAAGCAAAAACGTTTTCGGACAAAATATTTTTGACTAATTTTGTTAGAAAGCGTTTTTTCAATGTTTTAAATAAGATCAGGCACACACTGATACATCAAAACAATAAAATATATATTTAAAATTAAATTTAGATATAAAAATTAAAAATAAAATATAATTTAGAGAAATTCTGGCTACTTGATGAAAAATCGTGCGAAATTTTAAGGCCTCGATAGTACATACAATATTTGTAAATTTTAATAACTTATGAAATGCAAGTTCAAGAATAAATTAACTGTTGTGGAATTTTGTATTTTTAAATAATTGCATCCAATCAATGAAAGTTTGTTCATTGCACTTCAGTGAGGATAGTTATACATGTTCAGGTAGGATTTCATAGTACTTTTTTGTTAAATAATCTAATCTTTAAAATCTTTGAAAAAAATATCTATACTTAGAATCTTTCTCTAAAAAAAGATTTTATTTCAGGGTGGTCATCAATAAAGCGCTTGAAACTCATAGCTGTACCCAGTCAAAATCTCCCTACAGGAAGCCACAACAGTGTTACAAATGAAAAAAAAAAATAAATAAATGAAGGAATGTCGGAGAAACGCAAAACAAGAACGCCTCATCAACAGACAACAGAAGAGTGCAAATATTTTTTTTTCCTTTTACAGAAAGTCGTCCTGGGCCAGAATATGCTAATGTTGAGGGTACTGTCGCTTGTCGGATGAATCTTTTTTTAACAAGAACGATGATGTTCACCAGCAAACAATAGCTGGTTTGTTATTATTGGGCCAAACTAGACTTTCAGTTAAAACATATAAAGAGGCGAATATTCAAATAAGTGTAAAAAAAGATACGGCAGTACAAGTGGATACTAGTGAAATGCTAATTATTTGTAACTTTGTGAAAACAGAGAAACAATTGACCAGTTGCACAGGCATCAATAGTTTCATATTGTTAAGTACCTTAGTAAGTTTATTACAAAAAATTTTAATTGACAAACGAATCCATAGATTATCATTATATAAAAGGGTATATCTGACATTCATGAAAATTAAATTAGATCTCCCGTATGTAATTTTATCTATATTATTTGGTGTTTCTTCTCAAACATGTAAAACTATATTTTTTGAAACTGAAAGGTGTTTAACACCAGTATTAAAATGTGCTATTATCTTTCCATCTAAGGAGGAAATATTACTTAATATGCCAGAACTCTTCAAACATTTTAAGGACATTAGAATTGTACTTGACTGTACTGAAATAGCAGTTCAGACACATAAAAGGCTATGTTGTCGAATTAAGTGTTATTCTCATTACAAGGGAACAACACTAATGCCGTGTTCCAAATGCACATTTGACAGATGAATGCGTAGCGTAGTAGATTTTAGGTCGCGTATCCCCACCTACAGAAAAATAGGCGTGGTACAATAGGCCAAGCATACTTGAATACGGTCTTAAACGCGTACTTAAAGGCTGTATTACATTATACTTTTTTCGTCTAGAGACTTTGACAAGTTCAATACTAGAACTAACTTGAATAATGTAAATCAGAAAAAGTCATCCAAGTTTTCATACTAGAAAGGTCTAGAAATTTATTTCCAAACTAGTTCTCAACCTATTTTTCGTCAAAGTTTACAAACTAGACTTGCGCATAAAGTACACGTCGCAGTATTACCAACATCCTAAAAGATAAACATAACTGTGATTGAAAATATAACCTTGAAGTACCTCCGCAACCAGTCCTGACGCCAAATTCTAGGTTTCGTATTGTGTTATTGCAAATAATAAATATGCACAAGTTATTAATAAAGGAGTTCATTAACAACCTGTGTAACAGTTACTACATGGCGCAGTCAGAAATCAACTAAAGAAAGGAGGAAGAAAAGCGAACTGCAAAGGAGTTCCAGGTACCTATTAAAAAAAAAAAAAGTTGCCAGCGCAATGAATAACCTTCAACCGCCAAAGCAAATGTTAATGGAGGGTGATTTAGCGACAAATTGGAAAAAATTCAAGTAGAATATTAACCTATATATGGTGGCAAGCGGATGTGTAGCAAAATCGCCAGAAGTTCAAGCAGCAGTATTCATGCACGTGATAGGAGAAGAAGCGCGGGAAATTCTCGATACGTTAAACCTCACTGAGGAAGACACAAAAAATAAGATGACCATCGTACAAAAGTTGATTATTTTATCCCAAAGAGCAACACAAGTATTGAACGCCACAAATTCAACACGCGAATGCAAGGCGGGGGAGAAACATTTGACAATTTCTTCGCAGACCTGAAGAAAATAGCAGCGTCGTGTGATTATGGAGAGTTAAGAGATGGCATCATCAAGGACCGAATTGTATGCGGCATTCGAGATCCAAGGATAAAGGACAGATTACTGCGAAAAGCAAACTTGGACTTGACTCGAGCGGTAGAAATTTGTATAGCAGCGGAGTTAACGGAACAACACATCAGGACTTTGGCAGAAAAGGAAAATCACCTGGAAGTAAATGAAATAACAACAGCAACAGCACAAGCAAAAGTAAAAGGATGGCAAAGCAGAGTGGGTACGAAGCAGAAGAGATACAACGAGAAAAGGCGAAGTCAACATGCAGAAGGCAGCAATGGAGCGCATAAGCAAAGCTTCGATCAGACAACAAAGGTACAAAAAAGCGTCACAAAAAGTAAACATGAAGTACTCTGTAATAGATGTGGCCAAGGTCATGTGTTTAAAAATTGTCCAGCAAAAGGCCAGAAATGTTTTAATTTTCAAAAATGTAATCATTTCGCATGTGTTTGCAAAAGTAAGGCGGTAAATTCAGTTAAAACTAATGATCCAGTAAAAGATGATTTGTTACAAAATTATGTCATTGATGAGTTACATTGCAATGGTCAAAACAAAGATTGATTTACAGATATTGTACTACTAAAATCAAACAAAATTTTGAATTGCAAATTAGACACGGGTGCGCAAATAAACGTAATTCCAGAATATATTTTTAAAAATCTTGATTTAAATGAAATGCTAATAAAAAACGCCAATATTAGAGTAACGCATTATGGTGGACCGCAATTAAAAGTAGTTGGTACTTGTAAATTAAATATTGAATCAAACGGACAACAAGAAAATAAGAATTTGTAGTAATTAAAACCGAAAAAACAGCTCCTCCTATACTTGGTATTGAAGCGGTACAAAAACTGAATTTAGTTGAACTAAAATCAGCCAAAATAAATGCGCTTAATGTAAAAAATACAGTTGCTGAAAATTATAAAGATTTATTTTCGGGAATAGGAAAAATAAAATGTGAACCGTGTGACATTCAATTAAAAGAGGGTTACAAACCAGTTGTTACACCTTGCAGGAAAATACCGTTTAGAATAAAAAGTGAGTTAAAACAGGAGCTTGATAGAATGGTAAATGATGGAATTATTGCAAAAATTACGGAGCCAACCGAGTTCGTAAATCCTATTGTCATTGTGAGAAAACCGAACGGTACCTTGCGTATATGTCTCGATCCGAAAGAATTAAATAATTCAATTTTAAGAGAGCATTACCATCTTCCAACGTTTGAAGAAGTAACAGCCGGTATGGAGGGCTCAAGGATATTTTCAACGTTAGACGCGGATCGCGGATTCTATCAAATCGAGTTAACAAAAGATGCTTCTAAATTAACAACATTAGCGACACCTTTCAGTAGGTTTAGATTTTGTAGACTTCCATTTGGTTTATCAATTTCGCCTGAAATTTTTCATAGAGTTTTTGCAGAAACATTCAATGATATACCAAACGTAAAAATTTATATTGATGATTTAATTATTTACGCGAAAAATGAAAAAGAACACGATGTGATTTTGGATAAAGTTTTGAAACGCGTAAGAGAACGAGGTATAAAATTTAATCTGAATAAATGTAAATTTAGCCAGAACGAAGTAAAATATATTGGACACGTATTTTCAAAAAACGGTGTAAGCGTAGACCCACAAAAAGTTGAGGCGATTAAACAAATTAAACAGCCAACAAATCAAAAAGAATTAGCGAGGGTATTGGGAATGTTTACATATGTAGGTAGATATATACCAAATTTATCAGAAATGACAAAAAATCTTAGAAAGCTAGGCAAAAGTAACACGGAATGGCTATGGACTTTAACACACGAAAACGAATTCGAACACTTAAAACAAATATTGATGGAAAAACCAATTCTGCGATACTTTGACGAAAACAAACCAATAAGACTATCTGTGGATAGTTCTAAAGACGGTATGGGCGCGGTAATTTTACAAGATAATGCTCCGATAGCATATGCTTCGAAAACATTAACAGAAACGCAGCAGCATTACGCGTAAATCGAAAAAGAAATGCTTGCTATAGTATTCGGGTGTCAGAGATTCCATCAATATTTGTACGGGAAAAGGTTCATTGTAGAATCGGATCATAAACCACTTGAACAAATTTAAAAAAAACCATTAAATCAATGTCCTTTGAGATTACAAAGGTTGAGAATAACGTTACAATTATATGATTTACGGCCGGTTGCACAGTTTAGAAGTTATCTCATAGGATAACTAAACTGTGGTTAACGTAAATATTGGCATAAAATAAATTTCAGTTGTTCAGTTATGGATTAAACTCAGATTAACTATACCACAAAAATGTAATGTTGGTACACAGTTTCATGGCATTGCGTCTGCGCATACACGTGCTGAGTGCGTAACAGCCACGTTAACAGAACACATGTGTTTGTTGATAAGGTGGTGATTGTACAAGTACCTGACAAAGTAGGAAGTAGGAAGGTAAGTAATTAAGAAAATAAGTTTATAAATTACCACCTAAAATATGGTACGGAAAGCTTCTACTGTAAAAGTATTTTCATTAGTTTGTTTATAGAAAGAAATGTTATGTACTTTGAATCAATTAGAAAATGAATGGAAGTTCATATTAACAGAAAACCTCATTGAAATAATCAAAAGCATTTATTCTTTCGCGATATCTTCGAACTGTCCTCGGGGCTCGTGGAATTATTAAATGAACTAATTCTAAAAAGTCTTCATCTTCTGTCATAGTTGTCAAAGTCGTATACAGGTTTCACATTTTCATTATTCGCCACAACTTACCTCTCCCTTTACTATTGCAGGCCAGTGAACGCTCCCCCCAGGCAACGCCTCACATCTTTTTTATTCAGGTCAACAGACAACGCTTACCTTCAGAAGCTCCAAGATCAAAGGTCACCAGACGCCGCTTATCAAACTCAAAGGTCATCAGACACCGCTTATCAGACGCTCCAAGGTCAAAGGTCACCAGACACCGCTTATCTTCAGACGCTCCAAGTTCACTTCCGACCACCTACGGCGCGATGACGTCATGCCTGAGTCAATTTTGACGTTTTTTGAGGCCTATGTTATTTCTTATGGGTTTTTGGCCCCGAACCCCCACAGCTATACTACTTACCGTGTTTAATTCATAAGTTGCTAGTTTATCACTTGGATTTTCGCGACAGATTATTCTTTGATGTTTTCTGTGTGGTTTATGTAGCCAAATTTGTCGGTACATCTTCTCAATATCAGATGTGATTACGTATCTATGTTGCCTAAATCTTATTAAAATTGAGAACAAGTCTGATTGTTCCGTTCGGCCAATGAACTGCGTATCATTTAATGAAATAATGAGTTTGATTTATAAGAGCCATCGAAAACAACTCTTAATTTAGTGGTTGCACTAGATTCCTTGATCACAGGGTGATGAGGTAAGTAATAACATGAATTTGTTGAATAAAGTTCGTCGTCAACCCTAGACATGTGCCCTAAATTCTTATATTCTTTCATGAAATCGATATATTTTTGTTTTAGGTATGAGTTCCTTTGCAATTTATTTTCCAATGAAAAGAATCGCTTTGTTGCACCTTGCTTGGTATCACCGATAATTTTGAAATTTTCCTTGAACGGAATGTGAACGACAAACCTTCCGGACGCACAACGTGTAACAGTGTCCTTAAATATTTGTTCGCATGTTAATTCTTCGGACGAGAATACCGCTAAATCGTTCGTAAAATCATCAATTTTCCAAAATCGCTCAATCTCTGATTCTAAGCTCACATACGACATTGACGCATAACCCGGCAATTTTGACATCTGATTATCATATGGAATTTGTTCGAAAACTATCCACCCGAATTTTGAATTTTGCAAGTTTAACTTGTTCGACAAATTGATTTTTCCATCAATAATAATATCCCAAAAAGCAGTTGTTCCAATGAGCAAATCGATTGATGATGAGTTGTTTAACGTAGTGTCTGCTAAATTAATATTTGACGGTATATGTAATGATTCTAAATCAAATGACTGTTGAGGAATGTTTTCAGTTATCTGATTCAAAATTAGAAAGGACAAGTTGAATGAGTTGTTATTGCATCTTGATGAAATTTTGGCTTTTGTACATTGCTGTACGTTAGAATAATGTTGGCTGATACCACTTATACGAATACTTGAATTATGTTTATCAAGATTTAAACGACTTACAAGACGTTTACTGATGAAGTTAGACTGGGACGCTGAATCTAATAAGGCTCTTACAATGTGTTTGTTCCCTTGCTTATAAAAAATGTAAACTTCTACCGTCGGAAGTAAAGTTTGTGTGTACAGTGCTATTTTTGTAGCACAATTTGAAATAATTGTTACAGTTGATGTTAATATTTCGCTACTTAGACCTACTTGATTTCTTTGATCTGACATGTGTAATAATGTATTGTGTGAAGCACTGCATTTTCTACATTTTGAACCCTTAAGCTAGCTTTACACGATGCCTCATTTCGTGCTACAACGCAAGCGCTAATTGCATGCATCTACGCATGCAATAGGATGCATCTGCGCATGCAATAGGAGGCAAGAAACGCATGCGTCAAAGTATTTATACGAGAGCTCGTTTCATTGCGTATTGCAAAATGGACGCAGAACTTTTTGGAAGTGTATGTGCTGCATTTATTGTAATAGCTAATTGCAAAAAACGTAAATGGTGCCGAGAATTTTTGAAACAAAAATGTAATAATTCGTTTCTGAAAAAAATGATATTAGATTGTTTTACAAGAATGTCTGCAACAGATTTTGAAGAATTACTACAAATGGTCGCACCAAGTATAAGCAAAAAACACACTAATATGAGAGATACTGTTTCGGCAAAAATAAGACTTGCAATTTGTTTAAAATTCTTGGCATCAGGTGATTCCCACAGGAGTTTAATGTGCACCTTTAGAATTTCTGATTCATTAATTTCGCTTATAGTACCCGAAGTGTGCAGTGCTATAAACGCAGTGTTAAAAGGATATATTAAGGTGGGTAACACCTGCAATAAACTTCAAAAAATATAAAATTAAGTTTTATTCATAAAAAAAAATATATGCAACGTTTTGTAACTTTAAGAGATTCTATTACAAAGAAAACGAACATCAGAGAAAATAATTACATTTTTGGTGAAACAAAGTTTGTTCTATTAGATTCCGGAATCTGCAACACTGAGGTGCTAGATGTATTAACTAGTGCTGGCAAAAACCGGAAAAAATTTAAACCGAATAATCGGTTTCTTTAAAAACCGGTTTCGGATATAGTCGGCTATCCAAATAATGGTTAAAACCGATTATTCGATTATCCAAGAAACTGATAATATCCAAATATCTGGTTATCCGAATAACTGGATATTCGAATAACCGGTTTTCCGTATAACTGGATACTCGAATAACCGAGTTATCCGGATAACCGGTTTTCGGCTTTCTCCAAAATCGCGGATATCCAAAACCGGTTAACCGATTATCCAAAAAATCGATTTAGGTTGCCAGCACTAGTATTAACAATGGTAGATTCAAATGTAGAATGTGATTCGGAATCTGGACTTAATAATTCAGAAGAACTAGTCGGACGGCGACTACACAATTGTATGTCATCATGGAGAACAGGACTGTTAACATTAAAGTTCCTATGCTGACCGCCACTGTTCAACAATTGTGTCTCCATTTGAAACAATACCTTACTTATTTCAAACTGAGCGATGGATTGTAAGCGCGGATCATGTAGTTTTCTCAATTTGGAAACAATTACTTCTCCGAAGAGTGAAAACTCATCCCGTTTATTTAAATTATCTTTGACTTCTTTCTTGAAACCATAAGCTTCAGCCACTTGTGATTTTTTTTCTTTCGTTCTTTTTTTTATTGATAATGCAGGTTTAGGAAAATTTGACATTAAATTTTGCCTCGCATTGTCGTCAATATTTGATTCGGTGACATCTTCAGTTACCTGAAAAATACAGTAGAAATTAATCAAAGAAATTATCGTTTTAGGTTCCTTCAACGGAAGATGAGTGGCTACAAGTTGCGCAAGATTTCGAAAATCAATGGAACTTCCCGCATTGCATTGGCGCTCTAGACGGGAAGCATATTTTATTGCAGTGCCCTGCAAATACTGGAAGTTCCTTTTACAATTACAAGGGGACATTTAGCATAATTTTAATGGCCATTGTTGATGCAGATTATAAATTTATATATGCACATGCAGGATGTCAAGGACGTCTGTCAGATGGTGGTGTTTTCCACGGTACGTCGTTCTACACAAAATTGATCAATGA
Organism: Dorcus parallelipipedus; assembly: GCA_958336345.1. Lineage (NCBI taxonomy): Eukaryota > Metazoa > Arthropoda > Insecta > Coleoptera > Lucanidae > Dorcus > Dorcus parallelipipedus. The sequence continues at coordinate 35,409,486 of OY284478.1, forward strand.
CAAATTAAATTTACCAAAACCAAAAAGCCTTAAGGGCAGAAACTTGGAAATGCCTTACACGTTGGTTGCAGATGATCCTTTGGCTTTGACACCCAATATTATGAAACCATTTCCCAATAATATGCCAAAAGGATCCCCAAGAAGAATATTTAATTATAGGCTTTCGAGAGCTAGGCGAATTGTAGAGAACGCATTTGGAATTTTAGCCGCGGTGTTCAGGATCTTTCGAAAACCCATATTGCTTAAAACAGATACAGTCGAAACGCTTGTAATAACTTGCATTCATTTACATAATTTTTTGAGAAGAAATTTTGTCTCGAAAAGAAAGTATTCACCGCCAGGAACATTTGACTGCGATAAAGTGCATACGGGAGAAGTAATACCAGGTACATGGAGAAGGGATACTGAAGGTGATGCCGGCTTGCTAGAACTGAGAACAATTCCACGAAAAGCATATGATGATGAAGAATTCATGAATTATTTTATATCAAAGGAAGGCAGTGTACCATGGCAGGATAATTTTGCGAACAAATGATACATAAATATACCATGTATACATCCTATAATATGTATAAAGGCGGGTTGACATGGCATGTGAATCACGAACATGAACCACGATCACAGATTTTCCGCACACGAAAATCTCAGGATTCAAATATTTTCTTTTGTATAGGAGGTTCTTCTTTATATTCTATCAATGCTGGAATACGAAGAATAATCTCATTCACGTAAAAAACATTTTGAGTACTGAGATTTTTGCATGTCGAAAATTCGTGATCGTGCTATACGTTCGTGATACACACCTCATGTCAACCCGGCTCAATTAGTCAAAGAAAATAAAGATTAATTACTTACATCGGTTTCGTTGTTCTCTTCATTTTCAATGTTTGAATCGACAGCCTTGTCTTCGAAATTTTCAGTTTCCGTTCCGCCTCGGTGAGTGTCACCGTCCAAAATGAACAACAAGCTAGTATATGTGAACCAATTGCTTTTGTAAACGACACTTGCTGCACTACCACTTTTCTTTGTAATTATTTTAGCATGTTCCTTGTGAAAATAAATCATAAACTTTTGATTTTATTTAATATCATTTTTGAAGTTATGTTGTACTTTTCTTCTAATTCACGTATAGCATCGCCCCTCAACACTCTATTTTTATAATTTATATCACTGGAACGCCATAAACATGGATATTGTCTGTATGACTCAATGAATTGTAGTGTTTTTCCATTATTCCACTCCATGACGTCTACGACGTTTAAGTTCGACGAGTGCAAAGGTATATTTAATCAAAATGCATAAATAACGCAAAGGATTCCCATCAGACTTGGGACTCAATTCCGTCACCTTGCCTTTAAGAAAAAGCGTCGCTATAAATAACGCAAACAAGCTGGTATTACGCTACAAACGCATACATCAAGATACACTAAATGCGGCATTGTAAAAATGGCTAAAAAGGGGATGCCCATCATACTCGGTCTTACTTGCGTCACCTTGGCCTTCAGAAAATACTGTGCTGCGTTACAAAATCACGCATGCAGACAAGCATGCATTTTATTGCGCTATAAACGCATGCATCAAGATGCACGAAATGAGGCATCGTATAAAGCTAGCTTTACACTCATTTGACAAATGTCCTGCTTTTAGACAATTGCGGCATAGTTTTGAAGTATTAACAAACTTGATTCTGTCTTGTATAGATTTACTTAAAAATTCCTTACACAAATAAATTGCATGATGAGCTTTACACAATAGACACATGGCGTGGTCGCTTTTTGCCGTTGTTAAAAGGGTACGTTGATTTAATTTGAAATTTTGCGAATTCTTTTTTGAACTTTCATAGCAGTCAATACGATATTGCAGGAAGGTAATTAATTCTTGAAAAGAAGAAATAAAATGTTTGGAATATTTTGAATTTAAGTGATTTTCCCAATCTCTGTGAACTCGCTGATCTAAGTTTATTAGTACTAACGGAACTAAAAATGCATCCCATTTTTCTGTTTCTACATTTAAGATCTTTAAACTACGAATGTGTTGTTCAACGCAATTGATAAGTGATTTTAAGTTATTATGAGTGGAAGTTAGTAACTGTTTAACATGATGATAAATGATTTTACGCGTGCTGCTGAATCTATCCTTAAGGATTTGAAGAGCTTCTTGATAATTAGCGGAAGTAGTTTCTAAAGCTTGAATGGCATTAAGTGCGTCGCCTTTTACTGATGATCTAAGGTAGCATAATTTTTCTACGTCGGTTAATTTAGCATTCTGGTGTATGAGCGCTGTAAATGCGTCTTCAAAAGCACGCCATTTTGTAATTTCTTCGTCAAACGAGGGCAATTCAATTGTTGGCAATTTAACCGTTTGATGTTTTTTGTGTTCTACTGCTATACAGTGTGTCCCAGATTGAGTAGGCTACCATGGGTAACTTTCTTATTAGTGAAGATAGAGATTTGGTTAAATAGGCAATATTTTGCAGTTTTATGTGCTGATCCAGATTCCGTTGAGAAAATTTGAAAATTCCGAATAGTTCAGATATTATCGCAGAAAAACTGAAAATCGCTATTTTCTTTAATGTCCAATAACTTCGCAATTATAAAAATATGAAAAAATGTTTCATATAAAAGTTACTATGTTTGATAAAATACAGCTGAAAATACAGTCAAAATAAAATTCAAGATGGCGGCTGTCAAGATATTGATAGCAACTTTCTTATTTTAAATGGACGCCATATTGAATTTTTGTACGATTAAATAGCATTTTTTTTTTCTCGTTTCAACCGTGTATCACAACCCATATCTAAAAAAAAAATTATTTAAAAAATTTAATATTTTTTTTTAAATCAAGTAAGCGGGTTGCCTTTACTTATTACTAATCAAGTAAGCGGGTTGCCTTTACTTGATTAGTAATAAGTACAAGTAATAAGCTTACTTGATTTTTAAAAAAATATTAAATTTTTTAAATAATTTTTTTTTTAGATATGGGTTGTGATACACGGTTGAAACGAGAAAGAAAAATGCTATTTAATCGTACAAAAATTCAATATGGCGTCCATTTAAAATAAGAAAGTTGCTATCAATATCTTGACAGCCGCCATCTTGAATTTTATTTTGACTGTATTTTCAGCTGTATTTCATCAAACATAGTAACTTTTATATGAAACATTTTTTCATATTTTTATAATTGCGAAGTTATTGGACATTAAAGAAAATATCGATTTTCAGTTTTTCTGCGATAATATCTGAACTATTCGGAATTTTCAAATTTTCTCAACGGAATCTGAATCAGCACATAAAACTGCAAAATATTGCCCATTTAACCAAATCTCTATCTTCATTAATAAGAAAGTTACCCATGGTAGCCTACTCAATCTGGGACACACTGTATTTTGAGGATCACTAACTATATCTTGACGATCACTAATGAATGAGTGTACAGTTTTTCGAATGTTATAGTATCGCGACTCGAGTTCAAATCTAATATCACATTCCTCATCTAATTTATCGGTTACAAGTTCGATACCTTCTTGAATTTGTTCAAAAGCTGAAAATTGGGTTTCTAATTTTTTAAATCTAGATGAGATATCGTCAATACCGCTTTGATTTATCTGACCCTTAACAAATGGCTCTAAAAATTGACTTAAATTTGTTAATTGCCTTTTGAAAACACCTCGCTTGACATTTAATTGCGACAACGATAATTTCTCCATTTTGCTCAAGTGAAACCGTTTCCAAATAAGAAGGAAATGAGAAAGAAAGGAATTACTAACTTGATCACTTTGTTGAATCTGCTCTGCACGATGTTGGATAAGCTTGTTACGGTTGCTCCGGCTGCGTCAGCTTCTCCTGAACGGTGTTGGATAGGCTTGTTCCGGAATATTCTTCCGGCTGCGACAGCTTCTCCTGTATACTGCACTTATATCCGGCTCGAAGGACCAGTTTATGTTGACGTCTTGGGTTGTTATCTGATTGTTCAGCACCTTTACGACGTTTCTCCTAATGGTTCACTGTATTGAGTGTATTGAATGAGAGTCAAAGTAATAACGAACTTATTTATTCAACGTCTCATCTACAACTGAACTTACGCTACTTCTTAAAATCTAAGGGTGGTCAGGGTGAGGTAAATATAAATTGGGGTGCGTGAGAACTGAGTTGCTTCTTAGAACAACGGTGTTTACGTGAGCCAGAGATTCGGAAATACATGGAACACGGTGTCGTCACTTTAACGTTAAATATGAGACCGATATATTTCCTAGAGGGACAATCGTTATTATGAAGGAAAAGCAAAGATAAAAATACTGACGCAAAGTTACCGGAATGTCTGTTGAATATTAAACAGTAGAATTAAATTTGCTACCTTTTTCCCAAACAAAGTCCTATACCTAAAACCTACGGTTTATGAGATAATTTTGGTTTTCATTTTGCTTCATGATTTTTGTCATTTTTAAGGTGCTGTGAATGTCAGCAAAATTGCCTTTTGACTTCTAAAATTTGTATTCAATGATTTCCTTATAGAATTTAGCCATATTCAAAGACTTTTCGTAAATTAAAGAAAAGATTTGAGAGAACAGGCAGAGCTACTAATGTTATTTCTAACAATATTAACTTACGTTTGCAACACTGCCTGTTTTTCAAATCTTTCCTTTAATTTACGAAAAGTCTTTGCATATGGCTGTCTCGTACCAGGAAATCGTTGAATATAAATTTTAGAAGCCAAAGGGCAAGTTTGTTGATATTCATAGCACCCTAAAAATGACAAAAATCATGAAGCAAAATGAAAACCAGAATTATCTCACAAACCGTAGGTTTTAGGTATAGGACTTTGATTGGGAAAAAGGTAGCAAATTTAATTCTACATTGGTCGATGATTTTACTTATGGGGTGTTTCATAAGAAAAACTTGAAATATTTCACTTCTAAATTCAGCAGAAAGAACTGCCAGCCACCAGCAATTTGCGTACTCTTCAGGTTTGTTTAATATAGTGGTACTTAGCTTAAAGCATGTGTAATAACACGCTAATAACTGATAATGAAGACTCTTCAATTAAGCAAGTTAAAAGCAATTTAATAAGGTCCTGCATTTAAGATGTTTCTTCGTTGACGGCATTTATCTCGGTAAATACTAGGTTCAGGTATAGAAATATGTTAATAAAATATTTTCCAAATTGATAGATTTATCAAAATTCTTAATAATATATAGGGCATTCTATTTGAAATATTAAAGGTACTTGCTGGCACCTGTAAAATAAACACCCTGTGTAATTGCAAATAAATTTAACGTATAGAATTTTTTTATTAGAGGACGATAGCGTTTGAAATTTTTTTCTATATTAAATAGTTTAGACACCAGAAAAGAAAACCACACTCGGTGAACACGTGGTATACCAAAATATGTACATTTCGGTATACCGGTCTGTCAGACCGACGCCAGTAATAAAATCCAATTTGACCACGCCAGTACCGAAAGGTTAAATACATTTTTACATGGTAGAAGTTCAGGGAAATATATTTTAGCATATTATGAGAAAGAAAAAAATGAAATAAAAAATTAAGAAATCTTTTGGTAGAATTAATAATAAATGACCTCTTCGGAGAATCTTACAAGTAAATTTATATTTTAGTAATATCCATTATCATATACCGGGTGTTTGTAGAACGGTAGCCAGTCGATAATTCCGTTAATAATAGAGATATTTTAGTAAACTTTTTTTTTCTTTTGTTTGACAGAAAGTAGCCTATATGGCAATATGCATTGCTCTTTTCCTAGGCCTACTGTGATTGAATTATTATACATAACTTTGTTTTTCCAAATAGAATACCCGGTATATTTTGCGATATTTGGAGTCTACTCTAAAAACTCTATGCAATAGCAAAGTTTCGACAAAATCAAAGACTTGGTTTAATTTTTTCAATAATTTTTCAATTGTGTATATGTCAGACTTATTCATGAAAATTTTCTAATACACTGCTCAAAAATGTCTAGGGGACATTACATTTTCAAGTATGTTCATTATTATTGAGTTATACATCTAGTTGCCATGTTTACAAATATTAACAATATCAAATCGACTGTTTCTAGCGAGTAATTGAATTAGTGTCAGTCAAAGGTGTCAATATTACATATGCTTTGCAAAGAAAGCGTTGGTAACAACCCGATAAATTTAGAAGGCACGCATAAATTTGAGGGTTAAATTGAAAGTTCCGTTTTTTTTTTTTTTGAAAGTTATTAATAAAATAATATTGTTAGGCGTCATTTAAGTCGTGAGGAGTCGCTAAGAGCTGTAGGAATGCTGGAATCAGGCATGACTCAACGTGCTGTTTCTGAAGCTATTGGGACAAATAAGAGTGTCATAAATCGACTTAACATCAGATATAGAGAAACGGGAGAAGTGTCGGAACGTCACAGAGGTAAAGCACGTGTTACAACAAAACAACAAGATCGTTATATGCAATTAACGGCCAGAAGACAATCTACAGTTACTGCTTCTGAAATCGTTGGAAGGTTACATGAAACACATGGCATAACAGTTAGCGATCAAACAGTGCGAAATCGCTTACACGAGGTTAATCTTCATGCTAGACGACCTTTGAGGTGTCCACCTATTCCACCTAATAACAGAGCTGCTAGAATTGATTTTGTAAAAAATCATTTTGAATAGACAGAAGAACAATGGGGTAATGTGATGTTTAGTGACGAGTCTCGCTTCGGTTTACATCCAGACTCTCGAAGAAAATTTGTTTGGAGAGAGAAGGGACAGATAAATCGTCTGCGAAATGTTCAGGAGGTCTATAAATATCGCGGTGGAACGATTATGGTATGGGCCGGTATTGGTATCAATATGAAAACAGATCTCGTATTTTTAGATAATTTTGTTAATGCTGTTCAATATAATGATTTAGTTATTCAACCTATGGTTATTCCTTTTGCAAACAATTTTGGTCCTAACTTTGTCTTCATGCATGATAACGCTCGACCACATATTGCCAGGATAGTTCGGGACTCACTTGAAGAAGCAGAAATTACAACTATGGCATGACCAGCTAACTCGCCCGACCTAAACCCAATAGAACATGCATGGGATATGTTAAAGAGACAATTTATATCCTATGTAGGTCACGCACAAAACAGACAAGAGTTGTTTAATTGTTTGCAAAATCTCTGGAGAGGAATACTTCAAGAAAAAATTAATAACCTCATAATGAGTATGCCACGACGATGTAGGGCTGTCCTCAACAACAGAGGAGGACATACTAAATATTAATTTTTAAATAATTTGGGTTTAATTGCATACATTTTATTTGTTTAAAAGTATTAACATTACTTAATTAGATTTGTATTTTCATTACATTGACTTTGTGAACTTTTATTGTTCTCATTTATAATTATTATTGTTAAAAATATTAGTTTCCGTTTTATTTTACAAAAAAGTAGCAAATAAAAACTAAATAACAAGTTTTAAAACAATTTTGTTTTAACACTATCACGATATGTGCTTGTCCCTTAGACATTTTTGAGTAGTGTATTATCTGAAAAAATTTGCTTAACGTTTCCTATGGAGGATACTGGAACATATTATATCCCTTACATAAGTGCTCAAGAATCTGGTTCTCATAAGCCCATTAATGCTAAAGGCAAATTGATGGATAAATACAGAAATCTAAAGAGATTATTTAAGATTATTGATAAAAAGGATAATCCATCGGCCTCCAATTCTATAATGCCTGATATGTTATTCATTAGAAAGTGTATTGAAATAGTTCTAGAAACCATTCATATATTTATTATTTTAGTTGATGCTATGCAAAGTGCTGAATGATGAAAATTAATGACGACATTAGATATGGTAAAACACTGGAAGAATACACTCCAGTTACGCAGAAATGATAGAAAGTCTCTTTCGGAAATCATTATTACGTGGCCAATCTTAAAAAATGCTAATGCATTGAGTTTGGTATGCATTTTTTATCTATCTATTCTAAGGCTGAGTTTCATAATCATATTAAAGATTACTTTAAATTCTGAAAATATCGCATTTATCATCAATTATGAAATTCAGCCTTAGGCCCACTTTCATTTTAAAAATAAATTTGTCTGACGTTTACAAAAATGACAAAATCCATATTATACCATGGTCATATATACATAAAGCCCATAAATGTCAGATAAATTAATTCCTTATTTCTTTCTTATTGTCCTGCTAGCTTTAATAATTTCCAGTTTTACATTCTCTTTCGTCTTTTCATGCATTACACCTGCTTTCTCTAAACTACTACCTGTTTTCTATAAACTGATACCTGTTTTTTCTTAACTACTAGCTGTTTTCTTTAAACTGTTATCTGTTTATATCCGATTATATTTGTTCTTTGAGTAACTGCTAGCTATTTATAACAGTATGTATTGATTAAAACCTTTTCGATATCTGCCCTTGTCTATATCGTAATCTTTTCCAATGCATAAAAAGCTGTAATTGTCTTTCCAGCACTCTGCACACATTGAATTGAACTGATCGAATAACATATTAATACCAACGTGGTCATTAAATATTCTTTACAGATTTGTTTCATCTTGCTTGAATAAAATTAAAAAGTTGGCGTTGTCACGAATCAAGTGTTTCGGTATTCGGGTGTAAGTTTGACAAAGATAGAAACAATCGATACTTTTATGACGTCCCATGCTAAAATAACTTCTTATCTTGTCCTGCTTATCGCAAGCGACATCGTCAAAAATAAATATCGAGTTCTCTTTGGCTTCCTCGGCGTTGAATATTTCATCGTTTTCTTTAAATGCATAATAATTTACACCTTTTACTTCGTTTAGAATTTTCTCCAGAGCCTGATATTTTGGTTGGTACAGGGACTTTGAGTAAAGGTAAACATTCTCAAAGAGTAAACCGTTCGGGTGAATGATTAAGGACAGCACGGTGTTGGTTTTACCACAATTGGAAACGCCGGCAATTATACACCTCATAGTTGAAGGCAGCAGCGGATGACTCTTGCCTTGAGCTTTTTCGCACAAGCAATTAATATTGTTGACTGACAATGATTTGTTTCACAATTCTCCTTTTCACTAATTTGTATATATGTGTAGTATACTCTCTTTTATTCTCTCAGAGTAAATGATTACGCACAACGGTGCGGGTGTCTTAAATTCATTTATAAACAAGCTACCGATAGAATTACATATTCCCGGTGGTTATCAGTATTGCGGACCAGGTACAAAGTTAAATAAACGCTTGCAAAGAGGTGACCCCGGCATTAACGAACTCTATCGAGCCTGTAAACAACACGACATTGCATATTCAAAGTTTAAAGATTTAGAAAACAGACATTTAGCGGATAATGTGTTGGAAGAACGAGCTTGGAGTCGTGTCAAAGCGAAAAACGCGTCGTTAGGTGAAAAGTTAGCGAGTTATTTCGTCACCACAGCAATTAAAGCTAAACGCAAGTTGGGAATGGGTCATCGTAACCGCTAGAAAGAAAGTAGCTTTGAGAGAAATTGTTAAAAAAGTTCACCAGAACGTAAGCAAATTCAAAAATCTAGATCCGAAGGAAGCGATTAAAATTGCAAGAGCATCGGCAAAAATTGCTACGAAAGAAGCTGGCGGTAAGAAAAACATTCTAAAACCTCGCATAATTTCCGTTCAAAAAGTTGAAAGGTTCATCCCGTTTCTCATACCATTGTTTGCCGGTCTCGGAGCTGCAGGATCTCTTGCTGCTGGTGCTGCATCTATTGAAAGCGCAGTCAACAAAGCTAAAGAGGCTAGGAGAAAATTGGAAGAAACAAAACGACACAATGAAACAATGGAAGCGATCGCCTTGGGAAAAAGAGGTAGTGGTCTCTACCTGAAGCCGTATCGTAAAGGTCTTGGATTATATCTACATCAGAAAAAAAACTAATCAACAGACTGCCTCGAAGAGCACTAACAGATTCTGATCTGATGAAATTTGCAAAGAAAAATATACGTTACTTCAGAGGTGTCTTTATGCGCGATGCATTACCTCCAGGACGACCGTATCGTTTCGAAAGCGACATAGTAAATTTGGATTCTAAAAACGGACCCGGTTCTCACTGGTTTGCCTACGTTAACACGTTCGCTGCGATAAGGGACATATAGACCGAAATTTCCTTCGGTGGGGGTGTTAAAAAGTTGGATTTCCGTACGGTGCGTTTGCAGTAACTTCTAAATTATTTTGTATGTAAAAATTTTAATTGTAGCTTTAGTATTCATTATTTTTTCTCTATTTTTTAATCAAAGAAAAAAATACGGGGCATATATGTCCCTTGTCGCACCAGCCGAGAAAATCTGATCTGCGTGCGATACGGGGTCTGCAATATTTAATGAACATGCGTAAAATGTGCGCATGCGTAAAGACAAAGGAGACCGTGGCAAGAAATTAGTGGCTTTAGCTCTTGCTCAATATTCTGCCAATGACAGTTCTGATTATGAAGAACGTTACGACGATTCTATAATAGATAAAAATTATATTCCCTCAGATGAGGATTCAGAATCCTCCTCATCATCAGATAACGCAGAAGATTCAAGGATCGAGGTGCAAACAATTCCGCCGAAACAGCCCACATGGATTCCAAAATGCATCATTTCACCATCGATGTTTCCAACACTGGTTCAAGTGGAACCAGTGTTGGAAACATCGAACAAACATCGGTCTTTGGCTTCTATTGAACCTCTGCGACCACGAACTCCAAAAAGAATTCACACTTTGCAACAGGACCAGAAAATAAAAAAAGAAAAAAATGTGTTGGATGTTATAAAATTCTACGACAATCCATGTCTAGTAGACAAGCAGACTGCAAAGTAAAAAAGGTATCCACATTCTGTGAGGAATGTGACGGTAAACGAGGATACTGTTTGACGTGTTTTAATAAAGCTCATGAAAAAATGTAAGAGTAATTTTTTTTAATATGAAAAATTTTTAAGTGCTTGTTTAGTTTTATAATTTTCTATATGTTTATAATAATAAATAAATAGTAATGAATCATTACTAACGCATTTTTTACGATAAAAAAAAATATCCTTATTTCTTTACTTCAAACTCTTCAAACTTCTATACTATACATCGAATTCCAGAGCGATGTTTGTAGAATATTAAGGTACAATTGGACGTGTGAACGTGTTAAAAGTTTTGTATTTTGACAGTTTCGGAAATCTTCAACCACCTCTAGAATTAATTCGATACTTTGAAGGCAGTCGCATAATATATAATCACGATAGATTTCAGAAATTCAATGCTGTAAATTGTGGACATTTATGTTTGGATTTTTTATCCGTTCTTGAACGAATAACAACTGCTATACATAATCTGTTCAGGAAACTCCCGACATGTCAAAGTGACGTTCAGTTGGTTAATATAAAAATTCCTATCACGCTGTCAGTAACTTCTAGATTTATTGCTAACCCTTAAAATTCAAATTTAAAGCTTTTGTTATTTGTCACTTTGACTTTTGAATTTATTAAATTTAAAATATAATGGAAAATGCGAAGCGAAAACGAGTTCTTCTTTCGGCTAGAGAAAAGCAAGCCGTATGTAATTATTGCTTAGAGCAACAGCAAAGTAATTCTCAGTTGAAAACTGTTTTTGAAAAGGCTGCAAATATATTTTCAGTAATTTACTCCTTTAATTTTTTGAAACCAATTTCCTAATCTTATAATCCTTCCTTAGATAAGTACAAACCAAGTTCGAGATATCTTTGTAGCATTTAAGAACGGCGAAGAATTTCAAGATGCTAAAAAAGGTGGTAAAAAAAGTATAAACCAAATTGACAACTGTTATATGTATTTCTTAAAAACCGAATTGCAAAGGAAAATATATTTGTACCAGGAGAAAAATGAACACTTCACGATAAGTGATTTACATGCATATGCTGCACAAGAATTGGTGAAGGACGAACAACATTATATAAAATAATAAGATCAATGCATAAATACACATTTATTTTTCTTGATGAAACCTGGATTTACCAAAATGGCCCACAGGTCCGTACATGGATTAACGAAAATGTTGTCCAAGCCAATAATCCAAAAAGAGTAAAGCAAGAAGGCAAACGTTTTACTATATTACATGCCGGCTGTGATCAAGGATTTCTGGAGAACTGTGATAAACCACCAAATTCCAATTCCCGGAAAGGTGAAATGCAGAATTGGTGGGAAAACAAAAACATCAATTTTTCAAAAAATTCCACCAAAGCAGATCTGTGGGCTCTAATAAAACCATTGGTTGTAGAAACTAAAAAGACATATGTGATCGATGAACTGTTGAATTCACATGGACATGATGTTTTGCGTCTTTCACCTTATAATTGTCAATATATTGCAATCGAACTGACCTGGGCATCTGTCAAAACATTTTATAACAGGCATATTAGGAACACTGATCTTGCAACGCCAAATAAAGTTCAAGAAATATGGAAACAAGCCCTTGCACAATTTACACCTGAAAAATGGAAAAATAGTGTATTACATTGTGAAAAATTAATCAAAGCTGATTGGCAGAAACATATGGGAAATTATACCATTGCTGATATTCCTCCCATTGTTATCTCTTTAATGGAATCAGATTCCGAAACCGATTATGATGATGACAATTAATAATACCAGATGTAATTGTAAATATATTAGGTTACTGTTCATATAGTCGTTCTTTTCATTATCGTTTACATTGTTTACAATAATAAGGACAGAATACACGTATTTATTTTCTGTCAAAATTACTTCCAACAAAATGGTTCCTTGTATGTCAGGTTGCAGATATTCATTAATTCTTTTATAATAAAAGCCATTTTTATCTGCTTTTGCCAAATTGCTAAAATTACGATTCTTCTTAAAATTTTACAAAATGATATCCTTAACCATAACCTTATTTAATATGTTTGACGCTAATGACTGTTAAATACAGTCAGGTAAAATAATATATCCCCCTTGATTTGTTGCGCTATTGTAACAATCGATTTTAACTTGTATTTTACATTTTATTGAGTAAAGTTATTAAACTGTATGCTTTTGTTTATTTTGGTAAGTACCTATACTACACTAGACACATTAACAATAATTCAGCAAATTTACTTGTATTTTGAAACACATTCCGGCAAATTATGAGCTAAAATGTTTGTAATTTGAATTTCACTTTGTGTTTCCGAATACAAGTACGTTTGCTGAATTATTAGTGTTTCTCAAAATTAAAAATTAAATACAAGAATTCAAATATCCCGCCCATAATTATATTTTTCGAAGCGCCATCTAGTGTTCTTAATTTTGCTTTCGTTCCACTTTATTTTTTACATTTTATATTGGTGGCGTCATCTATGATTGGATATACAGAAGCTCCTTTTTTGTGGTGGGGAGAGTATTCACAAAATGATACACAAATAATAGCATTGACATAACCATCTCTCGTTGATGTGATCGGTGGTGATACACATTTTGCCTATTGAGTCGGACCCCCGTGGTAGAAGGTTTACAAAACCCATTTGACAGTGATTCACTAGTAATCGAAGGAGAAATAATAAATGAAAGAAGTCCTATTATTAATACTGATCCTAGTGAACATGTAACTACAATACATCAAAATCAAAATTTAGTACCATTATTAGGTAATACACAATGTAAGTTTAAATTTGCATGTTTCTTTTTTCATTTATTTTTATTTGTCAATTCTTAAGGGAAGATGATGTGGAATTCCTTAATCGATGTCCCTCTACTACATGTAATACCACTTCAGTGATGTATTACACAAGGATACTCATAGTGAACGTACCAATGCTGCTGTGAGCATAAATAACAGCACTGCATCTACAAGTAATAATAATTCACAAGCCACAGTAATGACTTCATCAAATACACCTTTTAAAAGTATGTAGTTAACATATTTTTCTGAATTACGACGAGGAGCCACTGCGCACGAGGTGAAGCTAAGCTGAGCGAAACGAAGTTTTTTGAAAACTGGCTCCAGCTAGCGAGTCAGAACAGAGCTAAATCAAGCGAAGATGAATATTGTTTTATATCTTCGCTAGCCGAACTTCGCTTCACTTAGCTTTAGTTGCCACATTCATGTAAGATTACGTTGGAGCTAATTTTCAAAAAACTTAGTTTCGCTCAGCTTAGCTTCGTCTTGCGCGCAGTGACCCCTCGCCTTTATACTTTGCAATATATACGTGTACAAATTGTTTATAAATATTTCTAAATCAATTTGCCAAAAAAATAAATTAAATGTGATGTGATATGACAGTAGTCACTGTATTTATTTCCTTTTATTAGTAAATGTAAGTATCATTGATCTCAAGATTGTACAGTTGTTATTTTGTGTCTGTATAAAATTAGTAAAACACATCAAAGTTCATATTACACAAATTAATTTTCTTAAATTTGCAATATTTTGTCTTGTCTTTATTGTTCATTAAAAAGCCAGTAAGTGCCATATGTAATGTTTTGCTTACTCTACTCTAATAGCATCTTGCATATTGTCAGTTACCTCGTTTTGTATTTTATAAGTACATACTTTCTGTTGTAGAAATGTCGAGGCAAAAGAAAACTGAGCTAACAAATGACTGCAGGATTAAAATTAATGCTCTCTCTACTGTAAGGATAGAATTAATTACTTTACAAAAGGAATGTCTTCGGGAAGAGATGAAGATTAAACAAGCACAACATGAGCAGAAATTATTGCAAGACATGGTTGAACATGAGTTGCGAGTGGAAGAAACCAAGTTAAGAATAGAGTTACTTAAGAAAGAATTGCATTTAGTTTAAACATTGCATTTTTGGTTTTTATGTACAGGTTTTTTTTTTAAATATTTTGCTCCTTATCTAGAGACATTATTTTAACAGCTAGAGAAAAATTGTAATTACAAATGTTGAATGGCTTTATACGTATTATCTTTTAGAGTTACCACAAAAACCAAAAGGGAATCGCAAAGTGGAGAAAAAAATGCATTTTTTTAACAACATAGTGTACCATTTAAAGAAAACAAAAAAAAATTTTTTGTCTACTCTGAGATGTTTTTTTGTGATAACTATAAAAGATAATACATGACATATTCTTACAGTCTCTGCATTTAAAATTTTTCTCTAGCTCGTAAAATAAAGTGTGTAGATAGGATGCATAATATAAAAAAAACCTCCTTAACGCTACACTTCTCATTGTATCATATTTGATACATTCATAAAATAGACGATTTAAGCATGGTATAAAATAGAATCCGACATCGAATGCGATGTGTATCATATCTGCAACATACCAACTCAAATTTTGTAGCCATAGATGGCGTCGTGATCGAACAGTTTGGTTTTAAAACAACCGTTTTTTTAGTTGCTACGTAACTGACATGAACACGATATTTGCGTGAATTGAGTCGTCGTTACAGAACTTTATGAGTGAAATAATTTAAAACAAAAATGTTTATTTAGAACATCAGACATTGAAAAACAGTTTTTTATAAGATCCCAGCAAACACGGAAGCATCGGCCGTAAGCCGGCTATTTGCTGGCAGTTACGGCTGTATGACGGCAACTTTTACCGGTGTCGAATCGGTACCAAAATTATTCTTTTTAGCGTATATCAGAAACATTACGGAATGCCAGTACCTTAAAGGTGTAGTATATTTTGTGGGAAAACGTTACGAATTTGCAGCGCCTTGCAGACACCGGCAAAGCACCATCATTTATCTTAAGAGATAAGCGAAGATTTTTATGAAAAACAGGGCATTTTAAAAATTTGAAGTTCTCATTGCTCCGAAGTAATTTAACATTTATATACATTCTTAAGTAACTAATTAAAAATCCAGTTTGTTTTAGATTTTAATGTAAATTACTATAGGCAGCGGCATTGTTGCTAACTGCTTTCACGACACGAATTATAAGTCGGAAAATAATTGTGCTGCGGCGCAATTATTCCACATGTTTGCATTCACGCGCTAAGCGTGCGTATATCCTGTTGGTCGTCGGGGTTGCAGTGGAGTTCTCGAGCTACTGTTCTGCTGATGAGGCCCCAATTAGGGCCGAAATAGCTATACAGAATATGCTCGGGGGCCCCATTGCGATCCTGACGACTCGCAGCCAACATTTACGTAAATTACTATAATCGTATAAAGAATTTATTTTACATATTTACATCTACATAAAGTCCGCGCCTTACCAATAGAACTATATTGATTTAAGTGTTGATTTTGCTCGATGAAATGAATATAAAATAGATTAATTTTTCCTCTAGTAACGATTCAAATACTGGTGGTGGCGATAAATAATCATCTGACGCCGCGCGCCGCATCTGCGCAATATATCCGTAACGTAACGACCGCAAGAGTGGATCAAAATAAAAGGTGAAAACGTTTTGCATATTTCTTTAATAATATTAATATTAAAGTCATAGATTATAGTTTAGTGTGTTGCAGACTACTAACAATGTTTAAAGAGAAGTGCTGGTGAGTACTTTTGTATTTGTCGCAGTTCAATCACTCAAGATATAAATTTAGGTTATGTGAAGAGTGCTTTTAGCGCGTTTTTTTTAAAGTGCGCTTAACAACGATTTTCTTGTAAACATAAAATGTTTAAAAAAACGTAGTGTCCGCCATAAACGCAGGGAAATTAAAAAAAAGGTTGCAGAAGTAGTGAATTTGACTAATCTCGAATCTGTAGTTCAACTCGCATGCTTATCGAGAGATTGTTCTGTACAAAAAATTACTAATGTCGCAGCATCCCCGATATCTAATGAAGATAACAACGTTTCTTTTTCTAACACTGTAGAGGAACAAGTAAATCAAGTATTTACACATGAAAAATTAAATCATTCTCTTCCTGTTGAAAATGCATCATATGATCATTGTGAAGCAGTTAGTTTAGAAAATTCGTCAAATTTTCTAGCACATTGGGCTATAAATAATAATATAACACAAATAGCTTTAACTGAACTGTTAAAATGGTTGGCCACAAAACCAAATCTTGATCATATATCCTGTGATGCTCGAGCACTTTTAAGAACTCCGAAGGAGACGGCCATTATACAAATGGGAAACGGCGAATTTTGTTATTTGGGACTCAAGAAAGGAGTGTTACGAATTTTAAATAAGTATAAAAACAAATTGCCTGTAATGATTGCTTTGGATTTTAATGTGGATGGATTACCAATTCATAAAAGCACTGGACTATCTTTCTGGCCTATTTTATGCAAAATTAGCAATTTACAAAATGAACGCCCGTTTCCTGTTGCTATTTTTTGTGGGTCTACTAAACCACCTTTGAAAGAATATTTCGCAACATTTGTAATAGAACTCAAAAGTTGTTTAGAAAATGGAATTGTTGTGAATAATTTTAATGTTAAAGTTATGTGTAGATGTATATCTGTTGTGATACTCCTGCAAGATCATATATTAAAAATGTTATGAGTCATAATGCACGATATTGTTGTGATAAGTGCATTGTGGAAGGGATTCGCCATGGAGGAACGATGACTTTTACTAATCTAAAAGCTCCACTCAGAACAGACAGAGATATTGAATTAAAAGTGAATCTAGAACATTATAAACAAGAAGGAACGCCGTTAAATGAATTAGATGTTGGAATTATATCATGTTTTCCCATTGATTATATGCATAGTGTATGTCTGGGAGTGATGAGAAAATTGCTTGTTGAATGGAAGGAAGGAAGTCAATATCGCTTGCAATCAAATGGAGAACAACTTTTGCATAGTCACATATCTGCCTTAAAATCTTTTTGGCCAATTGAATTTAACAGAAAACCAAGAACAATTTATGAGTTAGATAGGTGGAAAGCCACAGAATTTCGGCAATTTCTTCTTTACGTTGGTCCTGTTGTTTTAAATGACATTTTATCCAAACACTTATATAGTAATTTTTTGTTACTAAAATTTGCAGTTTCTATTTTGTTAGCTCCAAAACTGAATGAAATTTATAATGACTATTCTAATCAGTTATTAAAAATTTTTGTAACAAATTGTGTACAGATATATGGTCCTACTTTTTGTACTTACAACTGTCATTCTCTTATACATTTGGCTGATGAATGCAAAAAATTTGGTACTTTAGATACAATAAGTTGTTTTCCTTTTGAAAACTATTTAGGAAGTTTAAAACGCTTATTGCGGAAGACCAATTTGCCACTTCAACAAGTGGTTCGTAGAATACAGGAGAGATCCTTTTTAACATATCCAGATCTACTTTCATTGGTGCTGGTGAATTTTGTGAAGTACAAGTAATTGCACAAAAAGTACCACAGGATTTAAAAGACAGTGTTGAAGGAGAATTTTATTCAAAACTTTACTTTCAGAACTATATTTTCAGTAACAATTGTGCTGATTCTTGTGTTTACATGGAGAATGGACAAATTATTAAGTGCTTATATTTTGTTAAAAAGTGTAACGAAATAACCATTGTTGCCAATGATTTTATAATATTGAAATCTTTTTGTCAGTATCCAACTGATAGCAGCTTGCTACAGTTATATGAAGTTTCTTTGAATGATAGCAATATTAGGTTGTATTCGGTTAACGATATTTTATTCAAATCTGTTACTCTGCCTTTCAAAGGACATTTTGTTTGTGCACCACTTCTACACACATTAATATAATTAAGTTTCCTCTTTCATGGATGTAATATAAATAATGTAATTTACAATAAAAAGTTGTTTTGTAATTGCTATAATACTATTTAATCATAACAAAGATAGGTATAGTAACAATAATATTTTTTGTAATGTGATTTAGTTATTTGGTGGTTGAGTTCCCAGAAGAAAAAGCCAACGGCTCGGAATGTTATTGGCCAGGTTATTTTAAGTCTAATCAACTTAGAGAACAAGCTACAAAAAATCATAGTGAAATATCTAAAAAAAAATGTGGAGTAAGATAAGAATTCTTTCTGAAGCAGGTAAGTTAACGTAATATTACTTTATACAGCTGAATTAAAAAAAAAAAAAACGGGGAGTGAAATTTTTCCAATAATTGTAAATTTGGTTGCATTTGTCAATTAATTGTCTACTTGACAACAGGGACTTGACAATATCTGTGACAATACAAACCTTTTAAAAAAATCTAACTTATTTATTTTTAAATTAGCTTCAAATAATTATAATCTATTTCTAATAAAGTTATTTTCACACCGAAAATATTGAAAAAATGTGCCATTTTTTTTGACATTTCCCGTTTTTATTGATTTCAGCTGTATGTACATATGATAAAAATATCAAATTTATAGGTAATTATAAAGAAGCACAAAAGGCAATGGACAGATTGGAATTTCAAAAAAATACTACAACAGAAGATGACACATCATCAGGGGAGGAAAATAATAGAGGACATAGACAAAAAAAAAGTACCCAAAATCCAAATTATTTGTATTCCTTTGACAGTGAAGAAGAATTAATTCCATCAGTAGCTCAACCTAAAATTAGCAAAATTATTACTTCAAAAAATATTCATGACGTTTCAACAACTGCTGCGATTGTGTCATGTACACAATGTTTAAAAAATGAAGGTAATATATTATAATGATGTATGTGACTTTAGCAAAATTATTTTTGTAATTTTTCAGCATTAATATCAAAATTATTTATCAAATTGGAAACGATAGAAGATAGTATAAAGTATCTAACAATTTTACAACAAAATCAAAAAAGTGGAGAACAACTTATACAAACCTCTGAAATAAAGAAACTTCTTAGCAAACAAGATTTTGAACAATTAAATCAAAAACTTTCGTCTTCAGAAGAAATAGCTTCTATGGTATAATAGATAACAGAATTCATTAAAGAAAGTATTATTCAATAAATTTCAGGTCTCAAGGCTGTGAAAAAGGAACATATCTAACTTAGAACAGACACATTAGGATTAAAGCCCTATTTTATTTTATAATCGATTAAAAGACCAAGAATTTCTCTTAAAATTCAACTACTAATAATAATAATTGAGTTAAAAAAGTTTAGGCGCAAAATTGATAAAAATCAACTGTCAAGTTGACAAATGATCAAATATCAAAACAATAAGTGTTCAAAGATATATTATTATTTTGTTAAATTATTCATAATAACTAGAAAAGAGTTAATTTATTTGATGTAATGTTTATTTTTAATAAAAAAACAAATTATCAAATTATATGTTTATCATTTCAATTATTTGCCACTTACACTTCCAAAATTTTCCAATGCGTACTAGGTTTCTGTAGCTTCTTTGACCTCGGGACCTCGATTTTTATTAATTATTTCATTATTTAATACTTAATAGTGATAATTAACATTACATAATAGTGATGTTTATTTTTTATAGTATTCAAAATTTTCTTGAGTGTCAGTTTCCAACTACATGTACTGAATTCAAAATAGGTCAGACATTGATGAAAATTTTGTTCTTTATAATATTACTTAATACTACTATGCGATTTTTTTAAATCAGACCATAGTTGAAATCTTTCAAATCTCTAGACACATGTCTTAATAAGTTTACTTACACATCATTAATGACAAACAATAAAAATTACAGTAATTATACACAAAATTTAGAATTTAGAGATGCCATTAATCAGCAAATTACATCTGATAACAGATGTAAATTACTTATTTGAAAATTGAAAAAGAAGGATACAATTATGATTTGCAAGTGAAGAACAATATTTATTGTGAAAGTTTGACAGGTTAAATAATTTTGAGGCTTGTTTTAAAAGAATTCTTATCTGAGACATAAGTTTGTGTAAATATTTCAGAAAGATATTCTTTTCTATAATTTAGAAAAGAATATCTTTCTTAAATATTTTTAACAGAATCTATGTATCCAGGTTGAATCTGGTATGCATATTTTCTATACTTTTTCTATCCCTAAACATTCCTGGTCCGGCTACTTCTAGTCGGCATATAAACATGATCGGCGCTGTTCTGGTAGGTAGGTATATTTACTGAAAAGTTTAAGTTAATGTCCGGTACACTTTCTGTATATTCTGGCCTGCTTGCGGCCAGTGGGACATATCTAGATAGGCGCGATACCGATCTCCGGCATCAGCCCAGTTAACACCATTCTGGCAAGGAGTTATGAAAACTGCATTGGCCCAGTACGTTTGTATTTGTTGGGATTATTGCGGTTTGGGTGTGTTTTTTTGTAAGGTAAGACAATTATATTCTTCGTCTCATATATGATACATAGTGCATTTGTGGTTGCAATATTTTAGAATGTCTGACTGGAATAACAAAAGGCCTTTGTCAGACAAGGAATTGTTAGAAATAATTCAAAACTGGAGTGACAGTGAGGATGAGTACGATTTAAGTGATAATGAAAACTGTAACAATGTTAATATCGACACTTTGGATATAGAAAATATTCCAATAATATTTCAAGAGGAAATTGCAAATGTTGTAGATGTAGAGGAAAACCTTATGGAAGAAGCAGTTGAATATCAAGAGGATGAAGATTTAGTGGAAACAGAAAATTTACTTTTATTCAAGGATAAATTCAAGCAACTAATTTGGAAAAAGAAAAATTTAATTCTGAACGAAGATATTTTATTGTTCAAAGGCGATTCTTCTTTACCATTCCACATTACAGAACTTTCTTCTCCCTATCAATTTTTTAGATATTTTTTAACGAAAATGTATTACTGAACATCGCAGAGGAATCAAATTTATGTTGTGTTCAGAAAAATCCCGCGAAACCTACTAAAATTGACACTGACGATATAAAAACATTTATGGGTATATTAATTTACATGTCAGTCATACATTTGCCTAGTACACGCTACTACTGGTCGACAAACATAGGAATACCTTAGATAAAAGAAACGATGAGTCAACATACCTTTGATGACATACGAGCTAATATTCATTTTGCTGATAATTCCGAAATGAAGGCAAGGGATGATCCTCAAGCAGATCGCCTTCATAAACTGAGACCATCATAAACTGTTGACCATCTAAATGCCAAATTTGGAAGCCTCCCTTACGAGCAATACTTATGTG
The DNA here is from genome assembly GCA_958336345.1 of Dorcus parallelipipedus. Lineage (NCBI taxonomy): Eukaryota > Metazoa > Arthropoda > Insecta > Coleoptera > Lucanidae > Dorcus > Dorcus parallelipipedus. The sequence continues at coordinate 35,431,443 of OY284478.1, forward strand.
TAGATGAACAGTTATGTTCAACAAAGGACCGACATTACCTCAAACAATATCTCCCCTTAAAACCACATAAATGGGGTTTTTAAACTTTTTGTTTTAAGTGGTGTGAGTGGTTTCGCTTATAAATTCGAAATTTACACCGGAACAGAAAATAAAAATCGATTACCTACTGAACCAGATTTAGAATCAAGCGCAAATGTCATAGTTAGATTATGTAGAAGTGTTCCAACAAATGAATTTTACAGAGTGTATTTTGACAATTATTATTCTACAATACCACTAGTAGTGTACTTGCCTACTCGGGGAATTTATTCATTAGGAACTATAAGAAGGAATTGAATTTCTAACTGTAAATTACCACCAGAAAATCAACTCAAAAAAGACAAAAGAGGCACTTCTTATGAATACGTTGCGAATGCTAATGGTACCGATGTTTCTACAATTGCTTGCAACTCAAAAAAGACAAAAGAGGCACTTCTTATGAATACGTTGCGAATGCTAATGGTACCGATGTTTCTACAATTGCTTGGAAAGACAACAAAATTGTCACTTTGGTTTCTAGCTTTGTTGATGAATTACCTATCCAGGAAATTGAACGGTTTGATAAAAAAATAAACAAGAAAATTAAAATTGCTTGTCCAAATGTGGTCAAGGAATACAATCGACACATGGACGGTGTAGATTTTTTGGATAGCTTAATTGGAAAAAATAAAATAAAAATAAGAACAAGGAAATGGTATATGAGAATCTTTTATCATCTTATAGACATGACCCTTGTTAACAGTTGGATTTTATATAGAAGAATCTGCAAAGAAAAAAAACAGAAGCATCTCACTTTGGTTCAATTCAGAATTGAGGTAGCAGATTGTTTATGCAGAGCGGGTATGCAAAGTCAAAACAATAAACGTGGTAGACCATCAACAAACATTATGGAACAGCAAATTATGTCTAAAAAGAAGAAGGGACCTACATCATACATTCCTCCGAAGGATATAAGAACCGATGGAATTGGACATTGGCCATTATATACAAAGGACAGAACACGATGCAAGAAGCCGAATTGTAAGAAACTAACTTATGTAAAATGTTCAAAATGTGGACTATATTTATGTTTTAACAGATTCCAATTGTTTCTATGCATTTCATAAATAAAAATTAAAACTTCATCATACACGAATTTGTTTAATACTATAATATTGTTATGTCAAAATGCACAGTGTATCATATTTGATACACTTCCAAAATTACAAAATATTATAAAAAAGCAAGGATTTAATTTTTTTAAAAATATTTTTCCATAATTCTACGAGTCAGAATGTACTCGTCACATTTTTTTTACATGAAAATAAAAAATCAAGTATTGTAGGGTTAATACTCTTCCAAAATTAAAGATTGTTTCATTTCAGAATTGCAATTAGCTCTTTCGTTTAGAAAAAATTTGAATTTTTATTTTGTTTACAAATTAGAATTTTTATTTTGTTTACAAATTTTAACTTCTTTGTTGCCTTTGGAGAATTAGTATTATTTTTGTTTGTATGAACTTGTAAATAATAGACACTCGTTAAAAATATTGTTTTTTTTTCTTTTAATGAAGATATCACAAAACAGTCATGTTTTAGTTGTTTTTTTAATGTTCTTCATTGTTGCAATTCATATCTGTTGTAAGATTTCTTTTTGAAATTATAATATCTACTTCAAGTCAAGCCGATGTGAAAAGTACATAGAAATAGATTTATATTACTTATGCAGTTATATTTACAAGAATAAGTATTTACAAATGTAAAATTAAGTTGCTTCTTACTTATAAATTTGCAAAATATTCATTTATTAAATTTTGTCTGACCAGAGCACCATTTCCTTGAGGCATTAGAACTTCATTGTCATGTTGATTTTCAATTTCATGTATTCCATTAGGCATATTGTTATTGTTTATGATTGCTATATTATGCAGTACTGCTGCAGAAACAATTACTGCTTTCGCAGTTTCAATATTTAGCCTTATTCCGACACTCAAAACAGGAAATCTTCGTTTCAATACACCTTACCACATTTCGTGTCTTTATATGGGACTCATTATACAAATGTTCAGCAGGTGTATGAGGATTTTGTAAAGGAGTCATCAAATACTCTGATAAAGCATATCCTGAATCACCGAGAAGAAAACAATTTCTGAAATCACCCTGTTCAAATCGAGTTTTAATCCTACTATTGTTTAATATGGTACTATCAAGTGAAGCACCTGGCTAGCGAGCAAATATATTACAAATTTTTAAATATGGATCTGCAATTGTCTGTACATTCAACGAGAAATAACCCTTTCGAGTACATTCAACGAGAAATAACCCTTTCGATTTCTGAAGTATTCTGCATTTTCTCCGCCTGAAAGCATAAACTTTATTAGATACCCTTATTATTATGTTATTAGTGTCAAATATTACCTGGTGACTGAATACGAATATTTATGTGTGCAATCTATTGCTCCAATAACTTTAGGGAATCTTGCAAACTGTAATTTTGTTTCATTTATTTCTTCATTTGTTTCCGGCATTTTAATATAACGAGGTGACAAAGATGCTATTGCTCTTGACACGTCATAAATAACTTTCGACGTTGTCGACTTATGTATTCCACCGCAATCTCCAATGACAATTAATAAACTCCCAGTTGCATAATAACGTAATGCAATTAAAACTTGTGTCTCTGGAGTAAGAGCCATGGTTCCTAAAAAAACAGCATTCAATCTGCTTATGTGCACATTTTTATATGAACTTACTGATTAGTTAGTCGAAGTAACAAATGCTGTATTTCTTAAATTAATTGTGTCACTGTTTGTTTAGATAATCTGAATCTGTTCAGGAATTCTTCATCAGTCCATATTTACATATTATTAGGTCGTCTTCTGAATTGTCTGTCCCGTCTAGGTGCTCCAAATACTTCTATTATTTCTTCATCATCAGATATAATATCTTCAAATCCTTCAAATATATCATCCATTTTTCAAACAACGTGACAATAAAAATAAGAGATAATAAATGACGAAAACAAAGGGAAAACTCGATCAAAACTAACCTCACTTATGTTAACAGTAAGTTTAAGCTTCTCTTCAACCACCGTTTGTCGTTTAAACTTAGAAGTTGTTGTCATCGGCAGGTATAAAACGGTAATATCTTGAAATCTGAAGTTTAAAGGGAGGTTTCCACTGGTGCAATTCCTTGCAGGGATTTTGAAGCAGCAATGAATTGCATGGATGCTCGCGTTTACACTATGCAATTCTTCACGTTTTATCGTGCAATTTTGAAGCACGCGAGGAATTGCATGCTTTAGAACAAGCTCTAATTCTGTGCAACTTTTCCGTGCAATTCTGGTCAGTTTCACCGTACCAACTGAGTTCGTGACACTTAACAGTTGACACTACCATGCGTTTAAATTATTCACTATTTTTTTTTATAGAATAGTTGTTGGTAGTGAGTGTTCTGAAAGGTTAACTGTTAATTATTCAGTTCATGCTTTGTTTTGAATTGTTGTGTATAGTTCGATTATCGAGCAATTCAAAACAATCGAACTTCGATTGTAGTGAACAAGATTCATGATGAGCGTAAACACCAAATTTTGTTGGAGCAAAGAAATTACTTTAGATTTAATAGAATTGTATGAAAATTACCCAGTATTATACTTAACACACGACGTGAATTACAAAAATAAAAACAAGAGATATGAAGCACTGGAGGCAATGCGTCTGAGTTTGGTTCAGAAACGACCATTTGCAGCCAATCAATGTTTAACCGTGGATCATATAAAACAAAAAATTCATGGTCTCCGCACCCAATATTTTAAAGAATTAGGAAAAGTGAGTGTGGGTTTGATTGCGTGATCAAATAATATGTTCCCACTAAGTTATTTTATATTCAGTCTCCAAAACCAATCTGACAATACAATTTTTATTGAATAATTTTTTTTTTTTTAAACAAAATTCATATATAACCATCAGATTTTTTAGATTTTCTTAATTTGGTTAGCCGCCTAGTTTCGTACGCCACATCGCCCCCTTGGCAGTGAGTAAGTGTATTCCAAAAATCAGCCGTCCTAAATTTTGAATTGTACACGACGCGTTGAGCGTCGCGGTATGACAGACAGTCCAGATTGTACGTCTTTGTTTGACGTAGTTGCTTGTGTATCTATTATGTCGTTGTCACTTTTTATGTACGTTGGTTTCAATCTGTCAATAGAAACACTGACATTGCGATTTCGAATGTTGACAACGAAGAATTTTTCTTTTCGTGTCACTACAGGTAAAGGTTCTTCATACGGCTGTTGCAGTGATTTCTTAGAGGCATCTACTCGCACAAAAACATGAGAAGTAGTTGCAAGTTTTTTGTATACGAAAACTTTTCGTGTTCCGTGTCGTACTGTTTTTGCTGGCTGGAGTTGTTTATAGTAGTGGCGTAGACGTGTTACGTAGTCCGTAGGGTCGACGTGTTCTGTTGTTGGTTCGAGGAACTCTCCAGGTAGTCGAATTGGTTCCCCGAAAACTAGTTCCGCCGCAGTTGCATTTAGGTCTTCCTTCCATGCACCGCGAATGCCTATGAGGACTGTTGGAAGTCGATCGGACCACTCTTCATCTTCATGACACATGATGGCAGCTTTAAGTAGTCGATGGAATCGTTCCACCATTCCATTTGCAGCTGGGTGATATGCTGTTGTTCGCCAGTGACTCATTCCAGTTGTTTTCGTAAGTGCACGAAAAATATTTGATTCGAACTGTCTTCCTTGGCCTGTTGTCACGCGTAAAGGAACACCGTATCGCGAAATCCATCCTTCGTAGAATGCTCGAGCGACTGTATCGGCAGAAATATCTTTAATGGGGAAAACTTAGGGCCATCGTGTGAAACGGTCAACACAAGTGAAGTCTATATGAACATGTGTTACAGTTTATTTTTCCTTTCTGTTTCGAATACACCCTGTATATGCGTTGTTACGACTCCGTTTTCATTACTGTTCCGAACACGCCCTGTATAAGGCGATATTAATTGTGCCGGAAGGTTGCTTGGAAACCACGACACTGTACACATTGAGCTGATTGGTTCCCCCCAGTCGCTAAGATGAATTCCGCCAATGGTAAATTGGAACGTGTCTCTCTCTCTCTCTTTGGAAATTGTTCCTTCTCGGTCGAACGGAAAACATTGCGCCATTCTTCAGAACGAAATCCGTCGTCTCCCGGTCTATACCTTCCTTTCGTTAAACAAATTCATTTTGTGCGGATCATTACATCAAGAGGATGATAGTGAATTTTACGGCAAATTGCCGCTTCTGACCAGGCCCTCGCGGAGACAGAAAAACGCGTGTTCGTGTTTGTTTCAGCTTCGGTAAAGTGCCGAGGCTTTTTACTACGGATTTTTTTTACTACGAATTTTTATTACGGATTTCTAATTAGAGCTATCCTTTTTCGTTGCGGACTTCTCATGGGATGACGCACTTTCGCATCGCGCAGGTGTTCAGAGGCTTGCGACGTTGAGATCTCCCTTCCCGACTCGCGGCGTGATTGGCGGCTTTCATCAAAGAGATTTGCGGCGACTTTGACACACAGAGGCCGACAAATAAATAAGACGCCGACGAAACAGAGGTGGGAGCGTTATTTGTTTTCTTTTATACGTAGTTTTGAGCGTTAATTCGCGTTTTTGGTTTTTGCGGAATCCTTTCTTTGATTTTGCCGAAGTTCGACATGCACTTTATTGCGTACACTCCGGTGTAAAATTAAAGTCACGCCTTAACTTTAATGTAGATTAGTTTGATTCATTGGTGGTGTCGATTTATTGTTTATCTATTTTATGTTTGATTTATTTTGTTGACTTTTGTATTAATAAACTAACGTGTTCTGGAGGTAACTGGGTTTCTTAATTTTCCCCTTTCAAAAATTAAGTGGCGCCTATTTTTGGTTTGGCCTCGCGTTTCGGAATCGAACCCCCCGTCTCACTGCAGCTGGCTGGCCACATCGGAGAAGTACAACCCGATGTGAAACTACTGCCTATCTTAGCAGGTAGGTAGCAAGTTTTGGCGCCCAAACGCGTGTGGCTTGATTTCGTTTTTCGTTTCGTTTGTTGTTTAAGAATATTAAGTCCAGAACACTTGTTTTGTTAGGATAAGTTGCGCATTATAATGGAGTATAAATTATTACCGGACCGTCTTAATTCGGAAGAATTAAATTATGAATTATTGGTAAGAGGTATCCAAATTGACGGAACGGTTGCGCAAAAATGTGCAAATTTAAGACGGCAAATGCGTTTAGAAAAAGATTTACGCCTGCCTGTACCGAAGTATAACGTGACTTTTGGCGATGACGTGTCAGCCCTTCAGGAAAAAATTAGCGAGATTCGCTGCTTAATAGAGTCGTTTCCCGGCTCGACAGCTGTTTGTATTTACGATAGAATTTCAGCTAAGTTGGCTCACGCCATTGGTCGTGCTCAGCGTAGCCAACCGACAAATAGCGACGAGACGCGACAACGTGACACCATCTTGCGGACGCTAGACGAACTTGCGTTCGATTTCGAACAAACTGCGCTGAATTTTTCACCGAAAGAACCGGAAGTCACTGGGGTAACAACATCCCCTTTACTTGATTTGACTGCGATTGCTGAACATTTTCAAAACAATCCGTTGGCAGTGTCTTGCGTAGTTCCCGACTCGATTTCGCCACCTAGCGCGACATCTTCACCTGTGGTAAGTCCGTCATCGCCGAAAGCAAATTCATCGCGACTTAAAGTCACGCCTCCTGTAGTTAAGGCTGCTACACACTTCGCGGCCGTGAACGAGATTAAGTCCGTGCCCGTTTCTAAGTGGGGTTTGACTTATAATGGAAATAATAAAGTCCTATCACTTAATGCTTTTCTCGAGCGTGTCGACGAACTCCGTGTTTCGAGGAACGTGTCCGAAATTACGTTATTCGCTTCCGCGTCCGATTTTTTTCGAGATAAGGCGTTAATTTGGTTTAGGGCAAATAGGAAATTTTGCGATAGTTGGACTGACCTCGTTAAACGTCTTCGCGAGGAATTTCAACCTTATAATTACGACGACAAATTGTTCGAAGAAATTAAGAAACGCACTCAAGGCCCTGACGAATCAATGGGAATTTACACGTCGGTTATGATCAATTTGTTTAATCGTTTGAGTGTCCCGGTTGCTGAAAGCGTTCAGGTCAAAATTCTTCTGAACAATATTGCCCCTTTTTATCAACGACAATTAGGATTGGTCGAGGTTACTTCGGTAGCACACTTGTTAAGGTTAGGTCGACAGTTGGAAGCACGTAAGTCAGCTGTTGAAGCATACGTTCCGCCTCCACGTAAAAACATGGTCTTAGAACCTGATTTGGCGTACGTACAAGCCTGTGCACCGGTTGTATCCGAATGTAAGGTGGAACCTCCCAAACCTAATAAGACTTTTAAATGTTGGAATTACCAGAAAAACGTTCATTTGTCTCGAGATTGTTCCGAGCCTTTGAGAAGGCATTGTTATCAGTGTGGTCGTCCCAACGTCACTACCAAGACGTGCCCGGCGTGTTCAAAAAAACTTCAGAACAACGCGCTAGATGATCGGTTAGTACGTTGCTTCAGTATTTCAAAGCCGATTGACCCTTTGGCAGTCCAACCTGTTCTCGACTATGTCTTGGCTCATGCTAAAAATGATGAGCGTCCCTATTTAACCGTGTCAATTTTGGGCATCCCGTTTCTTGGCCTTTTAGACTCTGGTGCATCTCGCACAATCGTTGGCAGTTCGGGATGGGAAGTTCTCCAAACTTTGAACTTACCCTTTACCAAACATGTAACGTCGTGTACCGTAGCGAATGGACAACCCTGTTCTAGTCCTGGTAATGTGGCCACCCCTATACGACTGCGAGATCGCGTAAAAGTCATCGATGTTCTAGTTGTCCCTGAGTTACCTCATTCACTAATCTTAGGAGCAGATTTTTGGAAGTTGATGGGCATCGTCCCTGACTTGCGCTCCGGTGATTGGGCATTCAGTAAAGAATCGATTGACTTAATTGAACATCTTACTTCTTGGCAACATTTGACTGATTCGCAGCAATCTCAGCTGGAAACTCTAACTAATCAGCTGTTCGTAAATTCTCCACATGGTGAACTGGGTTGTACTAAACTCGTCGAACATACTATTCACACAGATAGCGCCCCGATAAAGCAACGCTACTACCCCATCTCGCCAGCAAGGCAAGCTGTTGTCAATAAAGAACTAGACGACATGTTGAAGCGTGGCATCGTGGAGAAATCCAAAAGTGCTTGGTCATCTCCCATTCTTCTCGTGCCTAAAAAAGATGGAAGTTTTCGCTTTTGTGTGGACTATCGTAAGTTGAACCAGGTCACGACTAAAGACGCGTATCCACTACCTTATGTCTCGAACACCCTTGACAAATTGAAAGATGCTAAATACTTGTCATCTTTGGACATCAAGTCAGCTTATTGGCAGATCCCAGTCGCCGAAGAATCCCGCCAATATACAGCATTCACTGTACCTAATCGTGGATTGTATCAATTCCGACGAATGCCCTTTGGCTTGCACAACTCTCCAGCGACTTGGCAACGTTTCATTGATCGTGTAATTGGTGCTGACCTTGACCCTCACGTGTTCGTCTATCTGGACGACATCATTATTGTAACGCAAACCTTCGACAAACATCTCGAAGTATTATCCGAAGTCCATAAACGCCTGACTGAGGCTGGTTTGACCTTGAATCAGGACAAGTGCAGCTTCTGCCTTAGCGAATTGAAATACTTAGGTTACGTGGTGGATCGCCACGGTCTTCACGTAGATCCCGAAAAGGTTCAGTCGATCTTGAGAATGCCTAAGCCCACAACGGTTAAGGAAGTGCGCAGATTAATCGAAACCGCCTCGTGGTATCGTAGGTTCATCCCTGGGTTTTCCACAATTATCGCCCCTTTGACCAAGTTGCTTAAGAAAAATTCTAAGCATCGGTGGGACGAAACTTGCGATGAAGCGTGGGAAAAGATTCGTGAGCATTTGGTTTCTGCTCCAGTCCTTTCGTGTCCTGACTTCACCAAAGAATTCACGATTCAAACCAGTAGATATACTATGGGCGTTCGAAGCCATTTCTCCATAAGATTTAACATAGGCCTCGAGATTGCAATTTTTGCGGGGATCGTGGTCAGGGGGGGTGAGGTGAGAAGGGGGAGCGGGGTCGCGCGCAAGCGGCAGCAGAAGCGAGACGCGAGCAAGCTGGAGCGAGAGGGGGAGACGCGGCAGTAGATATCTAGACTCGCGACCTTGGTACATTTGTTACAGCGGTTTTTGGAAGCGGAGGGGTGTTTCGCGAATTCTACCTTAATTTTAGATTTTTTTTTCTTCGCCTCATCATATGTATTAAATAGCGCGTCGACTTATGACCAGCGCTAATAGATGTTTATTTCAAGATAATGAATTTTTTTCCTCTAGCCAGAGAGAGATTTGAACCCGTTCCTCGACGTTCGTGAGGCGTCCACCTAAGCCGCTCGGCCGTTCAGTCAGTTGTTCGTATCTGTTCGAGATGTGTAATATTAACGACGCGCGCGGTGAATGATATCCTTTTTCGAACTCGTTCGTGAGCCGTCCACCTAAGCCACCGCTCGACCGTTGGGATCAATTGCTCGTATCAGTTCGAGATGTGTAATAAGATGAACGCGTGGGCGGAGGCGCTCGCGGTTTCAGGAATGTTAATACTTGTCGAGACGTGTTAGCAGATAGCAACACTCGCGACTTTAGAGCAGCGAGATAAAGAAAAACGAATCAAGGTCGAATCGCACGCGATTAATCGAGAATGAAATTTAGGAAATTAATTGCAAACGGAAGTCGTTTCAGTACACATCATGAATCAAATTTTCTTTCAAACCGTTTTAGGAATCACTATACTACTTAACTGTTTCAAACTGAACATAAAATTGCAAACGCGCTGTAAATATCTGAGAAACGAAAACTGTGAAGCAATTAATTTGCTAAATTTCATTCTCGGTTAATCGAATGTGAAGATTTGGTTGATTCGTTTTCTAATACATTTTTTTTTTAAACTCCATATACGTTTTCGGTTTAGACATCTTATGCATTAAATACCACCGCGACATTAATTATAATTTTTTACCTCGCGCACTTCCGCATGCTAAAGTCGAAAAAGAGGATTCAAATTCCCCACGCACTAGAGTTATCGTACGTAATTCAAAACGTTTATGCAACGAAACGTAAACAATGAGTCAGATGAATAAAACGAAGCATATGCTTTTACTTCAAAATAATTTATTGTATCTTACTACATTGCTGTCAACACAAAATAATGTTGTTTATTTACTTAGAAATTTGCAATTTCTTACACAAATATTCACACAAATAATGACCAAATTCTAAACGATTTTCTAAATACAATTCAAGCCCGTCCAAATCATTACAGTAACACTCAACGTTAAAGTTATCTTTTCTAACACCTAATCGTGCCAATCCTCCGAAACCACTCGTAGCTGTAATAATCATCTCATATTTTTCATTCGTAGATGGTTCCAAGTCAATGAAATCTCCTTGATCTCTAATGCTTTGAATCTCTGCTAACAAACGAAGTTTAGCTTGAGACATTTTCACCTTCGCATACGTTTAGAAACTGAAGAAAATAATGTGTTTCCATTAACTTTTATTCCTGGTAAGATTTCATTGATAATAACTTGAATTTATCTTTGAGATTTTCTAAACTGTTTAACAGAATAAATTACAGCGAAACGATAATCATTTATTAAACAGAAGTGCATCAGTTCGCTCCCTCCTACGCAACCTCAGAGTATTTAGTGCAAAAGAAACATTTTCAAAATTTAGAGACGGTTGTCCTCTACATCATTCTCTGATAGCGAGATAGCAGTTTGTTATAGTTATTGTAAGACGAATCAAGGTTGAAGCGTGCGCGATTAAGCGCTATGGGTCTAACTTTTTTCTTTTTCATATAGAATGCGCACCATTATTAAACTAATGTGTGTTGTATGTAATCGCTTGTTGTAAGCTTGGAATGATAGTATTCATCCAGAGAAAATCTGCTAATGGAACAGAATTTATCATCAAGTATGATATTAAATTGCGAACAATTAATATTTTATCTGTCTCAACAATACCATTTTGTTCATTTGCGTGATACCTAGAATCTAAAGTGTCCTTGCGTTGAAGTTAATTACAGTCAAACCTCCATAACTCGAATCTCAAGGAACTGGAAAATTATTTTGAGTTATAGAAATTCCGAGTTAGAGACTGAGATTAGTATGCAGGAACATCAATAAATTTTAACTTACAGAAAATTTGACTTACAGAAAATTTTAAGTTGTGAATGTTCGAGTTATGGAGTTGTGACTGTATTTTAAAAGTTAAAGCTATAATACTTTTTATAACTTCTTTATTAATATTATCTCTAGGGTTTATTTACAGAAGTATAGATAGTTCATATCATATTTTTCATATACACCTCAACGCTTCCTCTGATTAAACTGCTTTTGTTTACGTTAAGATAGTAGTTTGATTTTATCTGCTTCCACAAAGCCGTTTTGTTTATACATACGAGGTTACTGCGTTTAATAGAAATATCTTTGAGCAATGTTCTTACCAATATAATTAATTTCATAAACATTTCTATAATTATCGAATGATATATGTTTTTAATTATTAAAAATTATTCAGTGTTTAAAAGGGACGAATAATGATTATTTATTAATCGACACTTGCTGATAAATTTCATGCTGATAGATGTAAAAAATCTTAATGATTGATTTTCAAAATCATGTATATTAATTCTATAAACATTTCTACAATTATTGAAAGATATATGTTTTTTAATTCATTTCTACAATTATTGAATGACATATGTTTTTTAATTATTAAAAATTATTCAATGTTCAAAAGGAATGAATAAGAGTTATTTATTAATCGACACTTGCTGATAAATTTCATGCTGATAGATGTAAAAATCTTGATGATTGATTTTCAAAATCATATATTAATTCTATAAACTTAAAAACTATGTGTGTGTGTGTGTGTTAATTCCATAAACATTTCTACAAATATTGAAAACATTTTATATTATTTATATTTGTTTTCCAGGTAAGTTAAATGATATATTTATAGTTAACGGCTTATTGCAGTTTCTTTAGTAGGGATCTCCATTGTTGTCAGACTGAATCATTTATCACAGGTTAATAATTAGTTGAATGCTTTCATTCAAGAATTTACGTTTTAAACTCTGGCAACATCGCTTGAGATTCTTATAATATATTTACGAATTGCCAACATAATCAGTTATTTCAAACATGGAACGTAAGAGTAACCACATATATGTTCAAGTGAATATTGTTTGATATTTTTTTTCCTGTTTCAGAAAGACACATTATAATAGAAGAACTGAGACGGAGGCTGCCTCCCCCTATGAATGTAAGTTTTATATATACATATATTTGCTTTCTTTAATTATTTTACTTTATTTCAGAACTATTTCATAGCAGGTTGGGAGGGGCAGCCTCCCGCAAATTACTATTTGTCGTTTCAGTTCCAATCGAAAATGGTGTTTGCCCTCCTAGATGGAGGGCAAATATACGCTATTATGTGAGTTTTAATCTTTTTTTATTTTCTATCTGATAAATTACTAATGTACATTTTTCTTATAGCTCTCCTCCAACCCCAGGAATGGAGGGGGTGTTAAGTATACATCCACCCCATGAATCTTAATGTAAGCATAAGTTTCTTTACCTTGTTCTTGTTTTCAATTAATTTATTTTTTAAATTTTATTTCAACTTGCTTTTCAAATTTTTAACTTTACCTTAACCTTGTTCTTGTTTTTGGAGGGTAAATTACTAATGTACATTTTTCTTACAGCACCCCCTCCATTCCTGGGATAGGATTCTAATGTAAGCATAAGTTTCTTTATCTTGTTCACGTTTTCAATTAATTTATTTTTTATTTTCAAATTTTTATAATACCTTGTAATATCTTTACCATGTTTTTTATTTTCATTAAATTTATTTCAACTCGCTTTTCAATTAAAATCAATGAATTTATTTTATATTTCTATACATGTAATACCTTGTTCTTGTTTTCAATGAATTTATTTCAACTCGCTTTTCAATTTTAACCTTCATTTTATATTTTTATACTTGTAATATATTGTTCTTGTTTTTGGAGGGTAAATTACTAATGTACATTTTTCTTGCAGCACCTAATGGTGGGACAGGATCCTAATGTAAGCATAAGTTTCTTTACTTTGTTCTTGTTTTCAATTAATTTATTTTTTAAATTTTATAATACCTTGTTTTTGTTTTCAATGAATTTATTTTTAACCTTCATTTTATATTTCTATACATGTAATACCTTGTTCTTGTTTTCAATGAATTTATTTTTAACCTTCATTTTATATTTCTATATATGTAATACCTTGTTCTTGTTTTCAATGAATTTATTTTTTAACTTTAATTTTTGACTTGTAATACTTGTAATACTTATAATATCTTGTTTTTGTTTTAAATGAATTTATTTCAACTCGCTTTTAAAATTTTTATAATACCTTGTTCTTGTATTCAACGAATTTATTTTCAAGTAATTTATTTTAACTTCAATTTTTATACTTGTTCTTGTTTTCTTTGATATTTCAACTTTTTAATTAATTTTATAACATATTAAAACTTATATAATTTGTTACAGGATATAATAAAGGAGATTTTTTTTATATATGTATTATATGTATATTTCACCTAATCCTATCCTACTCAGAGTAAATTAATTTACACACAACCATTTTAATACTTTTAATTTATTATTGAAATTAATTTATTATTGAAATTAAAAGAAATTTAAAAAAATCACATGCTATATGGGGTGTTTCATAATAGGTTGAGAAAGTGAAATCTTAAGTATATAATCTTATTTTAAGTTAAAAAGAAGTAAAAAAATTCAAATTTTGCTTTATTTTTTCTACTAACTGAACTGATTTCACATTTTATTAACTGCTTTGTTTATGTTCTAAATAAATTATTTTAATTTTTTTTTAATTCTTTCATTTTTCAATAATAATCAATGAAAGGTATAGTAAAACAGCTTATTAGATTTCATTATTTCATTATTTCACTCAATAAAACTTTCTTCAGATAGCAGTACCTGAGACAACAACAGAGCACCGATGACGCGACTACTGAGAATTGATATCAAGGTCTGATATCAAGGATAGTTTCTCATGCAAATTTTAATTCGAATTTAATAAGCTTGAATTTAATTGGATGTTTAATTTTCATTAAAATCATGATGTTGGTAATCATCTATCATTCTGTCTACATCTCTTATGTATGCATGTATTTTTTCAATAATTATTAAGGCAAGTTCAATGATACATATCATCTATATCTTAGCATTCTATTCTGAAGAATTGCGTCAACAGTAACCAAAAGCTTAAAACTTTTTCTTTATCAAGAATTAATTAAATGAATATCCATCTCGGTGAAGCTTATACTTTAGGGGACTTTATACTTCAAGCGATTCTTCGGTGTACTGGTAAAAACAGGTGCAGTTTATAAAATAACAGGTAAATCAGGTAACAGTTTATAAAATAACAGATAGCAGTTTATAAAATAACAGATAAAACAGATAGCAGTTTATAGATGTGACAGATAGCAGTATAATAGCAAAAGTGATGGTAGGCAAGCACACATATAGAAGTAACATTGAACGTTAATAGCACATCTATTGATTTAAGTTCCTATTTAATTTTACGTAAGGGTTTAAACAGACTATTATGTTATGTATTAAAAACAATTTAATCAGTTGAGATGTGGAAGCATATAAGATAAGTACTATCTATACCAGATACGTTTTTTAAAAGTGTATATATTCACTAAATCTGATTGTCTGTATGCTTGGTTAGTTGATAATACTGATAGACTAATAGAATCTAACGCTGTCATCTATCTTGAGGTATCTTTTTGTATTTACTATATCATGTAACTTAATAATTATTTCCATATACAGTATGTCCCCAGATTGAGTTTCCATGAAAATTGTTATTCAATGTATTCCCCAATGCTCCTCTTCACACTTTTCTATCATATACAATCGAACCTCCATAACTCGAATCTCAAGGGACTGGAAAATTATTTTGATTTATAGAAATTTTGAGTTAAAGAAAGAGATTTCAGTTATACACAATGTGCAGGGACATCAGTAAATTTCGACTTACAGAATGTTTCGAGGTTTGAGTTATGGAGGTGCCACTGTATCTAAATTTACCTGTTTTAATGATATGTTATTATTTATTTATGGTTATGATAACGGCTCTGCACTTACCTTATGTTAACCTTAACATCACTCTGTTTGTCTCTATTTATTATCCATTAATACTGTTACCTTACAGTTTTTCTAATAACAGATCTTACAGTGTGATACACATACATACACATTTTTGCTATTGATCTATTCATACGCTTTCATCTTCATTAAAAATATAGCATCTGTTATTAGAAAAGCTGTATATAATTTTGTTTTAGGAATCAAACAGTTTTAACATTTTCATAAGATCAATTTTCGGACACATTGCAGCAGCAGATTTATATATGGTTTTAAATTTAAAAACATGCTTACTTTACTCTCAAAATTGTCTAACTTCAAATTATATTTAGAATTATTGTCTTAAAGAGTGATCACACTGGTTCCGATATCAAAAATTAATTTAAAAACAACTTCATATTAACAAATGTATAGGGTTACAATAGGATCGTAATGAACTGGAGTATACTGCCTTTTATAAACTGGTACCTGTTTTTATCTGTTTTACCTGTTATTTTATAAACTGTTCTGAAACTGCTATCTGTTTTACTAGTACATCGAAAAAATTTATAATTTATTGAGACAGTTTATTTTGAATTGTTATATGATTATCGGTTCCAGTCTGTCTCCACACCCCACCTCAACACCGCATTTGTTTACTAAAGGCTGGTTTATACAACAAGAATAAGAAATAAGGTTTAAGGCGTAACGCTTAAGATAAAAGTTAATCTTACGGGTCCGTGTGTTTGCGTTTTGTACGTTTATTTTTCACGAAATAACCGGTATACCCAACTCACGATTTTGACGATTGACAATAACAAACCTAACCACGCATGCGTGCTTTGGAGGAACACTAAATTTTATTGGTCAGTTTTAAAACGTATCTCATTCTTATTCTGTTGAATAAACACATATTGTCCATATGTAAATCAATTAAAAAAAATCAATTTAAAAACAACTTCATATTAACAAATGTATTCATTCAGAACATAATGAATGAATACATTTGTTAATATGAAGTTGTTTTTTAATTGATTTTTGATATCGGAGCCAGTGTGACCACCCTTTAAGACGATAATTCTAAATGTATAGGGTCACAGTAGGATTGTAATGAACTGGAGTATACTGCCTTTTATAAACTGGTACCTGTTTGTACCTGTTATTTTACAAACTGCTACCTGTTTTACCTGTTATTTTATAAACTGCTCAGAAACTGCTATCTGTTTTACCAGTACATCGAAAAAATTTACAATTTATCGAGACAGTTTATTTTGAATTGTTATGTGATTATCGGTTCCAGTCTGTCTCCACACCCCACCTCAACACCACATTTGTTTACTAACCTACTATAATATGAAGCCCTCTCAACTGCTCGTAACTACTGCTATGATCCCGGTCACGTGGTGCATGATACAGTTGTATAGTTCCCTACTTTTGCTATATAGCAACCTAGTAGCTTTTCTATTGATTGAAAATTTGAATGGGAAAACTTAATATTGAATGATTTGTGGTAACCTAATCTAAGCTTGCTTTCCCTCTATAATAAATTATATAAATAATGTTAAGAAGTTGTTCAAGTATACATTAGGTAATGGAAATATAAACTTTTTATTATTTTAATTCAGGTTTATTAATGTTACTGTTAACAAGAAAAAAAAATGTACTAATTTATGTTTGATTACAAAAACACTATTCTATTATGATTCCAAGGTAAGCTGCTTTCTTTATTAATGCAGTAACGCGAATTATTCCATTCGTAATCGGACGAATGACACAAACTGACGAACCATAATTTAGGATTTTGCAGGTTCACTTTCAATCTTGTTAAATGAGCTGCAGGTTTCTCTTCTAAACTTTTCAGCAACGGCTTCTTTATGTTGCTCTCATACCATTCAACTAAATTATCACCTTGCGAGAGGAATGATGTTTTCGTTAAATAATAGTAAGTTTCACCATCCTCATGTATACAAAACATTTCTGTAGAAACCTTGATTGATCCTTGAGCATTTGGAAGCATTGTTGATAATTCTGCATGAAACACTTGGAAACAAGCATCGAAAAATTGTTCTTGGTTACATTGAAACATCGGTGTTATGAAAGATGATATCATGAAATTGTTTGGCCACAATATAGGATACCAATGTATGAATGATTCATCTTCTTGTTCTTCATATTCTTCTTCCTGCTGCTCGGGAATAGATCTTACCCGTGGCACACACATTTTGCAACTGCTCATTCAAAGGTTTTTCATTATAATTTATAGTGTTTAAAACAAAATTAATCACGTGATGATTTACTTAGAAATTTACAGTTTCTTACACAGATATTCTCACAAATAACATTAAGAAGTATGTTTCCAAGTTATTTTGCTATATTAAAATATATACATCATATTAATGACATTCCCAATTTGTACAGATCCATATCAGTTTCAAGATGATTATTATGTTGATGGATGGAAAATAAAACAAAGATACAATTTTTAATATAATTTATTGCTATGATGATATTAAACGAAAATAACAATTATCATAAAATCATTAAAATATATGTATATGTTTATAAATCAAGTTATAAAATAAAACTATGTTTACATCTAAGCTGCTAAAAAATATCATTTTGTGTGGATTTATGTATCCATAATATCCCGATGCCCCCACGGAAGAGTATCATAAGAATTTTGAATTAAATATCGTTTATCATCGTGAGGACTCAAAGCGATTTTTTGCTGCGTAACTGTGTGGACGTGGTGTTTTTCTGAATGTATTAAATTTTGATCTAAACATTTTTCTACGGAATTTTGCAAACATTCTAAATAGTCCTTGAAAGTAATTTTGTTCTGAATAACATTTCGTTTAACACCCTTAGCCTTCTTGTCTTTATCCTCACCCTCCACTCTGTATGCATAACTTTTCGATCGCAAACCAATAAATTCCGTCATAATTTTACCATTCAGCTCATCCTTCATCAGACCTGGAACCTTTTTATTTACACGAGGAATACCATACCGATTGTTTTCCTGATAGTCGCTAGTGTCAAAGTGTTTATAACAGTCACGTTGAATTACTTTATATACATCATCACACTCAATTTCATAAATTAAAGAGTCTGTATCCGTATAACAAACCTTACATTTATCATCAAATTGTGATTGCATATATCCATAATGAAATTCATAAAGTTTCACCTTTGAAATATCGAGTACACACATGCCAACATATATGGGCTTATTAAATAGAATTTCCGTTTTATTTAATTCTATTGCAACTAAATTTTCGTTAAATATTGTGTGTGCAGGACTTGAATTCTGGTTTCGCAATTAATTTACCTGCGCCATATCTTCCCTCCCATTTAGATATTAATTTTACATTACTATGTTTCCTGATATTCTCCATCGTTTTGCCAAAAGCTGCATTATTTAATAATTTATAAAGATCCTTTTCGAAATCATTCTTTGCAGCAGTTCTCAGACGGGTGTTTAAATCAATATAAGGTTTTAACCATGCCGCCTGCTTAAATTTCAATACGCGATGAATTTTAGCTAATTTTAAACCATATACCAAAGCCTGCTGTAAATATCTATAGTGAATGATGTAACGCTTTTTGTTATTCAATGTAGCCATTAATTTTTGTTCTTTAGATTTTGGTGCGCTGACGTGTTCTGGACAAAAAGGTAAATCTGAGTGAGCATAATGCAACTCAGCAGGATATTCTAAATCAACTTCTAAAATATATCCTACGGGACTGTTGTTTGAAATATTAAAATCTACGTTTTCTACATCATCCACCCACTCAAACCCTCCGTAGGGTAAGGGTTGTGACATTGCATGCCCATAAAGATTGTTAACATCAGTATAAAGTAAATATTTTGATAGTTGGGTGGGATCATAGTCGGTCATGTACTTGTTGTTAGCTTTGACATAACGTTTCGAACACTGACTCAATCCTCCTCGAACACCTCGCTCGACAAACATGAGCATATCGATGTCTGTTAATAATTCGAGCTCTACTTTAGTATACTTTAGCATAGCATCCCAAGTATATCCTGGAGCAGAAAAATAATGAGCAGGATCGAGCCCATGTGAATTCAGTAGGGTTAAACGAAACTGCTCGAATACATCAGCTAACAGTAAAACATCTGTGCGTAAGTATAAGTCTGAGTACTCCCCCAAATTTTGAATTTTGAACTCGCTCCAAACACGCTGAGCATGAGCGTAATCCACATCGCTTATATCCACATCATTTAATTTATTATAAAATTTCTCTTTCGCTGGCAATTTAGATTCGGTAAAACGTTCAATCGAGTCAAAGTAGTCATACGGATACACACCCTTTCGCGTTAATAACTGAAATTTTTCCTCCGGTAAATTTTGAAATTCTGATTTTAAAATAGGATACGTTTCCAAATTTGAAGCTAATTTATCAAGACTTGAGCTCATAAACCGAAACGAATCAATAAAACGAAACTTTACCAAATTTTTATCAACATGTTTCGTAAACGAAATATACTTCTCTTTATTTACGGGAAGTAAATCGATGCGGCCCTCAAAATCTGATGCTAAATTCTTAATTATGAAATGAGCATCATAACCGCTCAGATTATGAAACACAACAGGTACCACGTGACCATCCTTATAATTAACATTACATCCCTCGTGTGCTGCTCCCCTAAACACCCCTGCTAAGTGACAGTGATCCCTTACTTTTTTGTCTTCAAGGCTAAACGGCTGCTCGCAGATGTGACAGTGGGTTGCCTGATAGAACTCCAGATTTTCATTTGAAGTTAAGGGTTCCATGGGTAGAGGGCAAAGGAATACGGTTTCTAAATTTTCAGCGAACTGTTGCACTTCTGCAGTAAACCATTGCATGCAGTCCTCACCACGATACGATTTATAGAAAGATAGTGAATCATCATAAGAACATTTGACATAATACCCGATACTACAGGGCACATGTTCTTGGTACTTATTTTTACTGTTACATGGTTTTAATATGCATTCTAGATCAGCATATATTACAAAAGGTGTCTTAATTTTATACCTGAAATTTTTAAATTTTAAAATATTGTTTTGTTCTGTCGGCATTCTAATTTTACAAACGTTTAATTTTTCACAATCTATCGCGTGCTTATCCAAACGTTCTTGACTATAAAAGTAGTTAAAGCATCGATCATAAAAATATTTTTTACTGTGATGAATACTTAATTGGTTTGATACCAACCTGGAAAGATCTTTTATCCATACATAATGATACTTTACTGATGTAGAATCATCATACTTGTCTTGTATTAAAAGCAGATTCACATGCTTTGATTGCTTGGCTTTGGTGAGGTAACAAGGTCTTACTTCAAATTCTTTTTTTGTTTTTTCCAATATGTAAACATTAATAGAAATATTATTTTGTTGTTCAAAGCGAGGAATCTGCTTCATAGTCATTGGCATCGTAATGTTTCTTAAATTTAAAACTGTAGAATAGTTCGCGTATGCTGACAATCGATCAGGATGTTGTGTATAGTGTACAGGATGAAGTGCTGATGTTACCGCCCACGCGAAGCATGCATTATCCTTGTTCTTCACATTGATACATGCCTCTTTCCGCTTGATGCATTCGGGGAGCTCGATGTAAGAGGAACCGGACTGGATCGATTCAAATTTGTTGATGTTAATCATCAAGTGGATGATTGTTCTTAGGGCCCAGCTACTCTCACGTTCCTGGAAATTTTCCAACTGCACCATTATAGGCTCCTTAACGTGGATGGTGAACCATTCCTTGAGTTCAGTATCACGATAGATAGGAGCGTTCTTAGTGTTCATATATTTGTTCTCTATGATTTCTTTGTCTCCTTTCTTGAGAATAAATTCACCGCAGACAACTGCATTGATCTTTAGTGCCTCATCGTTTCTCAAGCTGTTTTTAACGCGTCTCTGGAAGAGTATGAATGCATCTTCCAGAAACGCAGCGACATCCTTATGCCGTAAATTCACGATAATGCCAGTTCTAATTCTACTTTGGAATGCTGACTGCAAATCTTCCCATTTCACACGGTTACAAGCAGTTTCTCTACGAGTGCTTAATCCTCGACCTTCTCGCTGTTTTGCCTTCAACATTGTACGACAACTCGTAATGTTGCTGATACATGTTATAAGGTGTTGTTTAGCACCAGGAGATAGATTCGAAGCAGTAGCGCTCCTGAGGAATTCGTTCAAGACACGTAGATGTTTACTGCAAAGCTTCAAACCGTTCTCAATCTTCATGATATCGTTTGCACTGAAATGTGCTGTTCTTACTTCATCAACGAAAGCTTGTGCTTGCGAATTCATTTTCTGCAACAACAACAAACTGTTTAATTTTAACGTTTTGTTGAATATCTTATAGCAGTAATCAGAAGCTTAAAATATAGTCACATAAAAGTTTATAATTTTCATTTAATACGTTTGATAATTGTTCAGTTATTTAATTGCAAAATAAAGCAAAAAAAATCGATGGATAAATCCAATAAAATTTAATTACTAAACCAAACAAGGTTGGAAAATAAAAACTGCATAAGTATATCTACTACCGCGTCCACCTACCGCTCCCGCTGAACTTGACCTAGTATTTAATACATAAGATTGATAATCTGATAAAGGTGCTATAAAATTCAATTTACTAAACCGAAAACGTATATGGGGTCACAAAAAATCAAAACTGATACTAGAATTCGCGAAACACCCTTCGTTTCCAAAAAACCGCCCTAAGTATAAAAAATGTATCAAGGTTGCTCTCCATGCTCGTCTGCGTCCCCCCTCTTACTTGCGCGCGACTCCCTTCCCGCTGAAATAAGTTAGCGTTGGTATTAACTCGATGCAGTATTTAATACATAAGATGGATAATCCGATAAGGGTGCTATAAAATTTTATTTACTAAAACGAAAACGCATATGGGGTTAAAAAAAAATCAAAACTGATAGTAGAATTCGCGAAACACCACCCCTTTTCAAAAAACCGCCCTAAGTATAAAAAATGTACCAAGGTCGCTCTCTACGCTCGTCTGCGTCCCCCTCTTCGGCTGTTGCTTACGCGCGACTCTTGTCTTAAGCTTCTGGTTATTTATTACTGAATGATATAATGTGGAAGGCACATACCATCCACTTTACTTACCTTAATATTGTAGTAAAAGTGATGATGATAATGATAAGACACACACAGACACCGCAGACGATACGCACTCTCTCGCAGTTATAAACAGAATGATGAACAAATTTATTTGTTACCCAAATTTATAGATTTCAATAGAAACGAATCAATCAATCACATTCGAGGATTTGTTTTTATTGTTGTTCATTTATAAATTGAACACATTGCTTCACAGTTTTCGTTACTCAGATATTTACAACGCTTTTGCAATTTTATGTTCAGTTTGAAACAGTTGAGTAGTGTAGTGATTCCTAAATCAGCTTGAAAGAAAATTTGCTTCATGATGTGTACTGAAACGACTTCCGTTTGCAATTAATTTGCTAAATTTCGTTGTATCTATTTCTAATTTCATTCTCAGTTAATCGCGTGCGATTCGACCTTGATTCTTTTTCTTTATCTCGCTATTCGTTTTATTCATCTGACTCATTGTTTACGTTTCGTTGCATAAACGTTTTGAATTACGTACGATAACTCTAGTGCGTGGGGAATTTGAATCCTCTTTTTCGACTTTAGCATGCGGAAGTGCGCGAGGTAAAAAATTATAATTAATGTCGCGGTGGTATTTAATGCATAAGATGTCTAAACCGAAAACGTATATGGAGTTTAAAAAAAAAAATGTATTAGAAAACGAATCAACCAAATCTTCACATTCGATTAACCGAGAATGAAATTTAGCAAATTGATTGCTTCACAGTTTTCGTTTCTCAGATATTTACAGCGCGTTTGCAATTTTATGTTCAGTTTGAAACAGTTAAGTAGTATAGTGATTCCTAAAACGGTTTGAAAGAAAATTTGATTCATGATGTGTACTGAAACGACTTCCGTTTGCAATTAATTTCCTAAATTTCATTCTCGATTAATCGCGTGCGATTCGACCTTTATTCGTTTTTCTTTATCTCGCTGCTCTAAGGTCGCGAGTGTTGCTATCTGCTAACACGTCTCGACAAGTATTAACATTCCTGAAACCGCGAGCGCCTCCGCCCACGCGTTCATCTTATTACACATCTCGAACTGATACGAGCAATTGATCCCAACGGTCGAGCGGCGGCTTAGGTGGACGGCTCACGAACGAGTTCGAAAAAGGATATCATTCACCGCGCGCGTCGTTAATATTACACATCTCGAACAGATACGAACAACTGACTGAACGGCCGAGCGGCTTAGGTGGACGCCTCACGAACGTCGAGGAACGGGTTCAAATCTCTCTCTGGCTAGAGGAAAAAAATTCATTATCTTGAAATAAACATCTATTAGCGCTGGTCATAAGTCGACGCGCTATTTAATACATATGATGAGGCGAAGAAAAAAAAATCTAAAATTAAGGTAGAATTCGCGAAACACCCCTCCGCTTCCAAAAACCGCTGTAACAAATGTACCAAGGTCGCGAGTCTAGATATCTACTGCCGCGTCTCCCCCTCTCGCTCCAGCTTGCTCGCTTCTGCTGCCGCTTGCGCGCGACCCCGCTCCCCCTTCTCACCTCACCCCCCTGACCACGATCCCCGCAAAAATTGCAATCTCGAGGCCTGTGTTAAATCTTATGGAGAAATGGCTTCGAACGCCCATAGTATATCTACTCAAACCGACGCTTCTGATTATGGTGTTGGAGCTGTCCTGACTCAACAACTTGATGATGGCGAGAAAGTCATATGCTATCTAAGAGCGCAACTACTCGACGACTGAGAAAGAACTCCTTGCGATGTTATGGGCGATTGAGAAACTTAGGCCCTATGTGGAAGGTTCTCACTTCAAGGTTATTACAGATCACCACTCACTTCTATGGTTGAATAAGTTGCAGAACCCTTCCGGTCGTTTATGTCGTTGGGCCGTACGCCTACAACAATACGATTTCAGTGTTATACATCGCAAAGGAAAGGAACATGTCGTACCTGATATGCTTTCTCGAACCGTCCCTGTTATCGACTCCATCGACTTCGATAATGTTAAAAATAGTTGGTACCTCAACTTCTTAAAGAAAATTCGTTTGGCCCCGGAAAAGTTTCCTAGTTTTCGTGTTGAAGGAAACATTATTTATAAACTCGTTCGAAACACTTATTATCGATTAGCTGAGGAGGAACCTCACTGGAAGCCTGTTGTCCCTAAGGAATCTCGATTGCAAATTCTTCATGAACATCATGATTCCCCGACTAGTGGTCACTTGGGTGTCTATAAGACTTACAATAGGATCGCCCAAAGTTATTATTGGCCCAAAATGCACGCCGATGTCGCGAAATATGTTCATAGGTGTCAAACGTGTCTTCGCACCAAACCCGAACAGAAAGCTCCGGCAGGGCTAATGGGAGGTCACTCTCGAATTTCGCGACCTTGGGAGGTCATTAGTATCGATCTTGTTGGACCACTACCTAGATCTTCTCGTGGGTATCAATATATCCTTATGGCAACTGACTGCTTCAGTAAGTTCACTTTGTGTTTCCCTCTTCGAAAGGCTACCGCCCCTAAGATCGTTCAGCACATTGAGGAAAATATCTTTTTGGTTTTCGGAGTACCTCGTACTGTCATTTCGGACAATGGAGTCCAATTTAAGTCTAAAGAATATCAAAAACTTCTGACGGCATACCATGTGCGCCCTGCGTACACTTCGTTTTATCATCCAAAAGCGAACCCTGTCGAACGCGTTAATCGCGTAATTAAGTCCATGTTGACTGCTTATGTGGCGAAAGACCACCGCAAATGGGATTTATTCCTGCCCAAAGTCGCTTGTGCTTTACGAACTGCTCGTCACGAAGTTACTGGTGTGACTCCATATTTCCTCAATTTTGGTCGTGAGATGTGCTTGAAAGGTAGTCTAACCCCTAACAATGACATTGTGAAAAATGAGCCCTTGGAAGTTGTTCCTCAGGATCCTAAGGATCTACAATCTCGTACCGGAAAGTTCGCAGTCCTCTACAAAAACGTACAGGAAAGGTTGCAAAAGGCTTACGAAAAGGCTAAAGGCCGATATGATCTTCGTAGGCGAAAGGTTGTTTACCAACCCGATCAGCGGGTGTGGCGTAAGAATTTCGTGTTGTCTGATGCATCAAAGCATTTCGCGGCCAAGTTGGCCAATAAATTTGTTGGGCCTTTCCTCATTAGTCGACGTACGTCGAAACGCGCACTTTTAAGCGCAAATTCGCTGGTTGGACTTGATACGTGTTTGTTTATTTTACTTCGTTGACATTGTAAGCATTCTCGAGCCCATTGTCTGCAATCGCGTTGCATGTTGGTCCATACATAACGATCAGAAACAAGTCGTCCAGTAGCACGTGCTCCTGGATGTGACAGGCCATGGAGTGATTCGAACACTTGGCGACGGAATTGCTGTGTAACGAATGGACGAGCACTCTTTGTTGAAAAATCACATAGAAGTGGTACTCTTGAACCAGGTATTGTCACGTGACGAAGCTGTAATGATGTTTCTCCTTGGCGAAGTTCCTTAAGTTCGAGATCATCTTCTTGTGAACGAGCTAATGCTTCAAAATCGACGCAGTTATCTATCGCTTCCACACGCGACAAAGTATCTGCGACTATGTTTTCTTTTCCGGCGATGTGCCGAATATCAGTCGTAAACTGACCGATAAAATCTAGATAACGAAATTGTCGAGGTGAGCATTTTTCTAATTTTTGTTGAAATGCGTACGTGAGAGGTTTATGGTCTGTAAGAATTGTCACTTTGCGGCCTTCTATCATGTGTCTGAAATGTTTTATAGATTTATAAATTGCCAGTAACCTTACGATCAAATGCGCTGTACTTGGATTGAGCTGGGCTCAGACTTTTGGAAAAAAATCCTAGCGGTTCCCAACCACTTGAAGCTCTTTGTTGCAGTGAAGCTCCGATGGCAAAATCTGACGCGTCACTGAATATTGCTAACGGTAATGTCGAATTCGGTTGTGCAAGAAGTGCAGCTTCGGCCAGCGATTCCTTGCAGGTCTGAAATGCCTTTTCTAGCTCTAAAGTCCAATGTACAGGTGTTGTTCCGCGCGTTTTTGGTCCTTGGTGGCACTTGTTTAACGATGACTGGATGGTGGCAGCTCTCGGGATAAATCTGCGGTAAAAGTTCACCATTCCAAGGAAACGGCGTAACTGCTTTACCGTTTGTGGTGGCGGTATGTCGAGTACTGCACGAACTTTGTCCTCCAGGGGTTGTATTCCTGTTTCCGATACCAGATGACCCGAAAACTTCACTGTGGTTTTGCCTAGGTCACACTTTGACACATTGATTACAACACCAAATTTTTCTAGTCGCGTAAACAATAGTCGTAAATGTTCTTCATGCTCTTCTTCTGAAGACGATGCAATAAGAATGTCATCGATATAAGCATACGCGAAATCGAGACCACGTAATGTTTCGTCGATAAAACGTTGAAATGTTTGGGCTGCATTTCGAAGTCCGAAAGTCATTACTGGAAATTCGAAAAGGCCAAATGGTGTGATGTCATCCTTATGTACTGGAATTTGGTGGTACGCTCGCACTAGGTCAATCGTGGAAAAAATTTTCTTATTCGCAAGGTCTCGCGCGAAATCTTCAATGTGTGGCACTGGGTATTTATCTGGAATAGTTCTGGTGTTCAGTGCTCGGTAATCGCCACATGGTCGCCATTCACCGGACTTTTTAGGTGTTAGGTGTAATGGTGAAGCCCAACAACTGTCTGATGGTCGCGCAATACCCATCTTCAACATCATTTCGAATTCCTTCTTGGCTGCTTTCTGTTTGTCGGGTGCTAATATTCGTATATAAAGGTTATAATTACATATTAGTTGTCATAGATTGCTTTTCTAAGTATTTGTGGACGCGACCGATGAAAAGGAAGACAGGTGAGCTCGTAACTCAAGCTATGCTCGAAATATTGAATACCGACAAGAGGACGCCCGCAAATTTACACACCGACGAGGGAAAAGAGTTCTACAACCAAAAGTTTAAAGATTTGACAAATAGATACGGAATAAATCATTACTCAACATTTTCTCCGATAAAGGCCGCCATGGTAGAGAGAGTTATATGGACAATTAAAGAAAATCTGTACAGAGAATTCAGTATGCGCGGCAAATTTAAATGGTTCGATTTATTGCAAACGATTGTGGACAAATACAACGCGAGCGTGCACAGAACAATGGGCATGGCTCCTAAAGATGTGAACAAGACAAATGAAAAGACACTTTTAGAAACGGTATACAATAAGATTAAAATTGCGGGCAAAGCGAAATTTCGTGTCGGTGATGTCGTTCGCATCAGCAAATATAAAGGAGTATTCGAAAAGGGGTTTACTCCGTCGTGGTCCACGGAACTGTTCAAAATCGCTAAAATTCAAGTTACTAATCCCGTTACTTACCTGCTAGAAGACATGTCGAAGCAACCTATTTTGGGCGCCTTCTATAACGAAAAAACTCCAACGAGCTAAACACGAAGATGTTTATTTGGTGGAAAAAATTTTGAGAAAAAAAGGAGGAAAAGCCTACGTGAAATGGTTGGGCATTCCTGAAAAATCTTGGGTTAAATTGTCAAATATTGTTTAATTGTATGAACGTATAGAAATAAATTGATTTGCTTTTTTTAAAGAAAAATAGTTTTATTAATTCCTCTTATTTAAAAAAACACATTTTATATGGCACATACAAATTATCGTTAACAATATATTGAAAAACAATGCGATACAACTTACAAAAAATGCATGCGAACAATAAGTATTTTCATTATCGTTATACAAAAACAAATTATGGTTGAAATCAATTTGCGTTAAGTTGCCACATTCCGAATCGAAAAAATAATCTGCATATTCGTGCGAAATATTTAGCGCAATCTTCCAGCCGCTGTCTTCAACTTGCCGACGACCTTGATGAAAACAACGAAGTTTGTAATACAGCAACGCCTGATCTTGATTTGTTAAATTTACGTCGAACATATTTGAACCTTTCCATGCAAGCTGAATCCAATTCTCAGTTATGAAATAAATATTTAACTTTTTTTATCACCCCGTATACGTTCCTTAATTCTACGCCGCGAGTTATGAAACATCCTGTATTTTTAATTTTAAATCTAATGCGCACACGTAGATTACTCAATGCATTGCAATTTACTGATAAGAAAAATGCGCCGCGAACTGCAGCACAGCACTTTAGTTTGTATCATCTGTCCCTACAGAAAAGAGTTCAATTTACGTTTTCTCTGTGCGCGTTAATTATGGATACCATTTCGAATATAAATAGTGCTACTTCGTTAAAATCATTACCTATTAAGAAGTTGTCGGAGCTGGAAATTGACCGCAAGTGTCCGTTGTCCGATTTAAATATGTAAAAACGAAATTTGGAGAATCATTGCTGGCGGAACTCGATCAAGAGTTTGTCGTGTTTCTGCCTCGTCGATTTAACAAAGCCATACCCGAAGATAAGATAGGTGACGTGTTGTCTTCGCAATGCGGCTTGATTTACAAAGGATTGGTGAAATTAGCCAGTAAACCGCAGTCGGCTTATGACCTTGAATTTGAGAAATATTAAAAATACAAGTAAGTAAAAAATTTATTATCTTATTTCAAGTCACTAGAATTAGTCTCTTTTTTTTTCAGCTCGTTAACGTAAAAAAATATTAGCTTAGTTATAAACATAATTTTAAAATTAGATTATTATTAAACATTGAAATGGATTTACAAGAATATTTAAATGTGTTTCGTTTATTGGATGAGTGCGCCGATAAATCAGATGCTTATAAAATTGCAAAACTAAACAAAAAAAATATTAAAACATTAAACGAGCTAATGAGAAATTGTCCGTTGGTGCACGATAAGAAACAAATTGAAAGCTTAATTGCAAAATTACATTCATTCGACGTAAAACTGGAATTTAAAATTAAAACGTTGCCGATTGGTCGAGGTTTAAGAACAAGTCTTCGTCGTCCCGTAACAGAACGGAGAATTAATAAAATCAACCGAATTCAGTGGAAGGATGTAAGTTTTAAATTAAATGCGTACGTACTTTTTCTAATTTGTTTTTTTTAATTTATTTACAGCTGCAATCTGCATTTAAAAGCAGAATTCGTACCGGAGTAATAATCAATAAAACTCATACACAACCGCGAAGCTTTTTCCTGGACGCCTTGTCTCTGATTAGAACTAGAATCGGAAATCAATTGGTGAAAACGCCTTCGATGAAGATAAATTTGGTATTTTGCGGTGAATTTGTAAAACCTCAAACCGATGTCTCGGAATATAAGTTTTTCATTACCAAAAATCACGTGATCAATATTGGAGAAAATCTAGACGAAATTTTAAACGAATTGTTTAACGAAATCATGGTGCAGGTAAGTTTAAAACGAAATAAGCTGCCACATATTAATTTTCTTTTTTTCACTTTCTTATCAGCTTTCAGAATTTCAAGAGAGACACAGCGGTTGGTCGTTATCTGCAATCGTGAACCTGGTGGTGGCGTTTTGCAAGTACACGCCGTTGAGAGGAGGAGGAAAGAAAGATAACGGTAGCACTTACGTGGATCTGCCGGACGAACTGCGGCGAAAAAGTAACGTCATATTGAACATCAAAAATCGAGACCGACGATGCTTCGCGTATTGCCTTTTGGCGCATCTATTTCCGGCGAGAAACGGTCAAGATGCGTGCGATCCTTCTACGTACCGTCAAAATATATACGATTTTTTTAATTTTAAAGGTATATGTTTTCCTGTAAATCTGTGCGACTTACAGAAATTCGAAAACGCCAATAAATTTATTTCAATTAACGTATACGGTTATGAAAACAAGAGCATCGTGGGACCGCTTTATCATACAAGAAATGTCAAAAACTGTCACGTAAATTTATTATACTTAAAGAAAAGTCAACGCGTAGGTCATTTTTGTCTCATTAAAAATTTATCAGAACTGTGCAGGTATCAAATTTCATCAAATATGCGTGTCAAGTTCATTTGCGATCGCTGCTTGTGTTATTTTTCACCCAAGGACAAATTAAATCGTCATGTGTCAGATTGCTCGCGTCATGAGGCCGTAAAAATTGAATTACCTAAAGACGGAGAAAACATTGTTAAATTCAAACAATTTGGAGCCACCATGCCTTTGCCGTTTGTCATTTACGCGGACTTCGAAGCTCTAACGAAACCTATTCATTCCTGTGACGATACTTTAGAAAAAGCATTCACGAACGCCTATCAACGGCACGAAGCCTTTAGCGTTGCATATTTAACAGTCTCTTCTTACGACGATCGACTAAATCATTTTTAAATTTACCGTGGCAAAAACCCGGCTGAGTGGTTCATAAATAAAGGAGAAGCAACAAATGTTCAAGAAATAATAAAAAATCACGTTACCGTTCCTATGAAAGATTTAACGTTTGAGGAATCTACGGCACATGCAAATGCCGAAAAGTGTGAGATTTGTGATTCTAATTTTAACGAAAATAATGCTAAAACTTATCACCACGACCATTTTACCGGGAACTATATTGCAGCTTTGTGCAATAATTGTAATTCACAATGTCGCGTTAAGAATATTATTCCCGTGATTTTACACAATTTATCTCATTACGATAGTCACTTTATAATAGAAGCTCTGGCAAACGTAAACGACGAAAATGTCGAAATTTTAGCAAAGACAACTGAAACTTACATATCGTTCTCGAAAAGGGTAGGCGATGTGAAGTTACGTTTCTTAGATTCGTTTCGTTTCATGCCCTCGTCTCTTGAAATATTAGCGAAAAATTTGAAACCAGAACAAATAAAGTTCGTACAAAAAGCGTTTCCGAATCCGGATTCTTATAAATTAGCAACTCGTAAAGGTTGTTTTCCCTATGATTACGTGAATTCTGTTGACAAATTGGAGGAGACAAGTCTTCCCGATAAATCGCTATTTTATAATAAATTACATGGCGAAAACGTCAACGATGATGATTACCAGCACGCCGTAAACGTTTGGCAACATTTTCAAGGTAAAATTCTCGGTGAATACGCGGACTTGTATTTAAAAATTGACGTATTTCTATTGGCATACATTTTTGAAAATTTTAGAAAATTTACGGGTTAGATGCGTGTGGATTTTTTACGGGGATGAAACGGGTAAATCTTGTATTTTAGAAGTTGACTTAGAATATCCTGAAGATTGGCACGATTCCCATATATTTTTTCCATTTTGTCCGGAACACATATCCACCACAGGTAAAAAGGACGACAAAAAATTAATGCTAACTTTATGTAATAAAGAGAAGTACGTCCTCCATTTACGCGTTTTACTTTAAAGTTTAAAACACGGCTTAAAATTAAAAACAATTCATCGTGCGATAGAATTTGACGAGAGCAATTGGTTAGAAAAATACATTAAATTAAATAGCGATCTGAGGGCAAAATCTACGAACGCTTTCGATAAAGATTTTTACAAGGGCATGTCGAATATGGTTTTCGGAAAACTTATGGAATCTGTACGCAAATACAGAAATATCGTGTTGACAAAGAAATGGAAATCTGCTGAAAAATATATTAGTCAACCAAATTTCAATGAGAATCTGGTCGCAATTGAACTGAACAAATTATCCGTGAAATTTGATAAACCGATCTACGTTGGCATGGCAGTCCTTGACATTTCAAAAACAGTCATGTATAGTTTTCTTTATGATTACATCAGAGAAAATGTGGAGCCCTTATTTAATGTCACAGTATGTTACACGGACACGGACAGTTTTATTTTTAAATTCTCTCTAAAACATCCCGAACGCGTCTCGAGTATTTATGAAATTATAAAACGGGATGCAAATAAAATTTTTGACATTTCAGATTATGTCGCAGATAACCCTTTCGGAATACCTTTGGTTAATAAGAAAGTTATCGGTAAATTTAAAGACGAACTGTGCGGACAGATAATAACTGAGTTCGTTGGAATTAGAGCTAAAGTTTACGCCATCAGAGTGGGAAAAGAAATAAAATTTAAAAAATTGAAGAGTGTAGGTCGTTCAGGAATTAAAAAAATAACTTTTCAGGATTATTATGACTGTTTGTTTGATAATAAAAAATTAATGTCAAAATTCAATAGCATCAGATCAATAAATCATCAATTATTAACCGTTACCATAAATAAAACTGCCTTAGATGCTCAAGATGACAAACGACATTACGATCTTGTAACGGACATTCATTCGTTGCCGTTGGGACATTATAAATTAAAATGAAATTGTATGTAATTTTGTAATTATGTATTAAAATTAAATTATATGTAATTTGTAATTATATTGTGTGTTAATAAAGCATTTTGTATTATACATACGTAAGTAAAACGTATTTTTTATTTTTAGAATTTTATTTAAGACGTTTTACAATTAGACAGGCATCGTTTTCGTCCGCCTCTGCTCGCGGAAATGCGCACGCCCCGAGGACCCATTTTTTCGAAATTGCCGCCGCCGCTCTGCGTGAAGCGATCTATATGCTCCCGCGCGCGCGCCATTCTTTTTACAGAAACCCACCGACGCGACGTTTCCGAGATGGACGCCGGCGATCGTCCTTTCGCAATTCGTCAGCAGATGGACACCGCCGGACGCAACCAACATCGCATCCGTGTTCGACGAAAAAAAAACGACATCCTTCGCCGCGCGTCGTTATTATTACACATCTCGAACCGATACGAGCAACTGACCCAACGGTCGAGCGGCTTAGGTGGACGCCACACGAACGCCGAGGAGCGGGTTCGAATCTCTCTCCGGACGGAGGAAAAAAATTGACGCAACCAGCATCGCATCTGTGTTCGACGAAAAAAAATAAGGACATCATTCGCCGCGCGCGTCGTTAATATTACACATCTCGAACGAATACGAACAACTGACTCAACGGCCGAGCGGCTTAGGTGGACGCCTCACGAACGCCGAGGAACGGGTTCGAATCTCTCTCCGGACGGAGGAAAAAATTCCGCAGCGAAGCGCCGGTGGCGACAGCCGGCGGACAATTTCCGAACTATCGCTCCGACGACGCAACGCCACCGCCATCTGGCGGACAATTTCCGAACTAACGAAAATAGCAGCAGCGCCGCAGGCATCTGGCGGACGGACGCCCGAACTACGTTGTCTCTGTCTCTCTCTCTCTGGAGCTCCATCTCTCTCTTTACCACGGGCTCAGATGAGGCAGAAAACTGGACCGGAAGTCAATGCATTTCAAATGGGGAAAAAAGGGTGTGGTCTGTTTTTTATATCTACTGCAAAGAAATAAACCAAAGCAATGGAATAACACACTAAGGTAAGTTTACTGCCGAATATCTTTTAGTTTAAGAACAAATTCATTATAGTCGGCGATCGAATTAATTTTACCGTCCGATTTGACGAAGATTTTCCCTCTTGCAGTGAAGACGTTGGAATTGCTGATACGCGCGGAAAATTCCTTCACCCACGAAGCTCTGGTACGTGTCAAATCTTCACGAATAACCGTTCTTGTGCCCTTCAACCCTTTTTTAGCTTGGAAAATTAGATTTCTAATGTATCTTCGACAAAATTTAACAATTAATGGTTTCGGGGTACCGTCCCTGGCAGCAAGGCGATGACAGCAGTCAATATTGTTTTTAGCGATGTTAATTTTTAACTTTTCTCGACACATATCGATAACCACCTGCGCAGGGTCTTCCCACGGTTTTTCAGGTAACCCGAAGATCCTGGGATTATTAGATCTTGAATATTGTTCTTGTCTTTCAATTATATTGTGAGCATCGGACAACTTAGTTTCCAGCGAGGCTAACTTTCCTTCATATTCTGACATCTTCGATTCCAGGCCAGCAAGTCTATCATTGATCGCGAATATAATTTTCTCCAAAAATTTCGGATGACTTAGTACTTTTTCAACAACGCGCTGCACTAGTACTTCCTCCTTCTCACCACTGACTGATCTAGTAACTCGGTCGGTATTCATATTTTGAATAAAACGACTATTTCCACCGCCGTGCAGACACTTAAATGGCCAAGGTCAAACTATGTTAAAAGTTTCTTCATTTAGAAGAGATGGCAGCAAGGTCGATTTTTCGAAGTGGCGGGTGGGAACCACCCCTACTGCCCCTACCTACTTCTTGTTCGTTCCTGTTTCCTGTTCGCATTTGTTGCATGGTTGTTGCTGTGGAAATTGTTGAATAGCTGTATACGTTCTTCGGCACGTTTATGCATTAAGTCATTGCAAAATGTTATTGCAAAATTTCTGCTTATAAGAAGTGTTTTTGTGTACTTTTCCGCAGTGTTAGCGTGAATTCTACTTTTGAGATATATCGAGAAAAATTGGTAAGTAGTATTTCATTGTTCAAAAACCCACAAAAAGCAGTTGTTGATTAGTATTTTGGATGTCGGAGAATAGCATAATATTATCAATATTATCTACTGCGCAAAATAAATTAAAACAATGAAAATTCTGTCCTATTTGTAGCGAAATGGTGGGAATATATTGCTCTGTGAAAGGATGTTGGGATCCTTACAATACAATTTCGAAGCATAGTTTTCCTAATCCAGAAAAAAATTTAGTGTTATTTGAAAAATGGGTAAAAATCTGTGGAAATGAGCGTTTATTGGAGGAGGGTATGACCTCACAAAAAATTGATAAGAATTGCCGTGTTTGTGGGAAGCATTTCTCAAAGGAAGATTATATTAATAAACAGCTCAAACGATTCGCTTTCCCTCATGTGAATATACCAGAACAAGCAGGTAACTATTAGCTAAGTAAACTAAATAAAAAGTCAATAAATTTGACAGTTCTTGAATTATTACATTAATTAATGCAGTTAATCGTTAATATTATCTTTGCTCCATCTACTCTAATCTGATTTTTTTTGCTCACCATTTATGTATAATTCAAAGTTATTTAATAAATTTCAGATCATTCAAAGGTAACATATGATTCTTCTGAAATTGGTGCTTCATCTAGTACAATGCATTTATCACCACAAATGCAATCTCCTAGTGCAACAGCACAGGGTAAGTTTACCTACTTACGTTTGAGTAAGGAATTAAAAGATGTTATTTTTGTTTAAATCTTTTAAAAAGTGCAATGATGACACTTGTCCGACATTCATTTCATGCTGATAAATTAAAATATCCATTAGAAGTAGAAAAGTGGTAAACTAGTTACAATTTTCAAGGATGTAAATAAGAAATAAAAAATAAAATTGAAATTAGAAATTGCATATGTAGAAAACATTTTTAGACGAAAATTGAAAGCCCACAACTGTTTTCTACTTTTTTCTATTTTCAACTCTAAAAACTGCAAAATGAATCTCTAGAATTTTTATCGTAAATATATATACACTCGTGGACAAAAAATTCCGGACACCCAATTTAATTTCTGTTATCATAGGAAAAAATTGGTTTTTGTTATGTTTTTTTTTACAACATGTGAAACATTTACAAACTAAGATTGGGAAACAAAAAAGGGGTAGTATACATTTGATTTATTTGCAAAACTTAAGACAAACCAAAACTGTGCAAAATTATCTTTGAGTCAAAAAATCTTAGTGTGCTGTTTATTCAGTTTTCCTAGGTTGAACTGATTTTGTCGAACGCGCATTTTAACTGTTTAGAGTGACGTTATTGTTTGGAAAAAATGCGACCTGAAAATGTAGCTCGAGCAGTAGCTTTAAATGAAGATGGACGCAGCATAAGATACATCGCCAATGTGTTGAATGTTTCTCGAAGTACCATTCAAGACGTAATCCAACGATATCGCGAAACTGCGGAGTACACGAGAAGACCAGGATCAGGAAGACAACGCATCACAAACCGACGACAAGACCGCTTTTTGGTGTTATCTACACTACGCGACCGTGGTTTACCATCAACAGTTTTATCTCGTCAAGTGGAAGAGGTACATGGTACTGCAGTTTCAGCTCGAACCGTTCGCCGAAGATTGCAGGAATACGGGTTGACATCAAGAAGACCTGCTGCTTGTCCCCTTTTGCTCCCAGCTCATCGTGTTGAGCGACTACGTTTTGCACGTGAACATAGACATTGGACAATGGAGCAATGGAGCTCCGTATTGTTCACGGATGAGTCTCGTTTTCGTCTACGTTCACCAGATGGACGAGAACGTGTGTGGAGAAGGCCAGGTGAATGGTTTTCAGATTGCTGCGTAATTCCAAGAATACCATTTGGTGGTGGCAGTATAATGGTGTGGGCTGGTATTTCAATGCACGCGAAAACTGAGCTTGTTCTCATTGAAAATGGTGCGATGACGGCTGAAAGGTATATCAACGAATGTTTAGCTGATCACGTCGTACCATTTGCTGCATTCTTAGGTGAAAATTTTACGTTAATGCACGATAACGCACGACCACACATTGCACAAGTGGTTACGCGCTATTTGAATGAAGTCAATATTCATCGATTACAATGGCCAGCTCGAAGCCCGGACTTGAACCCAATAGAAAACCTCTGGGATTCATTGGGGCGACGAGTTCGGCATCGACAGCCCACACCAGTAACAATTCAAGAACTCAGAGTAGCTCTTGTTGAAGAATGGGAAAACATCACACAAGAAGAGGTCTCTAACTGTTTTGTAAGTTTACCACGCCGTATGGCAGAAGTCATTACAGCTCGTGGAGGTAGCACACATTATTAGTCAACCAAAATTTTTTGTTAACGCAGTTCTGAAACCTAGTCAATAAGCCAAATGAATTTTAGTTATTTTTTACACTTTTCAGTTTTCAAGTTTTTCTTATGACATAAATGTTTAGTTCCTTTTTTTATTCCCCATTCTTACTTTGATTGAACAAATAAATAGGTAATATTTCATAATTTGTAAAAATAAACGATAACAAATTTTTCCCCTTATGATCACATAAATTAAGTTGGGTGTCCGGAATTTTTTGTCCACGAGTGTAATATATTATATTATAAATATAAACTAACTACGTAATATAAACTTTTATCATTTCGCAATACAACCAATAACTACTTTTTCCTTTTTACTATGTAATTTATATTTTTATTTTATTTTATTTGTTTATATTTTTCACTTCTGACGAAGCTGTCGAACGACTGCGAAACGTTAAGTGTTTATGCGTCATTTAGTGTCCGTTTAAAAGAGTTTATGATATGTAATTTAGGTTGTGAGAATATTTAAAGCAATTACAGAAATGTAATAAATTTAAACAAAATATTTGTTTTATTTAATATTAAACAGTTTTTTTTTGTTTAAAACATGATTAATTTTAAGTCAATTTTAAACATGTTTTAAACAAAAAAAACTGTTTAAAATCAAATAAAACAAATGTTTTGTTTAAAAAAAAAAACAGTTTTTTTTCCAACCCTGCTCTTACCCCGGGGTGCGCCATTTTTGAACGCACTCCTGCAGTCTGCATTAACAGCTATTGAAAATGGAGAATCTGCCAGAAAAGTGTAGTGTCGGCAATGGATAAGTAGTTGGTAACACTGGTGAGTGTGCATGAATGGCGGTTTTTGTAATAGGTAGCTTGGAGTTATAGAATAAACCGACTACATTACAAGGTGTTTCATTTGACGATTCCACAACATACAAGTCATTTGGCGACGAGGATGGGATCGTCGCAGTGAAAAGCAAGTGAAAAATACAGTCGGTGAATAAAAGTTAGGTGCGAGTGAAAAAGAAAAATGGCGGTAAACGGTGAGCCGGCCGGCAACGCATCAACCATGTGGGTTGGAAGTATCGAACAATTCGATGTGAAACACGGGGATTTCGAAAGTTATCTCGAGAGACTCGAACAATTATTCGCGTGTAACAACGTGAATGAAGGTCGAAAGGTCAGCCTGTTGTTAACCTTGATAGGAGGAGAAACATACGCTGTTCTGAGGGACTTAGTGGCACCAAATCTTCCGAGCACACAGTCGTACAAGCAGATAACAACGGCCTTGAAGGGACATTTCAATCCAGAACGACTGATAATTGCTGAACGTATCAAGTTTCATAGTTGCAGGCAAGATGCTGCAGAAGACATTGCAACTTTTATTGTCAAATTAAAAAGTTTGGCTAAGCGATGTAACTTCGGGACATTCCTACAGGAGGCTCTCAGAGACAAGTTCGTATGGGGTCTACATGAGGAACAAATTCAGCGAAAGCTTTTAACTGAAGCCAATCTAACTTTCGATCGGGCAGTAACAATAGCTAAAGGTATGGAACTAGCTAACCAGCAAACGCAGATGCTCAACCCAAGTGGAGGAGTTCATAAGGTAGGACGGCATAGTCAACGAAATTTTGGCAGAGCAACGGTAGCAGGCCAAGAGAAACAGACGAAGGAGTCCAGGCAGAAAAATCAAAGGGTGGTGAAGCAGAGATCTTCACAACAAGAAACGTCACAGCAGGGTTCATCTCAACGAAACAAAGGTTGTTGTTTTCGTTGCGGAGGCGACCATAATGCCAATTCGTGTGCGGCAAAGCAGTGGGAATGTTTTCACTGCAAGAACGTTGGTCATACGAAAAAGATGTGCCGTTTGAAGCTGAATGTCGTGAGCGAAGAGTCTTCGGATGATAGTTTTAAGTTAGGTAGTATAAGGTTAGTAAATAAGTTAGATAATCCAATGTATCAGATAGTAGAGGTAAATAAGCAAAAGATAGAATTTGAACTTGATACAGGAGCTAGTAGAACTGTCATTTCAGAGGTTAAAGCACAAAAATTATTTCCAAAGACAGAGATAGAGTCAAGTAATTGTAAGTTATCAGTATTGACAGGTGAAAAAGTATTCGTGCTTGGGGAAATGCTTGTAAATGTATCTGTCGAGAACAAACGGGTGACCTTACCAATTGTTGTAATTCGGGGTCGTGATTTTATACCCCTTCTGGGTAGGAATTGGTTGGATGTTGTATGGCCAAATTGGAAACAAAAGTGTGCAGTTGAATTAGAGGCACGAATTAATAATCTAGATACAAAGAAATTAAAATGTCAGGGGATTAATGTACAGGAGTTTCCATCGGTATTTAACAATAATCCTGCAACATGTATTAAAAGTTTTAAGGTAGATGTTAAAGTAAAAGAAAAAGCAACACCCGTATTTTGTAAAGCGTATCAGGTTCCATATCCGATAAAGGAAAAGGTTGAATTAGAAATTAATAAGCTAGTAAAAGCAGGGATAGTAGTACCAATTAGTAGAAGTGAATGGGCTAGTCCTATAGTTTTATCAATAAAAAGGGACGGTGCAATTCGACCTTGTGTGGATTTTAAAAGAACAGTAAATAGAGTAATTGAAACTGATCACTACCCTCTTCCGGTTCCCGAGGATATTTTTGCATCCCTGGCTGGTTTTACAGTCTTCACAGTTTTAGATTTACAGGGTGCTTACCAACAACTACGAGTTAAAGAGGCATCACAAAAGTACCTTACAATCAACACACATCTGGGATTGTTCAGGTTCACTAGATTGTGTTTTGGTTTGTCATCAGCACCTGCTATCTTCCAATCAATTATGGACCAGATTTTGGGAGGATTAAAAGGAGTCTTCTGTTATTTGGATGATATCCTGATCGGAGGGAAGGATCATGATGACTGTCGACATAAATGTCAAGAAGTATTAGGAAGACTAAAGAAGTGCAAATTCTTCCAGGACGAAGTTAATTATCTAGGACATGTTATCAGCGGTGATGGTCTCAGGCCAGATGAAAGGAAAGTTGTAGCTATTCTAAAAGCACCAGTCCCGGAAAATGCAGCTCAATTGAAGGCTTACCTAGGTTTAATTAATTTCTACATGAAGTTTATGCCAAGATTATCTTCTATTGTCGGGCCTCTGCACCAGTTGACCAGAAAAGGGAAGAATTTTGAGTGGTCACCGGAATGCCAGAAGGCTTTCGGAGAGAGCAAGGACGTAATAGTTGGCAGTCAGGAGTTGACTCATTATGATCCGTCCAAATCGATCATTATAACAACTGATGCTAGTTATTATGGAGTAGGAGCGGTCTTGAGTCACGAAATTGAGGGTCAGGAAAAACCAATAATGTTTGCATCTTGTACACTGTCCGAATCAGAGAGGAATTATGCGCAAATTGAGAAGGAGGCATTGGCCATTATATTCGCAGTGAAAAGGTTCCATAAATATTTATGGCGGAGTTTTACATTGGTAACAGATCACCAACCTTTGCAGGTAATCTTTAACCCTAATAAAGCAATCAATGTTATGTCAGCAGCACGGATTATTCGGTGGGCCCTCATTTTATCAAATTATAAGTATGAGATCAGGTACAAAAAGGTACTAGTATTGGAAATGCTGATGCCCTGTCACGGTTACCACTGAAAGCAGGAACGAACATCACCGGAAACATATACTCATTCAATGAAGAAGAGGTCAGACTTATCAACGCAGAAGAAATAGCAGAGGAAACAAAAAAGGACATAGTATTGATGAAGGTGATAGACTTGACAAAAAGAGGGTGGCCGAATCAAATTAAAGAAGAAGAATTGAAACCATATTTTAGGCGAAAGGAGCAACTGTCTATTGAAAGGGGTTGCTTATTGTGTGGAAGTAAAGTAGTGGTTCCGAAGTCACTTTGGAAGCAAATATTGGATCTTTTTCATGAAAACCACATGGGAATCGTAAAGACCAAGATGCTGGCAAGAACAATTTGTTGGTGGCCGGGAATTGATGAACAAATAGAAACAAGCGTGCTTTCATGCAAAATCTGTCAGATGACTAGAAATGCAAGCAAGACAGCAGAATTAATCGACTGGCCTAAACCAGGAAATAGTTTTGAAAGAGTACACCTGGATTTTTTTAAATACAAACAAGTATTCTTGATCTTATATGATTATAAGTCCAAGTGGATTGATGTACGTATTATGGAAGGAACTGACTCGAGAAGGGTCATTGATAAGTTAAGAGAAATGTTCGCAATCTATGGATTACCCACAAATGTAATAACCGACAACGGACCTCCCTTTAATGCAGCAGAATTTGTGAAATTCTGTAATGTTAATGGAATCAATCTATTTAACAGTCCGCCAAGACATCCTGAGAGCAACGGATTTGCTGAAAAAGGGGTCGATATTGTTAAAAAGGGGATGAAGAAAAAGTTATTGGAAAACGAAGAGAAAGGCAAGCCCTTGTCTACTTTGCAAGTGCTACAAAATTTGTTATTTGCCTACAGGAATACGCCAACAACAGTATCTGGATTATCTCCAGCAGAAATTATTTTCAAAACGGCACCAAGAATACGGTATAATCAGTTAAAACCAGAGTTTGGAACAGGAAAATTAGGTCCTCAAGAAAAAGAATATCTGATTGGAGAAAAAGTTTGGGTCAGAAATAGATTAATAGTGAAAAATTCAGTATGCAATTGGATACCTGGTGTTGTTATGAAACAAACCAGTCCAGCATTGTATATTGTTAAAGTTAATGGAAAAGAGAGAATAGTACATCGTCAAGATTTGAGGAAGTCATTAATGGAAGATGTAGTACCTAGGATTCCTGAAATCAGAAGTGAGGAAAAGAAACATCAAGAATTGGGAAAAAGAGAAGATCCACCAAGAAGTCCAGAAACAAGGGACAATTTGAATCGGAGGAACGAAAGATTGCCGACTTGTGAGGCAGAGACCGAAAGGATGAGTTTAAATGAGCCTAGGGTCCCGGAGGTAGGGGAGTATCAGAAGTTCAGTAGTAGGGAAGGAGTTATTGAAAACAGACCGAATTCAACCGAACCTGTTGAGGGGAGCGATACAGTTCTGCGCAGATCAAAAAGAATTGTAAAAGCACCAGATAGGTTGAATTTATAAGTACAAAACCCTAAAGTAAATTAGATAGATTAGATTGTATTAATGTATAACTTAAGATAAGCGGGGAGGAGATGTAGTGTCGGCAATGGATAAGTAGTTGGTAACACTGGCGAGTGTGCATGAATGGCGTTGTAATAGGTAGCTTGGAGTTATAGAATAAACCGACTACATTACAAGGTGTTTCATTTGACGATCCCACAAGTCAAACTTCATTCTATACCGAGAACACTGCGTATGAGAATTTACTCTGGAAATAATGCTGGACCTAAACTAGGACGAAAGTCTACATTTTCCGAAGAACAAGAACAGGAGTTAGAAAATCTAATTTTAAAAATGGCAAAAAGTCACTACGGACTAACCCGCACGGATATTCAACGAATTGCATATGAATTTGCTTGTCGAAATAATGTGCCACACAGATTTAATAAAACAAATAAACTTGCAGGAGAAAGCTGGTTAGAAGGTTTTTTAAAGAGGCATAATGGCTGATTTTACAAACGTTACTTAAATGTAATCATCCGTTAAAACTAAACGTTGCCATGGTTACATGTGTTGAAGGTATAGGAATGATTATTCTTAACCGATGATTAAAGTTAAGTGACGTTTGTGAAATCCAGCGTAAGTCTATTAGTCTTCGTCAACCTGAAGCAACCAGTTTGAATAGGATAATGGCGTTCAACAAAGATGAAGTAGAGAACTGCTAGAAAAATACCACTTCTCTCCTATTGATATTTACAATGTGGATGAAACTGGGATTTTGAATGTGCAAAATCCCCCTAAAATATTAGCTCCTAAAGGAGTTAAGCAAATAAGAAGTGCTACTAGCGGAGAAAGGGGCACCACTACAAGCGTGGTATGTGCTAATAATTCTGCTGGTTCTTATGTTCCACCTATGTTTATTCACAAGAGACAACGCTTAACCCCTGAACTTAAGAAGCAAGGACCTCCTGGCTGTATTCATGCTCCAAATCTGGATGGATAAATGAAGAACTCTTTTTATTGTGGCTGCAACACTTCAAGGATATAAAATTAGTAAGGAGAAAGCAGCCTTACTAGTGTTGGACAATCATTCAAGCCATGCATCCTTAGCAAGTTACGAGTTTTGTAGGGCAAACGGAATTCATATGCTTATCATTCCTTCACATAGTTCACATAAAATACAACCTTTAGACGTAACATTCTATGGACCATTAAAGAAGGCCTACCATAAAGATTGTGACCTCTATATGAAAAGCTTTAAATATCAAAAAATTACTCCAAACGATGTCGTCAAAATATTTACGAAAGCTTATTTATCCACGGCCACTGTAGAAAAAGCCGTCAGAGGTTTCGAAGTTTGCGGAATTTTTCCAATTAATCCAAATGTCTTTGGTAATGAAGATTTCTACCCATCTAATGAAGCAGGACCGCAAGAACCTCCAGAAACTGTTGAAAAGGTCGTTGTTGAAAGTGTCCTGAAAGAGCACCAGGTTTCATTTGAGGATATTTCTCCGTTACCAACTCCATCAACTTCAAAAACTGTTGGAAGTAAAATAAATAAACAACACTCTACAGTGTTAACGTCCACTCCTATGAAAAGCATTTTTAAAGCAAAGGATGATAGACAGAAAAGAAAATTAAATTTGGAGGAACAGAAGAAGGACAAAAGACAGAAAAGAAAATTAAATTTGGAGGAACAGAAGAAAAACAAAACGTTACAAAAGAGAAAGAAGCAGGTGAAGAGAAATGTCTTTGAATCGTCATCCTCTGATTCAGACATCAACGAACAAAATTTTTGTGATGATGAGGGTTTGTTAGATCATGAAAGTATCGATGGAGACGATATTTGTAAACTCTGCGGAGAGTTTGGACAAAACAATGAGCTGTGGTTTAGATGTGTAAATTGCTCCGGTTGGCTTCATAAGGAATGTAGCGGCCAGAACACAGCTGAAAACTACATCTGCGATTTTTGTATTGTGTAATTGTTTATTTTGTAATAAGTTTCCGTTATTTTGTTATTTTATACAGTGTAAAATAATACAGAATTACGTTGAAATATGAGTTGTAGAGCCCACCTGGGCCCTATTACCCAAAATTTGTGGGTAAAAACGCCCATGTAACACCTTAGCTTTTTACTACGCTGTACCTGGTAAAGTGTAACACCATAAGCCACCGAAACAGCAAAATTTTTAGAATCTACAGATAATTTATTCGACAGTGTCAATGGTAACTGCGAAA
Source organism: Dorcus parallelipipedus (assembly GCA_958336345.1). NCBI lineage: Eukaryota > Metazoa > Arthropoda > Insecta > Coleoptera > Lucanidae > Dorcus > Dorcus parallelipipedus. The sequence continues at coordinate 35,475,813 of OY284478.1, forward strand.
ATCAATAAAATGAAACCTCTCAAAAGTGCTGTTATTAAGAACTCTGGGCATTTAGAATTTTGGCAAATTGCAAAAAGAAATTTTTGAAAACAGATGGATCAAAATTTGTGCCTCCAAGTGTTAAAAATTTCAATAAAACATTAAATAATTTCAAAGATCTACATCACTTATTGGTGGGTCTTGGTTTTCAATACATGGTACCTAGACTGTTTAACCAAGATCCGTTAGAAATTTTTTTTGGCAAAGTGCGACAAAGGGGAAGGCGATATACCAACCCCACTTGTGCGTCGTTCACACCTTTCTATAAAAGCCTCCTTGTGAATGACTACACTTCCAGCCATTCTGTGGGAGCAAATTGTGAAAAGGATAGCTCCGAAATCTTTCTAACTCTCCAACGCTTTGTAACACAGGTAATAATATCTAATACGTAGTTGTTAAAATTTTATCAAATATTTGAAGAGTATTAGCTTTTCATTTATTCTCACAATTCTTATGTGTATCAAATTACTTTTCCTCACATTTATAATTTTTCCTTCATCGCAGGATTTATCAGAACAATATGATGAAGAAATTCAAGCGCTACATGTACCATACCTCAATGTGGTAGATGTATCATCACTGAAACCATTTGAGGAACAAGCCTTAACCTATGTTTGTGGTACTTACTGTGTATACTTACTACGCAGTGCTCGGACCATTTATAAGCAGTGCAAATGTGCAACGCATATTTTAGAAAAAGAAGCTCCTTCCGACTCCAGCGATGGCTATACTAAATTAAAGCAATACAAAAATTGTAAATTAACGTATGTGAGTAATTTTTTTCTGAGTGAAATGACTCAAGCTTTAAATATTATCAATTTTATTTTGCAACGTCACATACATGAAAGACAATTACCTACTTCCAATTATATAAAAGCTTTATTTGAGAAGATAAATTTCACAGATTGTGATCATAATAATACTTTAAAAAAATACATATTTATCAAATTTATAAGAACTGTAGGTAGTAATTATTTAAAGCAAATAAATGCAGTATTAAATGGAAAGGACAGACGACCAATTCCATGCAATGCCCCTTCAGTCTTTAAAACATGTAGTGAAAAGTTTAAAAAATCTTCTAAAAAGTATAAGAAATAATATGTTACATTAATTATGTGTAGTTTTAAGATTCATTACATACAGGGTGTTTAAAAAAAAACGTTCGGATACTGTAACCATCAGTAGTACTCATCAAGAGCAATAAAAAAGTCTTAGTAAGTATAGGTCCGCAAATAATTTTTTTCAAGGATAGAGTTGATTTTATATTGATGTTAACAAATTACATTATTATGAAGAAGCAAACAGTAAACGTGTGATTATGTAGACAAAAAATATTTAAAGAAAATGTTCTACATGTCCACCTCCCGCTTGCACACAGGCTTCACATCTTCGACGAAAAGAAGCTCTTATTCTTTTGAATAGTCTTGATTTTATTGAATGGTTTGGCAGTTATGTTCTATTCGCTGCTGCAGCTCATTTACGTTATTAACGGGTCTTGAATACACCAGAGATTTTAAATATCCCCAAATGCAAAAATCAAGTGGGTTTAAATCAGGAGATCTAGGTGGCCACGGCACTGGGCCTCCTCTTCCTATCCAGTTATTGTTGTTCGTTGCATTTAAGAAATTTCTTACAACGATAGCGAAATGTGGAGGAGCCCCATCATGTAAAAACCAAAGATTAACTCTAGCAATCAGAGGGATGTTTTCTAATAATGGAGGTAAAGTATTATTTAAAAAGTTAAGATAAACTTCGCCATTTAAACGATTTGGTAAAAACACTGGTCCTATCAAGCGGTCTGCCAAAACACCTAACATTCAAACATTCAAAGAAAACCGGTATTGATGCCTTTTCTCAATAACAGCGTGAGGATTTTCATCTCCCCAAACATGATCATTGTGGAAGTTCAATAATAATTGTTTGTAAAAATACTCTCATCAGTAAATAAAATACCAGCAAGAAAATTTTCATTATCTGCAAGTTTTCTTTGCATCCACCTACAAAAAGTTAATCTGGAATCCAAATCGGGGACTAGAAGAGCTTGCACCCGTTGAATGTGATACGGATAAAGTTGCTGTTCTCGCAAAATCCTCCAAACTAAAGAAGCATTCATATTTAGTTCTCTTGCTATTGTTCTGGTGCTGACATTCGGATTTTCGTCTACTCTTCTTAAAACTTCAACTTCAGTTTCAGGAGTAGTTACTGATCTTGATCGTCCGGCATCAGGTTTAGTAACATTGAATGAACCACGTTCACATAATAATCGCCGTGCCTCATAAGCGTTCCCATTAGCCATGCCGTACATAAGGTGCATATCAGCCATCTCTGTATTTGTATAAAATGCCATTATTTTTACAGAATCGAATACCAAAAACACTGAAACAAAACTAATGACAGATAATAAAGAAACATACACAGAACATAACAACGACTTACATTTGTTTTTATTTTTCTTGAAAAACGTGATTGAAGCCACCTAGATCTCCTAATTTAATTCCATTAGACTTCTGCATTTGGGGATATTTAAAATCTCTGGTGTAATCAAGACCCGTTAATAACGTAAATGAGCTGCAGCAGCGAATAGAACATAACTACTAAACTTTTCGACAAAATCAAGGATTATTCGAAAGAATGATAGCTTCTTTTCTACGAAGCGAGAGAGGTGGACATTTACTTTAATTATTTTTTGTGTCTAGATAATCACATGTTTACTGTTTGCTTCTTCATAATAATGTAATTTGTTAACATCAATATAAAATCAACTCTCTCCTCGAAAAAAATTATTTGCGGACCTATACTTACTAAGACTTTTTTGTTGCTCTTGATGAGTACTATTCATGGTTACAGTATCCGAACGTTTTTTTTAAACACCCTGTATAATGAACTGAAACCAAAAATACATTTTTATTTAAATATTTCAAATTCAGTGCCCTGTCTATTAATGTTGAATTAGAAAAGATAATCATTAGTTTAATAATATGTAACATTTCTACTTTGAATAATAATAATAATTTAAATAAGTAACACTTGAGAAAAATTTATTAAAAAGGATTGGGTATTGTAAATTTGCAATTTTTAAACAACTAGTTGGTTTTTCCCCATAACATAAACTAAACCATAAAAATAAACGGATATTACTAAGTATTAATAGTTCTTAAAGATATTATTAAGTTTTCCCTATTTTCGTACTTAGGATAAGTTTAGGTATACCATGGCCTTCTAAATGAAAAGCGAGTTCTATCTGGCCTGGGAAAAAGTGCAGTTCAGGCGTGCTCCGCCAAGCACTGCTTACAGGGCGCTTTCTTAACCTAAAATCTTGACAGTTCTGTCACATGTGAATGGATGAGTTCGTGTAAGAACAATTAATGCTGTAAAAATTTAAGCATACTGGATATTATTTACGTTGGAATAAGATGGAGTATTTATGTCCAATTTCGACAACTTAATTTAACATTAAACTATAACGGTTTTAGATTAAAATCTTAACTGCATATAGGTACTCAGAATTTCTGTGGTAAGTTGAAACATGTATAATAAAGCTTCTTTTCTCATTGTGCGTAATTATCAATGCCCTTTTTAACACGTTTTGCATTATCAAAAGTCGAAACCCTTTTATATAACTTATTGTAATTATTCATAACACGAAAGCTTTTTAAAATGACAGTTTTTCTTTATTGCGCAAGCGTACTTCACTCCGACGTGATCAAGTGATTTGTGCATGAATCTGTAAAGTTTATACCACATAAATTATGTTGTATTACGGTAATTACAATATTAATTCATTTTGCGTGAACTTACTTTAATTGACAGTAATGACAGTGCAGTTCACTCAGTGCCGTCAGTGCCCTGTAATCAGCGCCAAAGTGTCAACTTTAGGCGTTTTCTCGAGCACATTGTACTCAATGTACATTTTTCAAAACGCCCAGGCCAGTTAGAACTCGCTTTTCATTTAGAAGGCCATGAGGTATACTTTATAGGTGTAACTGTAGTCTTAATTTTAAGTTCGCATCAGGCGTATGACGGGCAACTTAGTTTGCCTTTTTAGGTCTTGCATTTCTTTCATTATATTTTCTGATTGAATAAATGAAATATATTTGAATAATTTTGCATTTTTATTACTTAACGTGAAGTATTCTACAGCTTTTCCCTTATGTCGACAAAACACATAAATTACATGTAATTTACATGTACTTTCTCGACACAACAAAATTTGCATACATTTTAACAAATCTTGTCAAAATATACGTCCAGACGTACATTTTATTTTAATTTGAACATGTATTTTGACAAATTTTATTAAAATAAGCTTAACAATTTACCTTGTGACAGAAACTACATGTAAATTACATGCAATTTATGATCGATTTTAGAAAATAATGGATAACTGTTATTTCATATTTGCCGCTCTTTTTAAAAATAGTTTCTTCATATTGGCTAGATGGCGCAAACTAGGTTTCAGCCCTCGTTAAGGGACTGTCTTATCTATATTAGTATTGTCTATGATTTCCACTATTGAATTTCAGCAGCTCCAAACACGTCTACTCTACTCGAGTGCACATTTAATCTATACTTTGGTTACTTATTCCACTGTTGTTACTGTAATACCAAATACCAGGGTACGATAATGGTAATTTTATTATTGTAATCGCCAAAGGAATACTAAATTTCAATTTGTAAAGCAACTGCAGCTGAACTTAACCAAGTTCACAGCACGCAGCAGCCGGCACATGTGTTGTTTACGTTTACGTTGGAAAGGCCGATCATTTGACAGGTGCGTCAGGGGACGGGGAAAAGTAAAAAAGATCAGTTCAAGTGCGTTCCGCAACTTGCAATTGGGTCAGTTCGGAATAGCTCCGAGTAGCTCATTTGGGTAATTGGAAAGCAGCTCATTTCATAATAATTATATTGACAGTTTACAAGTAAATAGTGAAAATCGTTTCAAACGCACAGAAGAACTATTGTCCGAGTATGACGAATGTCAGAATCAAATTATAGAAATTATAAACGAGGAAGGATTAAATGAACATGAACAACATAGATGTTCTTTCGAAGCGGTTTATTTTGAGGTTTGTGCTAAAGCTCGTAACTTCATAAATACACAGCCTTTCAAAAGTTTTGCACCCCCCTCGTATTTCAGTTATTCTTGTCTTTTTTTTACAAGTAGGCTTCATAAGATTTGGCAAGTGTATCTGATGCCCGTATGCACAGACAAATCTCAGACTTAACCCTTAACTGCTCGCGTGGAGTCTGAGAGGCGTCAAGAACGGTTTGAAGATGTATATTTTGGTAAATACGTGAATTTTCGAAATGAAGCCTATACCTATTCCTCAGTCACATATTTATCATATTAATCGCACAAGTACAATGAAGTTATTACACAGGTATTGCATAATAACAAATTATAAGTCAAGCGGGTACAGAATTGGCGTCTGTCAGACACCACGCGAGCAGTTATGTTTGTGAATTATTATGAATTCGTTAGATTGCGTTTACATAAACTTTCGAGTTTATAATTACAACTTGCATATATAGTGCAATATATAGCATAGTATAGTATAGTATATATATATATACAGGGTGATTCAGTCAACCCGTTCATTAAAAGTTTACGGACTTCCCATTTGAATTGCTTTTTCATATTTTGGATTTATAGATTACCGATAACGATCTATTTAACTGTAATATTTTCAACTTTCGGACACTTCCGGTACCGGAAGTTTCTGTCAACTTTCTTATTTTAAATGGAACACCCCACTTTTTATTGCTTTTTTGAATTCCTCCCAGAATTCTAAACCAATTTTATGCCACATAAGATACAAGAAAATTTAACTTTTTCCGAGTTATTTCAATTTTTTATTAAAAAATTCAATTTGCCGTACCTCGTTTATGTTAGTGCCATTTTTATAAAACAAAATCCATGAAGTTAATTTTTGGCCTACAGTAGGCCACATTAATAGGCTTCCGGATTAAATTCAAGTTTATACTTAATTATTTACAGGGTAGTTAAAAAGTAACTTCAATTCGGACCAAGTTCAACTATCCAAAAGTAATTTTTTTTAAATAGAACACCCGGTATATTTTTATGTCATGTGATTTAGAATTAAATGTTCTTTCGTTCTGTATTAGCATTCCCTATACCTATCTCTCACCGTTTACTTGCTATTGATGATTTTATCTTTGACATATCGATTTTTTCACTTTTCAGTATTATTCCTCAATAGTGTGCTATGAAAATAAAAGTAATTCTCATTTTTCAATTCATCAATCTAGTAACTGTCAAAAAATAGTTTAGCTATGGCTAACCACGACCGAGAATATTCAAACGCAGAGATCCTAAATGTATTTTTTATTTATGGCGAATGTGACAGAATTGTTAGCAGAACTTGTCGTGTGTTTAATGAGAGATATCCCCACTTACAACCAATGACTAGCACAAAGTTTAGAAAACTTCAATCAAATTTTCTACAGTTTAGAATTCAAACAAAGAAAAGAAGCACCAAAATTGTTACTGACGATGAGGACAATAACGCAAATGTTTTAGCATATTTCCATGCAACACCGCATGCTTCAATAAGATCCGCTTCAGAAGACCTGGGACTGTGTTACTCGTCTATTCAGAGAATTCTTGAAAAACATAAAATGCATGCCTATTCCATTCTAAATGTGCAAGCTTTTCGCTCTGGCGACGAAATACGGCGTGTACAATTTTGCGAGGCAATGTTAATCAAAATTCAAGAGGATCTGAATTTTTTGAAAAACATTATTTGGACAGACGAATCAAACTTCAGCAGGGAGGGAGTTACAAATAGAAGAAACTTGCACTTTTGGGCCCAACAAAATCCGAAATTGATACGTGACGCAAATTTTCAAGATAATTTTAGTTTCAATGTTTTTTCTTTAATTATGGATAACCGTATTTGTTTCGAAATTTACGATGAAAATTTGATTTCAAATAAATATCTGGTAATTATAAGGGGAATTTTATCAAATTTCTGGTAATTATAAGGGGAATTGTATCAAATTTCTTGGATGATTTGCTACTTAATGTTTTAAATAAATGTTAGTATCAAATGGATGGAGCTCCGGCACATTCCAGCTATGAAGTACATCGCGAACTAAGTAACATATTTGAAGATCGCTGGTTTGGACGGTTCGGTCCAATTCCATGGCCCTCCAGGTCTCCCGATTTGTCACCACTTGACTTTTTCCTATGGGGAACCATTAAAAACAAAGTGTATTCAATTCCTGTAAATACCAAGGAACAACTGTTATATCGAGTTAGAGCTGCTTTTGCTGAGCTAGATGTACAGATGATTACAAAATCCACAACCGAAGAAGTTAATAAAAGAATTTTATTGTGTCTAGATAATAACGGAGGTCACATAGAACAACTGTTATAAATGAGACCAAATGTTAATAATAATAATAATAATAAGCTTTATTGAACTACAAATACATTGTTAAGTCAAAGCATACACGTGTAAAACACAAATGAGAAATTTTTGTAAAAAGTATAAATTAGAAATATTACTAAAAAGAATGTACAAACAGAGTAAATTCAAATTAAAATGATGCTTGTAAGAATTCATCCATAGAGTAATAGGGATTTACCGTTAGTTGAAGCTTAAGGGTTTTTTCAAGGAATTTCAAACTGCCTTCTTGCCACTTCTTCGGTATTTTATTGAAGAGAGACGCTCCTAAGGAGATTGGGTCAGATGTTTTCAATCTGTGATATGGGACCGTTAGATCCGTACCTGATCGGACTGGATAAGAATGCTCCTCAGAACGAGTTTTGTACTGATTTTTTTTTTTACATGGAGTATTTGCTGTAATATATATACAGCGGGTAGTGTAAGGATTTTATGCTTCGTGAATAAGGGCCTACAGGACTCAGTGTTCGGGATTCCTTCAATCGCGCGCACCGCCTTCTTTTGCAGTCTTAAAACGTCTTTTACATTTGGAGCGTGTCCCCATACCAGAATGCCATATGTCATTTTTGAGTGAAAAAGCGCGTAATAGGCGATTTTTGCCGCTTCAATATTAGTTATTTGTTTAATTCGCCGAATTGCATAGACCGTTTTAGGTAATTCTTTAAGTAACTGAAGTATGTGACAGTTCCACGTAAGCTTCGAATCTAGGTGCAGGCCCAGGAATGTTGCCGTTTCATTATTGTTCTTTTTCCTGCTAGTGGAAAAATGAACCGTTGCTGTTTTGGATTTGTTGAGCTGTAGCTTATTTGCGGAGAACCAGATTTCAGCTTCATTTCTTACACTATCGAAGTCTTGCTGCAGGAATATTTCTCTCTCATTCGACGTTATTATTGTTGTGTCGTCTGCATATAAAACTGATTTACAAGTTAAATTGGAAGGCAAATCGTTGATAAAGATTAAGAAGAATAGCGGACCAAGTAAAGATCCTTGGGCTATTCCTTGTGTAACAGTTATCGGTTTGCTGTAATTACCATTATGATGTACAATTTGTTGCCTGCCACTGAGATAGGAGCTCAATAGATTCAACGCCACACCACGAATTCCATAAAAATCGGCTTTATGTAAAAAAAGTTTGTGATGCATACAGTCGAAAGCCTTAGTAAGGTCGCAAAACTGGGCTTTGCAGTCCTTATGGTTTTCATAAGCTTCATAGATATATGAAGTAAGTGACAATGCTGCATCGACTGTATTTCTCCCTTTACGGAAACCAAATTGTTCTTCGGAAAGGTAGTTATGTTTTTGTAAGAACGCTGTTAGTTGGTGAAGCATTACGGTCTCCAGAAGCTTGGAAAAGATTGGTAGGATAGAAATGGGCCTGAAGTTGTTTGGGTCGGTTTCGTCTCCTTTTTTGTGTACCATGATTATTTTTGCTAACTTCATGTTGTATGGAAATATGCCGTCTTGCAGACAAGAGTTTACGATATCCGTTAAGGGGTTACTTATGGCTTCTGCAACGTATTTTATGATTTTTGCGTGTAATCCGAAAATATCTTTGCTGGTTTCTGATTTAAAAGATTTTATGTATTCCTTAATATCCGAAGTACATACAGGGGAGAAGTAAAAGGACGAACCATTCACCGGTACTTTCTTTAGAAGGGTTTCTGGCGATGTTGCAGGTTGGGGGGTGTTTCTTATTGAGTCATCCATTACGTTGCTTAGAAATGATTCGAACTGATTCGCTGAAGGTGAGTTATTTCCAGATTTTTTATTCCTGCCCGTTTCATTATTGATTATCTGCCAAATGGTTTTTTGTTTGTTATCTGATATACTAATGTTTTTTATATTTGATTGTTGTTTTGCAGATTCAGCCAATTTTAGATAGAACTGTTTGTATCTTAGGTAGATGGGATAGATATTTTCATCTCCGGTAACTTTGTAAGAATCAAGAATAAGACCCAGTGTTTCTTTGATTTGCCTAATTTCGTATGAAGTGTATTTCATTTTGTTGTTTTCCTTATGTTGTTGTGGGAGCTGCAGTGGTATACAATCGTCGTATATGTTTATAAACTTATTCAGAAATATATCAAATTTTTCATTTGGGTCAGGATTGATATAAATTTCACACCAGTCCTCGGCAAGAAGTTTAAGCAAGAAGGTTTCCCTGTTTTTTTTGTTAAATTTTCTTACTGGTTGTAATGGAACTTGAACTTCATTTAGTATGTTTATTTTTATCAGTTGAGCATTGTGATCAGATAGACAAGGATCAAATGTTTCCTTTTGACATACATCGGCATCTGTAAAGACGTTATCTATACAGCTGTTACTACTATCGAGACATCTTGTAGAATCTGATATCATAAATTTTAGGTTAAAACTGGCGAATAAATCAATTAAAGCTCTTTTTGCTGGGGATGCTTCCTGTAAGTTTATATGGAAGTCACCGCCGACTATAACTTTGGTTTGACTGTTGTATGTACTGAATATGTAGATTAGCGCGTTTTCCATTGAGTTTATGAAAGCAGTTACGCATTGACCTGGACTTCTGTACACTGACATGACAATAATGTTATATTGTTTTAAGAACACTGCTGACAGTTCGCAGACTTTTTCCTGGGATAATGTGTCGGTATTATAATTCGTTATTGATTTAGTTATGTTTTAAATTGAAATTGTTAAATATTTGATTCTATTTGTCTAAACATTATGATACATGCATCAAATGTAAACAAAAATATACTTGATACTGTATGGTACAGTTGTGTTCAAAAAGGTGTTGTACAGCTAGGTACGTATTAAATATCTTTGCTTTTGAGCGGCAGTTGGTTTTTCTATTTTTGTGTTCAATATTATTATTGCCAGAAACCGTATATGTAACAAAACAACTTGTACAACAATTTTTGACTTCATGAATGCACGTACAAGTTTACATAGTACAAATTCTGTACAACACTTTTTTGAACACGACTGTACACTTAATAAATTTATGTTTAAATATTTTTCTTGGATTTTGAGAGTGAACCTAGCTTACTTGAAACTTAAGCTAGAAATTAATTAAGAAAAACACTTCTTTTTTTATTTTCATAGCACACTATTGAGAAATAATACTGAAAAGTGAAAAAATCGATATGTCAAAGATAAAATCATCAATAGCAAGTAAACGGTGAGACATAGATATAGGGAATGCTAATACAGAACAAAAGAACATTTAATTCTATATCACATGGCATAAAAATATACCGGGTGTTCTATTTAAAAAAAATTACTTTTGGATAGTTGAATTTGGTCTGAATTGGAGTTACTTTTTAACTACCCTGTAAATAATTAAGTATAAAATTGAATATAATCTGGAAGCCTATTAATGTGGCCTACTGTAGGCCAAAAATTAACTTCATGGATTTTGTTTTATAAAAATGGCACTATCATAAACGAGGTACTGCAAATTGAATTTTTTAATAAAAAATTGAAATAACTCGGAAACAGTTAATTTTTCTTGTATCTTATGTGGTATAAAATTGGTTTGGAATTCTGGGAGGAATTCAAAAAAGCAATAAAAAATGGGGTGTTCCATTTAAAATAAGAAAGTTGACAGCAACTTCCGGTATAACCGGAAGTGACCGAAAGTTCAAAATATTACAGTTAAATAGATCGTTATCGGTAATCTATAAATCCAAAATATGAAAAAGCAATTCAAATAGGAAGTCCGTAAACTTTTAATGAACGGGTTGCCTGAATCACCCTGTATATATCTAGTGAGTGAAAACCGCAAAGTCGCAGTGCGCATGCGCAACTGTCCAGAACTAGTTCCGAATCGTCTCCATGAACAAAACTATTGTTACCTTCTACAACAATGTTTTCAAGTGACGGTGCATCTGATGCAATTGCATCAACGAGTGCCTCAAGTGCTTCGCGTAAGCGACCCCTAACGCAAATAGAATTGCAAAAAATAGTTGACAATTTGTGGCTGGAAAGCGACTCTGAAGATATAGATTTTGATTCAGATGACAACGAAGATGTGAACATCAGCAACAGTGAACACGATAGTGCATCTGAAATAGAAGCAGATGACGAAGAAACTGAAGATACTACAATACCAGACGAAACATACTATTTAGGTAAAGATGGTGTAACCAAATGGAGCAAGGCACCGCCACCAACGTCTAAGACTCGCAATCATAATTTAGTTACTCACCTTCCGGGTTGTAAAGGGGCAGCAAAAGATGCAAATAATGAACTAGCGGCATTTTCTTTATTTTTTGATGACGAAGTTATAAATATTCTCCTGGAAAACACTAATATATACATAACGGAAAAAGTTGCACAAAAATATAAAAGGGAGCGTGACGCACGACTAGTAACTATAAATGAAATGAAAGCGTTTCTGGGACTTCTAATTCTTTCCGGAGTCTTCCGTCTTTTCTTAATCGCTGTGATCTTTTTAATCTTCGATGTAGAAATTGCCCTCCTAATTCCCCTTATCTCATCCCACCTAAATTACAAGGATTTATTTGCCGCAGATGGTACAGGGAATGACTTATTTCAGATGACTATGAGTTATCAAAGGTTTTTGTTTATTTTGCAGTGCCTAAGATTTGATGATATACGAACAAGGTCAGATCGCCTGAAAATCGATAAATTAGCACCTATTAGATTACTTTTTGACAATATTGTTCAGAAATGCAGCAAGTTTTTTACGCCCAGTGAATTCCTAACAATAGACGAACAGCTAATTGGCTTTCGAGGGCACTGTAGTTTCAGGCAATACATACCATCGAAACCAAATAAATATGGCATCAAATTATTTGCATTAGTAGATTTACGACTATTTTATAATATGAAAATGGAAATATACGCAGGACAGCAACCTGAAGGCCCCTATAAAATGAGCAATTCTGCCAGTGATGTCGTCATGCGTTTAGTTGAACCGATTAAAAAAACTGGAAGGAATGTAACCACAGATAATTGGTACACCAATATTTCCTTAGCAGAAAATCTATTATCTAAATGCAGATTGACATTGGTTGGAACATTACGCAAAAATAAAAGAGAGATTCCACCACAGTTTCTACCAAATAAATCAAGAGAAGCAAAAAGCACTTTATTTGGTTTCACAAAAACTACTACTATTGTATCGTATGTGCCCAAAAAGTCCAAGTCCGTCCTTCTGTTGTCATCCTTGCATAATGACAACGAGATAGATCCTGAATCTGGTGATGCAAGGAAACCATCAATATTAATGTTTTACAACAACACGAAAGGAGGTGTGGATACAAATGACCAAATGTGCTCAACTTATAATGTCGGAAGAAGAACCCGAAGATGGCCAATGGCCATATTTTTCCATCTTATAAATGTATGTGCCATAAACGCATTCATAATTTCAAAAATTAATTCTCAAATTCGAACACCTAGAGGTCGATTCTTGAAAATTCTGGGACGTTGCCTTCTAGAGCCTTACCAGAGGGAGCGAATGGAAAACGACCAGATACCACGAAAAATTAGGAAAAGACTGCAAGACCATTTTTACATTGATTTGCAAGAAGAAATATTGGTGCCTCCTGCAGTAGAGAGGCGACATTGCCATTTTTGTCCGAGGTCGAAGAATAGATATACTTGACAAATTTGTGTGATTTGCTATAAACATACCTGTTCTGATCATCAAAGAAGCATGTGCACAGATTGTTATACAGAAAAATAGGTAGAAATGTTTATGACAACAGAAAGAATGAACTTTATTATTTTAATTTTGTTTGTAAAATAAATTGCATTTTATAATATTATTTTGTCTATACTTTGTTTATATTGATTTAAAGAAATAAATAAAAAGAAATTTTTTCAAATTATGTTATTAGATAGTAGTCAAATACCACTTTTTAATTGGCGCTTCGCAGGCGCCACGCGAGCAGTTACGTATGTGTAAAGCACGCGAGCAGTTAAGGGTTAAGCCAAAGTAAACTTTTACTTTGAACAATGTAACTATGCGACGCACAATTTGATATGAAGTTAGCTTTAAGTTTCACTTTTTCCTTAAGTCTACCTTGAGATTTGTTTATGCATACGGGCATGAGTCCGTAGATGTCAATAATTTTAAGGTTCAGTTTTTACAGATATTGTTATAGTAGTAATTCAGATTTAACCTTTAGGTACAATTTTAATATTTGTATCTTTTAGCTACTAATCATGATTTCAGAATGTCCAGAAACAGAATTTCTGAGTCGGACAAATGAGACTTGTGACTTTGCATGAACAAAGCCTGTCGCGTTTTGAAATCAGTGATACTCTAGGTATTGGACGTAGTACCGTTTCGCGTACAATAAAACGGTTTTTAGAAACGGAAAATGTTTCTGATTTACCTCGAAGTGAACGTTCCCGCTTTACTACTATTAACCAAGACCGATATCAAGTACAAATAGCCAGAAGAAATGAAAAGCTTACAGTGCCAGCTGTTTTAAGAGAGTTTCAATTGGCTCACAATGTTAATTTAAGCTCGGTTACGGCAAACAGGCGTTTAAAAGCTGCTGGTCTAAAATGTAGAAGGCCTCAAAGAGTAGTTAGGCTAAGTTTAGATCATCGTCGAATACGATTACAGTGGGCAACTGAACATGAAAATTGGGCTCAAATTGACTGGTCAAGAGTGATGTTCTCTGACGAAAGTCGTCTTGGATCAGTAAGCGATGATAGACGTGTACGTGTTTGGAGACCTACAGGAGTACAGCATCGATTAAGAACGGCTACAAACACTGTTCCATTTAGAGGTAGCACCGTCATGTTTTGGGGAGGAATTACGATCGGAACAAGAACCGATTTGATTTTAATACCCCAAACAATGACGGGGCCAATTTACGTCAATAATGTGTTTGCGGCCTGTGGTAACATTATTTCGAGGTGCGATTGGGGATAATTTCATTTTTATGGACGATAATGCTCCACCTCATCGAACGAGAGCAGTAACGGAATTGGTTGAAGAGGAAGGAATTGTTCACATGAATTGGCCTGCTTGTTCTACAGACATGAACCCTGTCGAACATGTCTGGAGCTACATTTCTAGACGGCTGGCATCTGCAAAAAAACATTTTTCACCCGAAATCAGCTCATTGAAAGGGTACAAGAAGAATGGAGAAATATGTCCCAAGAAATTATTGATAATTTAATATCATCAATGCTAAGTAGGGTACGGGCTTGTATAAATAGCAGGGGAAGCAATACATTATATTAATTTTTTAATTAAAGCTGGTTCTTGTCCGATGAAAATTGTATCACAAACTCTTTTAAACGGACACTAAATGGCGCATAAACACTTAACGTTTCGCAGTCGTTCGACAGCTTCGTCAGTTTTTCACTTTTTCTTGTTTGATACAACTTTTCTAATTAGCATTAATGAAGTTTCCGTTTTTTTTTTTTTTTTCAAAATAAAACAAAAAATCAAAACTTTTGTATTCTATTGGATTGTGAGATGGTGGACTACAAGATCATTAACATTAAGAACTTATTTTTGTCCTTAATTTAAAGATACACTGGGGGTGCAAAACTTTTGAAAGGCTGTGTACATTACGCAATTTATCATTTGATCAATCAAGCCCTAATTCATCACATAACCCTCATAGTAAAGGTTCAAGCAGAATGCAACGCCGTTAGCTGTCAGATGAATGTTAAATACAAAGGTTCAAATGTCATTGCACAGAATGAACGACGTTAAGCGGCGTTGCACGCGAAAAGTTGGTCAACTTTCAACTTTAGCGGCGTCAAACATCATAATACATAACCAAATATGTCCCACCATCGCATTTTCATCTGGTAATTTCTTGTATATGTGAATAATACAACATACAAGACATCAGGTGTAACATATACATAATATAGTAATATAAATACTTGAAATTTATTCATTTGTGGCACAAGTTATTTCTATTTTTGTGTTAGACTAACGACGCTTCACGCCGCTTTATCTGTGCATGTCTTTTGAAGTGACAGTTGGCGTCGTTTCAACGGCGGGTAACGGCGTTACATTCTGTTTGACGCTTAACACAGTGAATAATATAAAGGCGATTTTTCGCGACATACCAAAACATACCGGTATGGTTACATTCAGTTACTTTGTGTTACCTACCCCACTCCTGCCCACTCTAATTTTTAAAATATTCTACATCATACCGCGTTTCTCGCTAAAAAGGTTCGGTTACTATTGACAGTTGGCGCGCGATTGTGTTTTTGAAGTTGTTTGAATCTGAAGGCATTATTTGTTTGTTTAACATCGTAAGTATGGATTTTTGTCTGACACTTTTTAAAGCTTTTTTCATCTACGTTTAACAGTGAATTAAGTTTTTTTTTTTTAATTTAGTTTTCCAGATTTCCAACTAGACATAAATTTGAAAAAAGCGTCTTATAAAGTTGACAAAGGAATATACAATTGTTTACCACTTTTGCTTACATATTTTATTATGTTGTAGTTCAAAATAAGAAATGTCATTAAATAAAGAAGACTTAAAATTTTTAATACTATTTCAAAGCAAACTTAATACACGAAACCTATCAAAGACGTGGCGGCGATGATCTGAAGCAAATTTACAATAGTTATAAAAATTTTTACCTAGAGGAATCTACAAGAGAGAAGAAGCGCAAGAACTTAACTGAAATCCAAAACTCCACAAACAAACAAAAGACAGTTTGGAACATAATGTGTAACGTTCACATTTTTCGCTGCCCGTTACATTATTTTTTTACGTATTTTCTCGTTATTTTGCTGGTGAAATTTAAGTAAAAACTATTTCGTTCGTTTAATTAATTTCGTATTTATGACTTTCACGCCTCTATCTCTCAGGATTTGTGTTTTAATTTCAGATAGTAATGCGGATTTCTAATTTCTTCTTTAAAGCCATTTGTTTGTTTCGGAAATTAATCTGTAGATGTCGTACATGGTCTTTTAGTCGATTTTATTGATCGATATTTCTTGATGACGTATACGGAAATTGCGTAGAAAAGCTTTGACGAGTTTCCGTCCTCTTCGATGATCGTGTACAGATTTGGGTGTGTGCTCGTGCGCCATTAAGACGCGTGGTTTGCGTCTCCAAATTTTTGTGGTTTTGTGAAGCTCTGAACGGCTTTGAGATATTCCAGTTTGGCAAATATCTACGTCTCTATTTTCGTAAGCCCAACTGTGTCAGTTTGCTGCCGTTTGTTTTTGTCACAACGCTACCGTTTCCGCTACCGTATTCGAGCACGTGTTGCTTTAAGGTTCTCGCTCAGAAAAACTAACAAAAGATCAGTTTTTTTTTGACTTCCGAAATTGTGTTGAACTTTAGAAGATTAGTTTTTTGGATTCCCGAAGTTGTGTTGAGTTACCGAGGCCGAAGCTTTCCTCCTACCGCACGAGTTTTTATGGGAAAATTCCTTGCTGTTTACTGCGTTGTCGTTCTGAAGATATCACCGGAGTCGTTTGAAGATATAATTCAACGGTGTCGTTTAGATAGAACTCAGGTCAAGCTATCGTCAGGATTGCGTAAGAAACAACCATTATTCATAGTATCGTATCGTATCGACAAAACTGTCAGTATCGCTTCGTATGGACAAACTTATCGTATCGTATCGTATCGTTTAGAGAAAATTACCGTATCGTATCGTATTGAATTAACTATCGTACCGTATCGTATTGATGAAACTACCGTATCGTGCCGTATCGTTTTGGAAACATTACCGTACCGTATGGAAACAATCCATTAAATTTATTTTGATTGTCAGTGGACAATAATTATAGTATATTGGGTCACCTTCGTATTTATCTAGTGCTATATTACATTTATTTGTATGGGTCATTTATCTATAGTTTGCATCATATTAATTTTTTCTACTTTAAGTTTTTTTTGTACACATGTTAGTATTTATATATATTTATTTTGTTTGGTCAAATTACCTTTTATGTTAAATCGTTACATAATTTTTCAATTATATTATTTTTCATTTTCAAACATTCTTTTTCATTTTCTGATACGTTTAAAGACTAATTTCTTTAAAATAAATTTGCGTAATCTAAAAATCCGTTTCGAGTTATAAAGTATATACAGTTTAAAGAGATTACTTGGCGCTCAACAGCTTTCGTTTTGTCATATAACGTTTATTATTTTTTTATGAATTACGCAAGTTATGTTTTTAAGAATATAGTTCGAAGAATTATCCTTCCGAATCCACCTCAGCCTCCGACTAAACTGAGCTATGGCAACCAAACAGGTGAGAATCTACTTACAAAAAAAGTATGTCACATAAAATTAATGGCGCGGAATAACGTGGGGCCTGAGAAGGTAATTCTTTGAACACATTAGTTAAGTATTATTACTGAAGTGTTGATGCAAATTTCTATCATGTCTTATAGTCAGATGAAACCAATTTATCTTCATAAGGAAGAACTTAACTATGAATTGAGAATTCGTGGAGTTATTGCTCCTCGTAAAGATTTAATTGCTAAACGTAAGATTTTGAATAGACTTATAGCACGTGACTCAGATAGAGATATAAGTTATGAAGACCCAGAATATTCTTTTGAAACTGAACGTGACACAATATCGCAAACTTTTGAATCACTTCAGACTTTGATTAATGATTTTGATGCGCCAGAGTCAGATTCATCTTTTAAAAAAATTGAGTCCAGATTGATATACTTAACTCATAGGGTTTCACGAATAAAAATTGAAGGAGATAATGCTGGTGATGTAAAAACGTTTAAAGATGATAGTCATGCGACCTGTTTAGAACTTGAAGCTTCATTGCACGAAAAAGTACAACAACCTCTTAGTTTCGGTATTGATAATGTATCGTTGGGTCCAAATTTATCTACTACTCCAATTCCTTCAGCTCGATCTACGAATATAGGAATTACATCTTTATTATCAAGTCATAAAAAGGTAGAAATTCATAAATGGGGAGTTAATTTTGATGGATCCTCCGAAAATTTGTTATCATTTTTAGATAGAGTTAGTGAACTTTCAATTTCTCGGGGTGCTACTACTGAAGATTTATTTAATAGTGCGTGTGATTTATTTACGGGTCAAGGACTTCTTTGGTACAGGAGTATTAGGACAGAAGTTACTGATTGGGATAGTCTAGTAGAGAGATTAAAGCTTACCTTTTTATCTTTAAACTTCGATGAAAAGGTGTGGGATGAAATCAAGTTTCGTAAACAAAATAAAAAAGAGTCTGTTCCGATTTACATTTCGATCATGGAGTCCCTGTTCAAGAAACTAAGTAAAAAACCTTCAGATAGTACCAAATTAAAAATCATTCGAAGTAATTTATTGCCTTATTATATTACGCAGCTTGCTTTGAGTGACATTACCGATTTGAAACATTTGCAGGCACTTTGTAAAAAGTTAGATGAAGCTTTCGAGGCCAAGTCAAAGGTTTACAGTATATTAAAAAATTCTGAGCCTCACTTTAATTTTGTTGAACATCAAGTGAAGACAAATTGTAAAGACACAAAATTTACTCAAATTAAGAGGAAGGCTATTGTTAGTGTAAATTAATAAATGTAAGGAAGGAAACACTAACAGGAGGACAGAAAAAAAATTTTTTTTCTTAACACTAACAATAGCCTTCCTCTTAATTTGAGTATTTCTACTGCCTTGTCGGCAAATTATCATTTACCAACTGTTTCCAATTTAAACCTTCGAACTTCGGAGTCGCATTAGTTTAGTGGTAAAATTCTCGGCGCGATACCGAGTGACCCGGGTTCGATTCCCGGATGTGACAGAAAATTTTTCTGTCCTCCTGTTAGTGTTTCCTTCCTTACATTTATTAATTTACACTAACAATAGCCTTCCTCTTAATTTGAGTATTTCTACTGCCTTGTCGGCAAATTATCATTTACCAACTGTTTCCAATTTAAACCTTCGAACTTCGGAGTCGCATTAGTTTAGTGGTAAAATTCTCGGCGCGATACCGAGTGACCCGGGTTCGATTCCCGGATGTGACAGAAAATTTTTCTGTCCTCCTGTTAGTGTTTCCTTCCTTACATTTACACAAAATTTAAAAACAAGGTTTGTTCTAAGGTTCCTCAGACACAAATTCCAAAAAATATCGTCTCGCCTTCGCAAAGTACAGATAGTGGAAACGTAATTTCAACTTTAACTCGAACTCCTAGTAAAAATTTATTAGTTTGTTGGAATTGTGGGTCATCTGGGCATGTTTTTTCAGAATATGCTGCTGAAAAACGTAGATTTTGTTATAAATGTGGGAAACCAAATGAAACTGTCAGAACTTGCCGTAAGTGTCAGGGAAACTAAGAGTCAGGATTATGTGTAGTGGCCGACATAATTCTTCAGGTATCTTTAGGCCCAAAGTCAATCGTCATTTTGTTAGAAAACCTAGTAAAGAAAAAAAGCAAAATTCCAAAACATTTCCGTTGCGAAAAACTACTTTAGAGAAATGGAAACCAAGTTCTAATGAATGGTCTTCTCGGTTATCAGTTGTTAAGAATTTTTATGAGAAATCTTTTGAAATTAATCCATTGTTAGTGAATAAGGATAATGATATTAGACCTTATGTTATCGTTTATATTTTTGATTTTGCCGTAACAAGTCTTTTAGATTCCGGATGTACTCAAACAGTTGTAGGACAAAAAGGATTAGATGTTTTAGATAAAGCAAATCTGAAAGTTTATCCTGCAGATAATAAGTATGTTTCTATGGCCGATGGCTCTAAACAACGCGTCACAGGTTTTGTCTATTTGCCGATCAGAATTAATAACAATACAAAAATTTTGAAAGCACTTGTTGTACCTTCAGTATCTCATTCGTTTGTATTAGGCATTGATTTTTGTCGAAGTTTCAACATTGTTCTGAACTTTAAACATAACGTGTGGTCTGTACAATCAGATTCTGTTTCGATTTCTGTCTTATCTAATGATAATTCTGTTTCAAGTGATGAAAATTGTGTTAGTTTAAATTCTGAACAACGAATTAGGGTCTCTCAGGCTTTGAAGTCATTTGAAGAAATCCATAATGATGATATGTTAGGTAGAACCCAGGAAATTACTTATCACATTGATACGGGTGATGCTCCTCCAATTAAACAGAAACAGTATAATATGTCGCCTTATATGTTAGGTCATCTTAATAAAGAACTTGATGAAATGATTAGGTTGGATGTAGTTGAACCATCTTGCAGCAGTTGGTGTTCGCCTGTATTTTTAGTCAAAAGATCTAGTAGCTCTGATTATCGATTTGTATTTGATTGGAGAGGTTTAAACAAGGTAACCAAACCTGATAGTTATCCTTTACCAAATGTCGATCGTATCTTAAATAGTTTAAAGAATGCGAAGTATATATCTTCTGTGGACTTGCGCAAAGCTTTTTGGCAGATTCCCCTGGACGATGAGTCTAAAGAAAAAACTGCATTCGCCGTTAGTGGTCGCGGTTTGTTTCAATTTAAAGTTTTACCTTTTGGTTTATGTAATGGTCCTCAAGTACAACAGAGACTAATGGATAGATTATTTGGTCCGGAATATGAGCCTAACATATTTGTTTATCTTGATGATTTAATCATTATTTCTGAAACTTTCGACGAACATATTCGATTTCTTGAAATTGTCAAAAACAGACTACAGGAAGCAATTTTAACGGTAAACATTAAGAAGTGTAAATTTTTTCGATCTAGTCTTCATTATTTAGGATTTATTGTTGACTCTGCAGGATTAAAAACGGATCCCGATAAGGTATCAGCGATGGTGAATTATCCTCGACCTACTACTTATACCGAACTTAAGCGATTTTTAGGTATGACAGGCTGGTATAGGCGTTTCATTTTTCAGTTTTCTTCGATAGCTGCTCCACTTAATAATTTATTGAAAGGTAAAAAGAAGGGTCAAAAATTGCAATGGTCTGATGACGCTGAAAGTTCCTTTATGAAATTAAAAGAAGCTCTTGTGTCAGCTCCACTTCTTTGTAGTCCAGATTTTAGTCTTCCTTTTACTATGCAGTGTGATGCGAGTCAAGATGGTGCAGGATGTGTCCTCACTCAGATTCAAGATGGAGTAGAAAAAGTTATAGCTTTTGGTAGTCGAACCTTTAGTAGATTAGAACGTAATTACACCGTCATCGAACGAGAACTTTTAGCCATTCTGTTTGCATTCGAAAAATATCGTTGTTATGTTGAAGCGTGTCCTCATGTGGTAACTGTTGTAACTGATCATCATTCACTGATATGGTTAAATAATATTAAGGAACCGTCTGGTAGATTGGCACGTTGGTCAGTAAAACTTCGACAATATAATTTTGGACTAGTTCACCGTAAAGGTAAATTTAATGTTGTTCCTGATGCTTTGTCTAGAGCTCCTCTTCCAGATATTTCTTTTATCGATATATCTTTTGATGAATTTGATGATTGGTATAGTAGGATGTTGAAGTATGTGAATGATTTTCCCGATAACTATCCAAATTGGTCTGTCAAGGACGGATTGTTATATAAGTTTATTCCTCAAAAAGTTCGTATTCGCACTAACGTTAAAGAATGGAAATTAGTTGTACCTCTCGCTTATCGAGATGAAATATTCGAGAAATGTCATTCTGATCCCGTTTCGTCGCATTTAGGATTCTTTAAAACTTATAAGAAAATAGCTGAGGATTATTTTTGGCCAAAAATGAGGATAGACATTTTCAAGAATGTTAAATCTTGTCGTATTTGTCAATCGCAAAAAATTCCGGGTGTGACACCACAAGGAGTAGTGAGATGGGTAGTGAGAAAAAAATTTTATTTCCATGGCAGTGCATTAATATCGATTTGATGGGACCTTTTCCTAGAAGTTCCCAAGGTAATAAGTTTCTTTTAGTTGTATCGGACTTCTTTTCTAAATACGTTCTTTTGAAACCTCTTCGACAAGCTACATCAAAGCCGATTATTACCTTTATTCAAAATGAAGTATTTTTGACCTATGGTGTACCTCAATTTATCATTTGCGATAATGGAAGTCAGTTTGCTAGCAAATCTTTTAAGAATTTTGTTGGAAGTTATGATGTTCAGAAAATTTATTTTACCGCTAGATATTCACCCCATGTAAATCAAGTCGAGCGTGTGAATAGGGTTGTTGGTACAGCTATTCGAAGTTACATCAAAGGAAAGGAACATAAGAATTGGGATAAAGAAATCTATAAAATTGGTCATGCTTTGAGAACAGCAACTCATGAAGTTACCGGTTACAGTTCAACTTTTCTCAACTTCGGACGTAAAGTTCCACTTTCTGGTAAATATTATGGTCCTCTTCACACTTCACATGATGTTAACATTCAGACAGCTGATCGTAATAATTATGTGGATGAATTGTCGAAATTACCCGAAATTTATAAGGATGTTCAGTCAAAACTTTCTGCCGCTTATCGTCGAAATAGTCATTATTACAATATGAGGAGACGTCACGTAGAATTTTCCGTAGGTGAATTTGTTTGGAAAAAGAATCGTATTTTATCAGACGCTTCTAAGAATTTCTCATCCAAGTTAGCTCCAAAGTACGTATTATGTAAGGTGGTTCGCAAATTGTCAAAATTGGTTTATCAATTAGAATCATCAGATGGCGTTGATCATGGAAACTGTCATGTTAAAGATCTAAAGAAACATTTCGGTTCAAACTCAGATGTTTCCGAAATTTAAGGTAAGATTTTATCGTCCGCTTTCATTTTTCATTTTTTTTCTTTCTTTTTTGCATGTATCATCTATCCTGTATAACTTTGACTTATCGATTATGACCTCACTCCAATTTGACCCCTTCTCAATTTTCAATTTTAAGACTTTCCGATTTTGTCTATCGTTTGGTACGCGTAGTTACCATAAGTTTATTGTGATGGATGATAGATTTTATGTTGTGTTGGTAAAAACATCTCGCAGTGTCTCATGTTTTTATTTCTGGGGAGAGGGCGTGTGTAACGTTCACATTTTTCGCTGCCCGTTACATTATTTTTTTACGTATTTTCTCGTTATTTTGCTGGTGAAATTTAAGTAAAAACTATTTCGTTCGTTTAATTAATTTCGTATTTATGACTTTCACGCCTCTATCTCTCAGGATTTGTGTTTTAATTTCAGATAGTAATGCGGATTTCTAATTTCTTCTTTAAAGCCATTTGTTTGTTTCGGAAATTAATCTGTAGATGTCGTACATGGTCTTTTAGTCGATTTTATTGATCGATATTTCTTGATGACGTATACGGAAATTGCGTAGAAAAGCTTTGACGAGTTTCCGTCCTCTTCGATGATCGTGTACAGATTTGGGTGTGTGCTCGTGCGCCATTAAGACGCGTGGTTTGCGTCTCCAAATTTTTGTGGTTTTGTGAAGCTCTGAACGGCTTTGAGATATTCCAGTTTGGCAAATATCTACGT
Source organism: Dorcus parallelipipedus (assembly GCA_958336345.1). Taxonomy (NCBI): domain Eukaryota; kingdom Metazoa; phylum Arthropoda; class Insecta; order Coleoptera; family Lucanidae; genus Dorcus; species Dorcus parallelipipedus. The sequence goes on from OY284478.1 coordinate 35,499,629, forward strand.
CTCTATTTTCGTAAGCCCAACTGTGTCAGTTTGCTGCCGTTTGTTTTTGTCACAACGCTACCGTTTCCGCTACCGTATTCGAGCACGTGTTGCTTTAAGGTTCTCGCTCAGAAAAACTAACAAAAGATTAGTTTTTTTTTTTTGACTTCCGAAATTGTGTTGAACTTTAGAAGATTAGTTTTTTGGATTCCCGAAGTTGTGTTGAGTTACCGAGGCCGAAGCTTTCCTCCTACCGCACGAGTTTTTATGGGAAAATTCCTTGCTGTTTACTGCGTTGTCGTTCTAAAGATATCACCGGAGTCGTTTGAAGATATAATTCAACGGTGTCGTTTAGATAGAACTCAGGTCAAGCTATCGTCAGGATTGCGTAAGAAACAACCATTATTCTTAGTATCGTATCGTATCGACAAAACTGTCAGTATCGCTTCGTATGGACAAACTTATCGTATCGTATCGTATCGTTTAGAGAAAATTACCGTATCGTATCGTATTGAATTAACTATCCTACCGTATCGTATTGATGAAACTACCGTATCGTGCCGTATCGTTTTGGAAACATTACCGTACCGTATGGAAACAATCCATTAAATTTATTTTGATTGTCAGTGGACAATAATTATAGTATATTGGGTCACCTTCGTATTTATCTAGTGCTATATTACATTTATTTGTATGGGTCATTTATCTATAGTTTGCATCATATTAATTTTTTCTACTTTAAGTTTTTTTTGTACACATGTTAGTATTTATATATATTTATTTTGTTTGGTCAAATTACCTTTTATGTTAAATCGTTACATAATTTTTCAATTATATTATTTTTCATTTTCAAACATTCTTTTTCATTTTCTGATACGTTTAAAGACTAATTTCTTTAAAATAAATTTGCGTAATCTAAAAATCCGTTTCGAGTTCTTTAGTTTGGTTCCGGACTGTTTTAGTAATTACAGTTTAAAGAGATTACTTGGCGCTCAACAGCTTTCGTTTTGTCATATAACGTTTATTATTTTTTTATGAATTACGCAAGTTATGTTTTTAAGAATATAGTTCGAAGAATTATCCTTCCGAATCCACCTCAGCCTCCGACTAAACTGAGCTATGGCAACCAACCAGGTGAGAATCTATTTACAAAAAAAGTATGTCACAAATTAACAAAACCGTAACGAAACCGTACAACCGTACAAGCTGTACAACTAGCACAAACCTCTCCCCCGAAGCTTTCAATAACTTTTTTTGCAACGTAGCCACCAACATACTTAAGAATAAACCAACCAATAACGACGACCCACTAAGCTATCTTAAAAAAATACCTTACGTCAACAACACTTGCTTTCTAATACCAGTAACAGATGAAGAAGTCCAAGCGATCATCAAAAAATTAAAAACTAAGAAGAGTACCGACATCCATGATCTCAACACAAAACTTTTAAAATCTTGCGCACACGTCATTTCAAAGCCAATAACGGCCATAATCAATAGTTGTTTCTAACACGGCATTGTCCCTGATGGACTAAAGGTCGCAAAAGTAATACCTATATACAAAAATGGAGATCCGTCTGATATAAACAACTACAGGCCAATCTCGATACTACCTATAATCTCAAAAGTTTTGGAAGTAGCCTTATGTTCGCGCCTAAATAATTTTATACACAAACAAGATTATTTGTCAAATAGTCAGTTTGGATTCAGGAAAAACAAAAACACCACCGATGCAGTACTCTCCCTTCTGAACTTCATTTGGGAAGCCCTTGAGGATCATAACGACTGCGAGGCAATTCTATGCGATCTAACGAAAGCATTTGACTGCATGGACCACAAAATCTTTCTGTCAAAACTAGAACACTACGGTATACGAGGGGCAGCACTAAGTCTCATAAAATCATATCTCCACAATCGTAAACAACTAGTTTACTTTAATAATAGCCCAAGTTCATTAAAATGCATGGATAGAGGTATTGCCCAGTGATCAATCGTAGGTCCACTATTCTTTAGTATATTCATAAACGATTTACCATACAACTTACCGTCACACACCATCCTATTCGCTGATGACACAACATGTGCCGTAAAGGGACCGAACATCGAGCAATTACACATAGCCTCCGAAACTGTGTCATGTGTCAACTGTCTACATCTAAACGAAAGTAAAACGGCCAAAATAGCATTTACAACAAAGCGTAATACCTCAATCACTACAAAGGCTGCAAGATTTTTGGGAGTCACTCTGGACACCCGCTTAACCTGGAAAACCCACATCTCCGAACTTTCCAACAAACTGTCATCTGCCACCTATGCCATACGTCGCATCAAGCAGATCGCTGGACAAGAAGCTTTCGTATCGGCTTACCATGCGCTATTCCATTCGCGTATGACATATGGCATCCAAATATGGGGAGGATCAGCTCACGCGGATCATATATTTCAATTGCAAAAACAAGCAGTACGAATAATAGGTGTTCCTTACGGAACACATGCAAGGCCGATTTTCCTCAAATTAAAAATCATGACCTTAACTTCGTCGTACTTATACCAACAACTCATCCGAGCCAGACGTGAAGCAACCACCATACACAAGAGAGGCGACCTAGTTACAATAAACTTAAGAAATAGCCACGCAGTTGACATTCCATTCCAAAGAACCAACATGACAGCCGCAAAGCATCAACACCTATACTTATATAACTTCCTCCCTCGCTCACTGACTGATCTAAGCTCAAGAATCTTCAACACAAAACTAAAACAGCACCTCCTGGAAAACCCTTTTTATAATATAAACGAATATGTAGTGCACGCAAAAAATTTGATCAACTAAATTAGGAAAAGCTTCTCCTCTTTTGTTCTCTTAAATTTATTTTAAAATCTTTATTTCTACAATTACGTAGTTTAGTGTAGTATATAGAAACCTGACATAACTTATGTACCACTGCTGTTGTAACATAATGTTGAATAAAATGTTGAAATGAAAATTATATCAAACTTCTTCATCTCTTCTGTTTTTTAAATGATGATGAAGCAAAACGTTCTGTATTGATAATGAAGTTCAGAGAAGTTCACGCAAGACATCAATTGAATTTTGAAATTTGATTAAATGACTAGTGTAAAGAAGTCGTTATAAGAAATTTCAAATCGTGGATGTAAATGAAATGTATGTGTTTTTCTCCATTTATGCCTCTAGTGAAAAAGCAAAAAATTAAAGATTACTGGTCTAATAACTGCATAATTTCAACTCCAATATTTAATCAAGTAATGCCGCGACATAGATATATTTTTATACTTAGATTCATTCATTTCGCCGATAATTCAAATATTGACAGAGACGACCAACTTTTCAAAATTAGATATTATAGTTGACCACTGCAAGACCACATTCAAAGAATGTTTATATCCATTCCAAAATTTTGTTGTAGATGAAAGTGTGCTCCAGTTCAAAGGAAGGCTTTCGTTTATACCATCTAAAAGACATAGATTTGGAGTGAAGTTCTTTGTCATGGTAGATTGCGACAGCGGACACATATTGGATTTTATTATTTATACCGGTGGGAGTACTGAAATCAAAGAAGACATCGGTTATACATATACTGATAATTGTTATACAAGCCCGTTGTCGTATGAAGGCATCTTTCAAAAGAAATTCAACTGCGGTACTGTAAAACCTAGTAGAAAATTTATGCCGAAGTTTGAAAAAACCAAAGAAAAAGGAAAAATTCAATTCTTTTCCACTGATAAATTGTTGGCTCTCAAATGGACAGACAAGAGAGATGTTCATATGTTAACGTCGATAGACAACAATACCATAGAAATTGTAAAGACACGGACGAATGCAGAAGTTCAGAAACCGACCTGCGTCATAAATTACAATGCAAATAACCTATGAGCAACTAAAAATCAGATTAGAGTCGGCGGTGCAAAGAAAAAGTATGTCTGTTACTAACGCGGCGTTAGGCTGATCTGACAGTTCATGAATGTATTTAGATTAATTAATTCAGTTAATCACAGACGTACATTTTCTTTGCACCGCCAGCTCTAATCTGATTTTTAGTTGCTCACAGGTTATGAGAGGCGTTGATAAAACTGACATGCTTTTGAGCACAACAGAGTCCATTAGAAAATCAGTGAAATTGTATAAAAAAAAGTCTTTTTTCACTTTTTAGACATTTCTATTCTCAACTCCCATGTTTTATATAAAATAAAAACAGGAAAAAATACGCCAATTCTCGATTTCCAAAAAGAAGGTAGTTAACTAGTTAACAACCACATCTGTTTGATTCACTGAATAAATTGAAAACACAATGATACTAATAATAATTAATTTGACCTACAGTTGTAATCTACGCGAATAACGGCGTTAGATTTTGTTACGCGAGCGCTGAAGGGTTAAAGAAATAGAAATAATCACCAATGAAAATAAGAATTTTACTTACTGCTATTGTCAGTAGATCATAAGATAATATGATAATAAGCCCATTGGAAAAAGAAGTTCAGAAACCGACCTGCGTCATAAATTACAATGCAAATATGGGAGGCGTTGATAAAACTGACATGCTTTTGAACACAACAGAGTCCATTCGAAAATCAGTGAAATGGTATAAAAAAGTTTTTTTTCACCTTTTAGATATTTCTGTTCTCAACTCCCATGTTTTATATAAAATGAAAACAGGAAAAAATACGCCAATTCTCGATTTCCAAAAAGAATTGGTGATTTCTACGATACAAAAATATCAAAAAATAAAACCAAGATGTTCCACTAGTAATAGGCCAGATCATGGTCAATCCCCACTGGGATTAATCGAAAGACATTTTCCATCGACATATCCTTGTCATCCGGGAACCCCTAAAAATTTTTTAAAAAGATGTGTTTTGTGCAAAAAACGGTACCAGGAAAAGCACTACATTTACCTGCAAAAGCTGCGATGTACCGTCGTGTGCAGACAAATGTTTTGAGAGATACCACACGATTGTTAAATTTTAGCACAAATTCAGTTAAGGTGTTTTTTCTTTTAAAAGTTACCATTTCAGATAATAAGTAACATAACAAATAGATTTTAGTTTTAGTTTTTTGCAATTTTTCTTGAGAAGCAGTCTTCAGTTTTTTTAAATATTTTGCGTTTTTTTTTGTAAATAAATGTTTATGCAATATATTAGACTTCTTATTAGCATTAATTAATTAATGATTTTTCATCTGTTTATAATTCGTATCGTCATTGGGGGTTCAGGTCGGAAAGCTACCGCAACTACTTTCCGCTGCCGTTCTGCAAGCACATCGCACAAAAACCGCTGCCGTGCCGAAAGGGTTAATAAGTCATCCCAAACAAGGCGGTCAAGTGTGCTGTAAAAGAATATTGAAAGTTTTAAAAATTTTGTTGCAAATCGGTTTTGATTGCAGTGTACTCCTCGAGCATTCTCTGTATAGCTGTTTCGGCCCTATTTGGGGCCTCGTCAGCAGAAGCGTAGCTCGAGAATTCCACTGCAAATCAAACAGACCTGTCCGAGGTTATTCGCAAATGCGATGTAAAAGTAATGAAATGCGATCCTGCGATCACTTGTTCACCTAACATTGCATTAGGATTGACAAATTGCAGCTAATTCGCTACTTAATAAGGCATCCCATACAAGGCGGCCAAGTGTGCTGTCAAAAGCATATTGAAAGAGCTACGTTTTTGCTAACGAGGCCTCAAATAGGGCCGAAACAGCTGGACAGAGGATGCTCGAAGAATCCACTGTAATCAAAATCGACTTGCAACAAAATTTTTAACAAAAACATTACAAAGAAACTTAAATGAATTTCTTCATCAATATAAGAAGTCTCCACATACAAGCACTGGAGAAACACCGGCAAAATTATTTTTGGAACGTAATATTCGTACTCGCATTGATATTATTAGGCCAGAAGATGTGAATACAAAAATTTCAGAGAAACAGCAAGCACAATCAACTTATCATTTCGAATTCGAATTCGAATCTAAACAAGCAGTGTACTTTCTTTCAGGTTATTCACGAATGAATAAATGGATTCCAGGTATCATTGGGCGCATTCAACGCTCAGCGGCTGAGAGACTAAGGGCCGGTATTATAGCATTAGTTTAAACTGCAGTTTGGCAGTTAAACTTCAGATTTTAAGATATTCCCGTTTTATACCTGCCGATGACTAAGTTTAAACGACAATCGGTGGTTGAAGAGAAGATTAAACTTTTTCCTCATTTTACTGTCTAAGTAATTTGTCTTTAATTTCACACTCATTAGTCTGAAAATGGATTACTATCATTATACTGACGTGAAGTTTTACCTTCAGATTAAACTGCACTTTTAAACTCATGCTATAATATCGGACCTAAGTAAGCAATTTCCCTGAATGGACAAGCTGACAGACCGCTGAAAGAAAGCCGCTGAGATATCCTCAGCGCCTAAATTATGGGCTTAGTTTGTAAGCGGTCAAACATAGAGAGGAAATTAATATAAAATAACATTGAAGGTGTTCGATTTGGACAGCCTTTACTTTGTGGTATTCCATAATAATAAATTAAAAATGCAAAGTTTTTTATTTTGTTTCACCACTTATTTATTATAACACAGTTACTGCAGTTTCAACATATTAAATGTCATTTTCAAACTGAATAAATATTTACAATTTCAAACTATTTATGTAGTACAAAAATCATAAACCTAAATAATACTAAATACACCGAAACGTGACCTAAGCGGGTGGTTGTTCACAGAATATAATAAATAAGGAGGTTTGGGGGTTGTTGTTGTCGTATTCTTTAGCCAAATAATTGATGGTCACAAACACAAAGAAAAGATCTTTATTAATAACAATACTACAAGGATGTTAATATGTCAGATCGCCTGGTGGTTATGTGTTTGGTGGGGCGATCTTGCTTACTGCATACCGGGTATACGATTACTCTTCGGGGAAGAGATGGTCCAACTCCTCCGGTTCGGGGAATTCGTTGTGCTCCCCCAAGGACCTGTATGCGCGTCGCACTAGCTCCAATCGAGGGTCTGCAGGGTGGACTGAGCTACGGCACACCAGGTGGTAAGCCGGTGCTGGAATGTCCACGGGGATTAGATCGTAGATGTCCGGGTGCAATGGCTGCAGATGGTGGACGTACGAGACTAGATTCCTCGGCGGAGTGTTCACTGATAAGCGGGCCGTGTGATGGGTGACGTCTTCTGACCTGACGTGCTTCTTTTCTGGCGTCGGGGGAAGCGGTGAAACGGCACGGGGTATTCTGCTGATGCGTTTCAGTGCCCGACGAAGCTGGGTGGTCGTAGGTGTTTGAGAGCGAAGGATATCCCGACATTTCGGCTGGCTTTTGGGGAGGAGGTCAGACCTTTCGGCTGGCTTTTGGAGAGGAGGTCCAACTTTGCAGCTGGGTTTGGTTAGGAGGTTCCAACTTTGCAGGTGGCTGGGGCAGAATGATCTTCGAGCTACTCTGCACGCGTTTATATAGCTCCGGCATCCATCTTATAGAGGGGCTAAGTGAGGTGTGGAAGGGTGTTAGAGCTTGGTGCGTGGCAATAGTATAGAGATGTGCCGCATGTGGCGCTGTGGTCGCTACAGAGGAGTACATAAGGTCAGTCTGAAAGTTTAGTATTTCCTCGGAATTTTTGGCTGTTTGTGAATTTCTATTGCTTCTAATAGATTGAGTTTAATACCATTGTTTGCAAAGTTTAATATTTGTGTATCGTTAATAGTAAAATTATAGTTTTCTGCAATTAAATGATTAGTGAAATTAGAATCGGTTTTATGTAATTTAAGTGATCTTAAATGTTCTTGTACACGTGTGTAGAATCTTCGACTGGTCTGACCTATGTATACCCCTTTACAGTCGCCGCATCTTAATTTATATACTCCGGATTTCTGAAATTTATGTATTTTGTCTTTAGCGTTGAAAATCGTATTTGATGTTTTGTTGTGGAGTTTGTAAGCTATTATTGTTTCATCTTTATTGAAATTTTTACTTTTAATACTACCTATTTTTTCTGAGATCTTCCCAAAATATGTCAAGGTGATGTACTTTTTTGTATTGAATGATTTTACATATGGATATATTGTATATAGTGTTTGTTTTTTAATTTTACTTTCCAATACCTTGTCTATTGTTTTTGTGTCATAACCGTTATTAATGGCAATTTGTTTTATGGTGTTAACTTCTGCATAGAAATGTTCTTTTGATAACGGTAAGTTAATTATTCTGTGTATCATTGAATTCAACGCCGACAGTTTTGGTTTGTATGGGAGGAGAGAGTCCTTGGGAATAACTGCGTCTGTGTGTGTCGGTTTCCGGAAAATGTTGAAAGTTAGTCTATTATTTTTGCTGGCAGTTGTTAAGTCTAAGAAATTTAACTTGTTTTCTATTTCCGTTTCAACTGTGAATTTTATGTTAGGATTTATTGAATTAATAAAGTTTAGAAAAGATTTTAGTTGTCGATTTGTACCTTTGAAACATGCTAAAATATCATCCACATATCGATACCAGAAAATTATGTGTTTTTTGCTTAAGTTTGAATTGGATTCAAACAATGTGATTACTGAAGCAACACTAAGCAAGGTAAGTTGGTCTACTATTTACTACCAAACGACGTAACTGAAAGAGTAACATGGCCCTGTCAATATACAGCACTTAATAATTATTCGACATCTGTCGACACAAATTTGGCTTTGTTAGATAACGCAGTAATGGAGGATGACTATGCCACTGTTGCTTCTGATGATGAAGTTGCCAGTACGTTATTACAAAATATTTCTAAGACTTTTAGCAATATTTTTTTTAATTTCTAGGTCTAGAACTTACAGGTGTAGTTACGGATAAAGTAAACAGATTTGAGGAAGACAAATATGTAATATGCCTACTACATTGCAGACCTACAGTTTAAATGGACACATAATGTCACGTTACTATTTCTAAGTGAATATGAAAAACGTAAATTAAAATTTAGGGACCGAAAAATTAAAAAACGAAATTTATGGCTCGAAATAGCTGGAGAAATTAATAAACCTGTGGATGCAATGTGGATGCAAGCGCATGTGATAAAAAAATGCGTAATATGAAAGCTGCTTACCTTAAAATACTGGACAATAATAAAACAAAAATAAAAACAGGGAAAGGAAAAATAAATAGGGAGTATTATGGCAGAATGCAGGAAATATTTATAGATGATAAACAGTCCTTTGAGTATTGATGCAAGCTTATGTAATAGTGAAACTCCAACAAGATGGAAACGTTTAGATATATTCCGTAAACAACAATTAGAAATTGAAACAATGAAAGTAGAAGAAATAAAGAAAATAAGGGAACAAAAAACATCAAAAAAATCAAAAGTGTGAAATTTTACAACTTTTTGACAACGTAAATCTGTCTTACCAGAATTCTGAAGTCTGATTTTTCAAACAGATTATATTTAACATTAAAAATATCTCACAATAGCTTTGTTCGCGGAGCTAGTCCCGAACATGTTTGGAATGAATTTTAACCTGAACTACTTAAAATTTGAACAAAATTTAGGATTTTTGTTTTCTGCAAACAAGTTTTGAATCGTTCTTTAATATTTCTAATGCACTAGAAATCGTTTGTGGAAAGTAAAAGTCCTGAATTTTATTCAAATTTTAAGTAGTCCAGGTTAAAATCCATTCCGAACATGTTCGGAACTAGCTCCGCGAAAAATGTTATTCACATCAAAAGTGACACTGACACAAACGAATGCAACGTAAGCTTTTCTGTTAAGCTGGATTTACATGGAGCGTTAAGCGCGTCAAAACGCCGGGCGTACTGTACTCCCATTGGTTAGTGCTCGTTACGTAAAGATCAGTAACCAATGAGAGTACAGTACGTCCAGCGTTTTGACGCGCTTAACGCTCCATGTAAATCCAGCTTTAAACTTACAACAAAAATTAAAACTCAAATAATTTCGACTTACCGTATAAAATAGCTTCAGTCAAGCAATACGATTCTCTTTATCTAAGCAAATTGAAATTTCAGGGCGCAGGAAATTATAGAATCTTGAGAATGTAAGGGAAGTAAATTTGCAACTTATAGAGGGCGCCACTAAATTCTGTTTAATGTTAGTTGAGACGTAGAATTCAGAAAACCGTCTCATGTATGCAATGCACACAGGACAACATTGAATCGTTTAATGACCGTAAATAAAACACATCCAAACTTATGAATGAAATAAATAAACTTTAATGTAAATAGCAACAGTTAAATAAGATATGAAGTTAAATATTATTAACATAAGAAACTAGAGCTCTTTGATTGAAATTGATCTAGATCAACGATTATTCGAACAAAATGTAAACAAATAAGTTCTTTATTTATTAACAATTTAACCAAAACAGGACAGACTAAACGAACATGTACAAAATTGCTGTAAAACACAGTCTGAATACGGTGTACGTACAACTGTCAAAGACTAATTGTCCTCATATACACTGTTCGACAACAACTTAAGACAATTCAAAAAATTTTAACTCACGTTTGGTTGAGTTACAGTTCAGGTCTCACGTTACTTGGTTCTGACGGGATGAATCTGACTTCTTAGGTCGTTAAACAAATTCTAAAACTTCATTTCTTGGGTCGTACACCATTCGATAGATGCACAATAAATAAAACATCCATAACCAACATACACATAACACAAGGATGTGCAATATTACCACGCAAAAGTAATTATTTTCTTAAAACATCGTATGAAAAGTCTTCACATAACAACAGACGCAGTTATAACTCTTCTTTAAATGTTCGTACGGACTCAGAGTAAATCAGCTCATAATTCTCATGTAGCTTAAAACAATGTCGTTCAGCACGGTAACGACGCCTCTTTTCTTTCTGGCGGGAAAAGGTACATAACCACACAATCGAATAACCACCATCAGTGACCAATAGCCAAAACAATCTGACCAAACTTCTTGTATTCTTAAACTTGATTAGCTACTTAACAAATTCAACACAGAAGGAATGTTCCAGCAACGAATTTTCTCACAAAAAAATTCTACACAAGCAGACGCACATACCTCGTACATACATTATTATCATCACCTCTTTTTTTTTATATCCCTTCATTAAGGGTCGCGCAAACCAGAGCGGTGGCGGGCGCGGTGGCGATGCGGTCAAACGCTGTGCATGTAATTAAATGGAAGAGCGCAAACCTACGCGGTCTGGCAAAACGCGCCCGCTTCCTTGCAGCGAACTATCGCGTACCGCCTTGCAGTCTGCGGTAGAACGTTACACGCACCATTTTCCCGTCTAATTCGCGCGATCAGCTAAAGAAACATGTGTGACACAGAAAAACTAATTGAAAAAGTGCGTGGGCAACCTATTTTATATGATTTGTCTCACAGTGAATATAAAAATATAAGAAAGAAAGACAAAATATGGGACGAAATTGGTAGATCTATTGGTGGAATGACTGGTAAGTAAAAATTCATTTTTTTAAGTAGATATTTGTATTTCGTAACAAAAAAACAACAAAAATATATCTAATTATTATTAAAAAACGAAACAAATCTTTCACGTATTTGGAACGCTCTGTTTGTTGGTCTTCTTGCTTCATTTACAAGATTTCTAAAGGCACGAACGTTATGCTCATTTTCTTCTAAATTAAGCGACTGGTCACAAATTTTTATGCGTAAGTAATTGTGTAACACACAAATAGTTTTGACAATAATTATGGCTGTTTCAATTTTTACTTCAATAGGTCTCAAGAGCAGGCGCCATTTATGAGCTAAAATTCCAAACGCGTTTTCCACGACACGACGCGCTCGGCACAACCTTTTGTTAAAGTTTTCCTTTCATCTCCCCTCATCTAATCTTGATTGGCGATGTGGAAAAGGTCGCATTAAAAATTCCTTTAATGGGAAAGCTTCATCACCAACAAGCACATAAGGCGTAGGTTCATCCTGAGTTGGCAAAGGTCCACCTTCTGGCACATGAAAGGTTCTGTTGTTTAGTCTTTGTCCCATGGCAGATTCTTCGAAAAGTCCACCGTCGTTATTTCTGCCGTACCCTCCAACATCGATACAAGTAAATTTGTAATCATGATCTACGATAGATAACAAAACAAAAGAAAACTTTTGCAAATAACAAAAGTAGTTGGAGCCACTTTTGTCAGGACATCTTATTGTGATATGTTTTCCATCGATGCTGCCTAAACTGTGGAAATTGTCATTTTTTGTAAAAGCCAGCTATACTTTTTTCCCAAATTTCTGTAGTTGGTTCTAGCATATAACCTGTGAGCAAATAAAAATCAGATTAGAGCAGGCGGTGCAAAGAAAATGTATGTCTGTGATTAAATAAAAAGTCAATAAATTTGACAGTCCATGAATATTTTACATTAATTAATTCAGTTAATCACAGACATACGTTTTCTTTGCACCGCCTACTCTAATCTGATTTTTATTTGCTCACTTTTTATAAGGGCTGCATATGATTCCAAATAGCAATGCAAACTTCCAAAACTATGGCACTCACCGTTCTAAATCCCATCCGAAAACTGTGGCTAATAGTTTTAAACGAATCGCCCGTCGTAAGATACCCTAAAAATAAATATTTTAAAAAGTGTGCTAAGTACGTTTTCATAAAGTCAAACTGAAATTTCGCTAAGACAATTGTGTTGTGTTGCAGGTGATGAACTTAAAAAAAAATGGAAAAATCTACGGGATCCCTATAGCAAACATGTAAGAAGCGAAAAAACAAAAACTGGACAGGAAATTTTAAGCGTTTAGACCGATATAAAACTTGGCCTTGGGCCCAACAATTAGAATTTTTGCGTCCTTCTTTGCTATTTTCCAAAACACATAGCAATGTATCGACAGCACAACTTAAGCCATTAACCAAACTCACAGAAGAAGGATTTGAGCAAGACCAATCTTCTCAGGAAACGGTTGAGAACACTCATCCACTTATTGATGATAATCTGCAAAGGAAGAAAAGTTGCCAACTAGATGATGAAAATCAACAGGAAAAAAAGAAGAAAAGACAAGACAAATTAAAGCAACCACCATCATCTGTAGAGCAGGTACTCTCTTATTTAGATAGAAAAAGCGCTGAATCGACCTGCGATGACATTGATGACATATTTAAAGGATATGCAAAAACTATCAAAAAATTGTCGAAAAGAAGACAAGCTATTGTAAAATTTAAGATTTCACAATGCATTATAGAACAGGAATTCGCGCAAATAGAAGAAGAAGAGTAACATGTCCGTAGTAGCAGTACTCCTACATCTCTAATAAACAGGCCAAACTCTGCACAATCATCCCTCGCAGATACATATCCTTACTCTATCTCATCGCCACATATCTGTCAAACAAGCACTTCATCGTCTCTTGACAGGCTAAACTCTGCACAATCATCCTTTCAAGAAATAAACGCTCTTGCACAACATGATTGCCACGGTCACACCGTCAACGTCTTCAGCTTGGTATGAAAATTTAGGGGCTGTACTGGACAACGTCTCAAACAACAGTATTTAAATCTAAATTCTAATATAATGAAAAATAACTATTTATAAAGATTTTTTAGTCAATTACTTACTAAGTGTTACTGCCAGTCGTTGAGCTGGTTCTATGGGTGTTCTGTAATGTGTAAACTTCTTTGTTATATCCAAATCTATAAGTTCCAATATTTCGTCAAAACATTCTACAGTCATTCTAAAATAAACGAAAAATCGCTCTCTGTCCTCTCTTAGTTCTTGAAAAATTGTGTGAAATTCTCCTTTAATGTCTCGATTTAAGTTGATATCGTGAACCCAAATTCTTCGTTTTTTTCTAAAACATTTAGGGCCGGTATTATAAGACGTAGTTAACCAACCGATTAAGTTAACTGAGTGGTTAAGCAATATCATTGGCGGAAATTTAAACTTTCCTCTGATGCTATTGGTTAACCACTCAGTTAACTTAATCGGTTGGTTAACTACGTGTTATAATATCGGCCCATATAGATACAACTAATAAAAAGTTTGTAAAAAAATCTCTTCTCTGCATTCATTTCTGAAATATCTTCAAAAAACTGAAAATTCTCGATTTCAAAGATCTTGAATATTTTGTTATTAGTAATTATTAATTATTTGTAGTAACCTATGGTAAAAGGATTTACTTTAAAACTTACCTCTGCGGTTCCTCATCTTCGTCCACTAACAGGGCGAGAAGCAAAGCTGCTTCCTCTATATCCATCGTAGGAAAATTCTGAACTAATTTAAATTTAGCGATAATTGAACACGAATTAATCGCCACCGCGTTCGCTACCGCTCAAGTTTGCGCCTCGCTAGACCACATCGCCACCTCGTTCGCCACCGCGTCCGCCACCGCTCTGCAGAGAAATTATGAAAACTCGATACGAATTCCAAATTCGACACGAATTCGATTCCGTAGTCTAGTGGGTACGTATCGACACGTGAAATTATAAACGTGTTTCGGATTCGTATTCTTTGCTTCGTGTATCTTCGTTATAGATTTCGCAAGCTTTTGAACTAAAATGGTATTTTTGAACTACTTTGTGAAAAATGTTGACATTAATGACCTTTATGTTTAAAATTTTCTGATATTCATTGATAATTTTCATTTAAGATGCTACCTATTGTGCATAACATGCATCGAAATAATCAACGTAGACAATTAAATAGAGAATTAATAGCAAAAAGAAGAAGGTTAAGGGAACAAAATGACCCTTTTTCCCTTCCTGAGAAACGATTTATAGAATTATATCGAGTAAACGTGCAGTTAGCACATGAAATCATTGATGAATTAAGACCTCATCTAATGCAACCAAGAACCACTAGAGGAATATCAGTGGAAAGAAAAGTTCTAACTGCATTAAGATTTTATGCAGTTGGTTCCTATCAGAGATGCGTAGGGGAAGAATGCAATTCCAGTGTTAGTCAATCGTCAGTTCATTTTATAATACATGAGGTTACAAGTGCAATAGCAATGTTTTTGGTTCCAAGGCATATAAAATTCCCTCAAACAGTATTTGAACGAAACACATTAAAAAATGAATTTATGCAAATGTATGGTTTTCCTGGTAGCATAGGAGCTATTGACGGTACTCATATTGCCATTCTAAAGCCCTCAGTAGATGAACAAAATTTTATAAACAGGAAAGGTAAGATTGAACATGTTAACGTTCAAGTTAAAATCATCAACATTTTTTAGGATTTCATTCAATAAATTGTCAAGTCATTTGTTCACCAAATTTAGAAATTTTGAATATATTTGCTAATTTTGGTGGTTCAACGCATGATTCTTTCATATGGAACAATTCCCTAATTAAAGTATACTTAGAACGTGTCAATGCAAATGGGGAAACATGTTGGCTGCTAGGGGATTCAGGATATCCACAAAGTGCAATCTTAATGACACCATTTAGAAATCCTGAACACAATTCACCAGAAGCCAGATATAATTCTGCCCACATCCAAGCCAGGAACTCAGTGGAAAGATGCATAGGTCTATTAAAAATGCGTTTCAGATGTCTTTTAAAAGAACGGACTGGTCGATATGATCCACATGTCATGTGCCAGATTATTAAAGCTTGTGCTGTGCTACATAATATGTGTATACAAACAAACATTCCAATTGATCATGTACAACCTATTAATCTCCATAACGGAAATGATAATGTACAAAATGAACATAATATACGAGGATTGCAGGCTAGGCAGAATATAGTACAAAAATACTTTTTGTAAAAATTGTTACCTATTACTAATTATCACTGTTTTACTTGTTATAGTTTAGCTCTTCCTGATGTTTATACTTGTTTTGGTGTTGCAATAAAACAATAAATATATTGATAATTTATTTATTTATTTAACATAATATTTTTTATATCAGTAAGTGTGTTGTTTAACTGCTGGAAATTACAAATTAACATGGCATTTAATGTTTGTATAGTTTTATTTAAATTTACGAAAGCAGTTTTAATAGAATCTAATTGTTCTAAAGTTTGTAGGTACAATTGTTGGTCATCAGTCTTTCTCTTTTTTTATCTTGGTGTGTAATTATGATCTTCCAAAGAATTCTAAAAATAAATGTGTTATAGGAAGACCGTGAAAAACAAAATGTACAGCATAAATTAGCAAATACACAATTTATTCAAAATAATATTTATAAAATTAACATTTCCTTAAGTGGTGTTAATCAAATTGTATGTAATTGTAAGTTAATTTGTGGTATACATTTTGGTTTTCACAGCCTTCCTTTATGTAAAATTTTATAACATACCGTACTTACATCAATGTCAGTCTCTACAATGGCTGGTTCCAGCACCACATTATTGATTTCTTCAGCTTGGGGAATATTAGTTTCTTTAGTGGCTAAAACCTCAACTGAAATCTGAAACAATCGATAAAAATTGAGAACAAAATACAGTAAATATTACACCACATTCTTCGCTTCCTACACCACTGTGAAATGATTTTCCAAGGATTTGTAGAATCCTTTCCTCAAAACCATTTAGTGGTTTTGTCAATGAAGGTCCACCTCCTGTTGCCAAGCAATTCATTTTAATTGCCGCAGCTTTTTTTTAATACTATATTTAATGTCAGCCTATGTCTGAAATTGTTTATATATTTAATTGTATGTAACTTTAGTATCGCATGATTTTTAAAATTCTAGATAAAGAGAAGCCATGGAAAGCAAAGTATATAGCGTGACTTAATTCAAGACATAAAAATTTGTTATAGAATTTCCAATTACTTCCTTTGTTCTTATTGTAGGTCAGGCACTTCCTATTTTCTCTGTCCATACTACCAAACCAGTCTCTTGGAATAAATTTACTGTATTTTGCTTTTCATGGCCACTCTTTATGTAAAATTTTCAAAAAATCATATTGTATTATACTTTACCTTTTGCCACTTTTCGGTTGGCTTGGACCCTTGTCCTAATGCATTTAATTTCATAGTTAATTCCTCCCATATCTGTTTTTGTTTCGCTTTTCCAGTTGGGCCTGAAAATTGCCCTTTGGCAAATTCAGGATGCATTTCCATGTAGTTCAGCAAAATTTGCCAGTGAGCATCAGTAATTCTTAGGGCCATCTACAAAACAGTCTTTTTTAAATTTGTCATTGATTACAATTGAAATTTGTATAAATTACATAATTTAAAATTAATATTTAAGCTGTTAAATTCAAAGTTGCTAATTTACAATAGTAAGATTACAATTATTCTTGCTAATTTTTTAGTTTATACATTAACTACTACAATCGTATTATATTTATTACTGTCTCTAAACGTATATTTAAATTATCTTCTGAGATAAAACTGCAAATACTTACTTGTATATCGCAAAATAAAATCACGATGTGTGCGCACTTGTTACATTACTGACACTATAACCAAAGAATATTTACACTAAAGTGAACAAGAAGCGACAGTAACGTAGGTGGGGGAGTTCCATTTTCCAGTGCGCAGGTTTACCAGAAGCAAGGCAAATCATTGGCTACACATATGAGGCATATTGAAAATTGACCCTGTTTATACATCGTACTCTATTTATCTCACTCTTACATGCACTAAGTCTCTTAATGTTCTCTCTCGCACTTCTATCGTGGTTATGAACCGGGTGAATTTTCGTAAACGCCTGTGGAATGCGCTAAATTTGTTTTTCTTGGCGGTTTGTAACCTCAAAAAACGTGTACAAAACATTACATAAATTTTAAACAGTTCTTCATATAGTCACCTCTGAAAATGAGGAAACGCGGATATTCGTGTGCCGTTAAATCTTGTGCAACGAGGAATGACGGAAGGATAAGTTTCTTCAGGTTTCCAAGGGGTGATTTACAGAGGTAAGCGATAATTTTCAATCTATGTTAGTAATCTGATTTATTTAATTTCATAGGTGTCAGGAATGGCTTCAATTATGTAGCAGACAAGAATTAAGTGACAGACCAGTAGAGTATTTTTATTGCAATTTGAGGGTGTGTGCGAAACATTTTCAAAGTAGCATGTTTTTAAATAACCTTCAAAATCGACTACAACCACATGCAAAGCCTATTCTCCAAGTGGCAAATATCCTGAGTTCGATCTTAGTTGAATCACAATCTTCTTGTGCATTTACAAAATCAGTTGAACAGGTTGAATCAGTTGAACAGGTTGAGCACGTTGACCCTATATCAACTGTTAATAAATGGAATTTAGAAGTGGATGTAAATATGTCCAGCACAAGGCAAAAAAAAATTACATCTGTTCATGTTTTCTCGTCAAGTAGGGTATGTTTTTCTGTCATCAAGTTGCAAGATGCAGATATCGAAGTCTTACGAAGAAAATTATGACAATCTCACAACAGGTTGACTGCATTCCCACATAAAATTATACTTATCTAATAGTGTTTTCGATTCGCCTGCACCGGTTGCACTCAGTGTATTTGCATCTTCTTTTAACCTCGTGTAATAACACGAGATGAAGATATTCTGAGTGTGGTCAATCGAAAATGCTAATAGTCTGCAATGGTATGATTAAAATGTGAAAAGTAAGTTGGAACAAAGTGTTGTAATAATACCTAATAACAAGCTTAAAACCTATGATTATGTTATGCTAACATAGCCTACTCTGTTGAGAATACATCAGAAACATAATATATCGAGTGTGTAATAATTAAAAACTTCTCTAGGTAGCTATAACATTATTACGTTCATTCATTAAAATTATTATACATTGCATTAATTGTTTCCATGGCATGCTACAGAAGTTTTTTTATTGAGACACCTGATACTTTGCTAGCAGGTAATTTTTAATTAGACATTTGTTTTACATAGTGGAGCCCCATTATCAAGCCCAATTGCAACACAAACTCCACAATCATTTAGTAGCTGTACGCCGAGGAAAGTAAAGTTGAAAAGGAAATGTAAATTTCAGCAGCGACAATTATTTTCCATACAAAAAAGGAAATTGGAGTCAAGATCAGAAAACATAACAGTACATGAATTTAAAGAACTGTGTGACAAATTTTTACCAGAAAATATGTCTAAGTTTGTCAAAACGCAAGTTAATTTGAACAACCAGAAACCTCAGGGGAAACGATATGATAATGAATTTAAACAATTTGCACTGCAACTGTATTTCACCAGTCCGAAAGCTTACAGGCTTTTACAAAAAACCTTTACATTACCTTCAGTTAGAAGTTTACAGAGAATAACCCATTCACTAGATTTTCAAACTTCATTTAATGATTTTGTGTTTGAAGCTCTCAGATTAAAAATTAACAACTTGAATGATCTGCAGAGAATATGTTCAATATCGATTGATGAAATGTCCATAAAAGCTAGTTTATTTTGTAATTTATCCAGGGACACAATTGTTGGGTTTCATGATGAAGGACATGGTAAAAAGTTTCTGCCTGCACAATCCGTAATGGTGGTGATGATTAGGGGTCTCTATTCTCCATGGAAACAACCAATGGCATATTTTTTTACAAATACCACTTGCAAAGGAGCTATTTTGAAAAACATAATTTTAGAGGTTGTGGAAAGACTCCAAAACATTTCTTCTGCTAAACCAAAAGTGCTAATTAGTGATCAAGGATCAAATTTCATGGTGTTGGTCAAGACATTAGAAATTACAGAAGAGAAGCCATACTTTTTTGTAGGAGACACGAAAATTTTTTATATGTTTGATCCACCACACCTGATCAAATCAGTAAGAAATAATTTATTAAATCATAACATCGAATATAATAATCATACTGCTAAATGGGGCCACATAACAGCATTCTATGATTCTGATAAAAACAAAACTTTAAGAATTGCTCCAAAACTGACCAACAGTCATATATCTCCTACAACATTTGAAAAAATGCGAGTTAAATTTGCCACGTAGGTGGTAAGTGAATCTGTTGCTGTTGGCATTTCAACATACGTAGCATTACAAGCTCTACCAAGTGAGGCTGAAGGTACGGCAACATTCTTGGAAAATTTTGATAAGCTCTTTGATCTCTTCAATTCCTCAAGAACAGCAGGGGTCAAAAAGTATAATCTTTCCTTCATGGGAGCGGAATATCAAATGCAATTTTTAGAAGATATGCTTAATTTTATAACAAGTATAAGAGTGAAAAGCAAAACTAACAAGGACATAACAAACCAAATTAAATATTTTAAAGGTTGGTGTATTTCTATTAATGTCTTGAAACAATTGTGGCTAGATTTAAAAGAAGACGGATTCCGTTTCTTGTGTACTAGGCGCCTTAACCAGGATTGTTTAGAAAATTTTTTTGGTGGCGTAAGAAGTCATGGCCAAAATAATGCCTAAAAGACACGGAACAGGAGAAGCGAAAAGGAGGATCCTGTGCTCGGCCGCAGCCTCAATAATAATGTATGCAGCCCCAATATGGGTTAAAGCCTGTGAGATAAATAAATATTGCAACAAACTACTCAGTTGCCAGAGGATTATGGCAATAGGAATTATCAGAGGGTATAGAACCATATCGATGGAAGCATCCCTCGTACTAGCCAAAGTTATACCCCTGGACCTTTTAGCGAAAGAACGAGCCGAAAAAACAAATAACAGAAACGAGACAAATGCAATAGACACAATAGATAAGTGGCAAGAGAGATGGGATAAATGCTTGACTGGAAGATGGACCAGGAGATTGATACCTAAAATAAACCCATGGTACAAGAGAAATCATGGGGAGTTAGGCTATTATATGACACAATTTTTGAGTGGACACGGCTGCTTCGAAGCGTACAAGAAGGAAATAAAGAAAACAAACCCTGCGAATTGCCGATACTGTAGATGGGCCACATATACGGCGGAGCACACCTTTTTTGAATGCCCCACGTGGAAGGAACAGAGATGGTTGGTTGAGAGGGAAATGAAAGTGCTGATAAGTCCTGACAACATAGTTGTAAAAATGTTGGAAAACGAGGAAAACTGGCTGATAGTGGAGAAAATGGTATCGACAATTTTGAAAGATAAGGAAAATGATGAAAGAAGAAGCTGATGAGAAAAGATTAGGAAATTACTTCAAAGAATAGTAACGTAGAAACGAGAAAGACCAAGAAGGAATAAGAAAATCAAAGCGATATTAGGAAATAAATGCTCCCACTATGAAGAAACACTGCATGTGATGCCGTAGTGGAAAATGGGCAAGAAATGAGGAAAGGGGTTTTTAGCTGGTAGGCGCTAGAGCTATCTTCTCTAGTGAATCCAGCACTGGCCCCGGCATTGCACTAGAGCCGGGAAGCCGTCTTTTGAAGATTTCCCCGACCTCAAATAAAAAAAAAAATATTGATGTAAATCACGAATTAGACAACAGTTGAAATGAAACTGTAGAGATAAAAGATTCAGGGAAATCACTGATTTTTAAGCTTGATACAGGTGCAGGATGCAACGTTATTAATAAATTTGATTTTTCCAAGTTAGGTGTTAATATAAAACCTGTTAAATCACATATTAAATTATCTAATTATAATGGCTCAGATATACCAGTCATAGGTACAATTACACTAGCTTGTAAAGTAAAAAATAATTACGAAAATATAGAATTTCACATAGTTAATTGTAACAATACAATTCCTGTACTGGAATTAAAGACAATACAAAAACTTGGATTAATTCAAAAAGTGAATAATGTAATTTGTACAGATAGTTCTATTAAGACACTCTTAGATAATTACAGAGAAATATTTCAAGAAATAGGGAAATTCTCAAAGCTTTATGAATTTAAATTAAAACCACATTACGTAGGCCAGTGTATACTTTGTAGGAAAATTCGTTTAAATTAGAGGATGCGTACAAAACAGAAATTTTAGATATAGAGAAAAACGTTATCATAAAACGAGTTATCGAGCCAACTGAATTCGTAAACCCAGTTGTTATTGTAAAATAACAAATAATAAGCTTCGAGTTTGTTTAGATCCAAACACAGCTTTGTTAAGAGAACATTTACAAATTTCCCACTTTTGACGAAATATCATCCAAAATGGCAAATGCCAAAATTTTCAGCATATTAGATGCATCCACAGCTTTTTGGCAGGTTGAATTAACCGAAAAAAGTTCATTATTGACAACATTTCAGACGCCATTTGGACGTTATTGTTTTTTACGTATGCCGTACGGAATCAAGACAGCACCAGAAGTATTCCATAAATTATATGCTGATGTTTTTAAAAATATTGGCAATGTTGAAGTTTACATTGACGACATTATAATTTGGGCTAAGAACAAAAAAGAACATTTTGAGACAAGTATTTGAAAGAGCTAAAATTATCGGAATTAAATTTAATATTGAAAAATGCAAATTTGCTCTTAAACAGTCAAATTCTTAGGTCATACTTTCAGTTCTGAAGGCATTCAAGTAGATAATGACAAAATTCGAGCAATAACCTAAATGGGGAAACCTCGTGATGTGAAATGTGTAGAAAGATTACTTGGTATGGTTACGTACATATCTAAATTTATACCAGATTTAGGTGACATTACTGCCCCTTTACGTCAATTAATCAAAAATTATACAGAATTCATTTGGGATAATTGTCATGATGATGCTTTTAAAAAAATTAAAACATTGTTAAGTAAAAATCCTGTCTTACAATTTTATGACATAAATAAAAAAAACACCATTAGTGTCGATGCTAGTAGTTCAGGCGTGGGAGCAGTCCTTCTTCAAAATAATCTACCAGTAGCATATGCTTCAAAATCTTTTACTACAAGTCAAAAATCTTGGGCTCAAATAGAAAAAGAGCTTTATGCAATCGTTTTTGGTTGTGAAAAATTCAGGCAATACATTTTAGGTCAAATATTTAACATTGAGAGTGACCATAAACCGTTAATTCCAATATTAAATAAAGCAATGAGTGAAGTACCGATTAGATTACAAAAAATGATTTTTTGATTTTAATATTGTTTACAAGCCTGGCAAAGAATTAATATTGGCAGATGCACTATCTAGAGCACACTTGAAAGATTGTGAAGACGATGTAAATCCTAGACTACACATACTAGATGTCAAAACTACAAGCTATATGAGTGATGGTAGGAAAGATGAATTTATTAAGGAAACAGCAAATGATGTAGAATTACAAACGGTTTTGAAATTAATTAAACAAGGTTGGCCTAATGAAATAAAAAACGTTCCAAACTGTGTAAAAGCATACCATACATTCAAGAATGATATTTATGAATATAATGGCCTTTTATATAAAAAAGATTGCATAATAGTTCCACAGAAATTACGAGGTGATATTATTGATAAATTACATTAAAGTCACTTGGGCCTAGAAAAAACTAAATGTAGAGCACGCGAAATTGTGTTTTGGCCAGGAATGTCAAAACAAATTATAGAAACAATTAATAATTCTAAAACATGTTTAAAATTCCAGCGCAATAATACTAAAGAAACTTTACATACAAGTCAAATTCCAGATAGTCCATGGGAAATGATAGGAGCAGATCTTTATAAACTAAGGGGAAAATCGTACCCATTGATTACTGATTATTTTTCAAAATATACTGATGTTGTCAGTTTGAAAGATGAGACATCTAACACTACCATAAGAGCTTTAAAGTCTTGTTTTGTTAAGTGGGGAATACTTAAAGTAGTTAGATCTGATAATGGACCACAATTTAATAGCAAAGATTTTAAAAGTTTTGCAAAAGCTTGGAGTTTTAATCACGTTACCTCGACTCCGCGATATCCTAGAAGTAATGGAATGGTCGAAAGACAAATCCAGACCACAAAACGAACTATTAAAAAAGCATATTATTGTAACAAAGGTCCATATTTAGCACTCTTAGAGTTAATGAATACACCAATTTCAAACGAAATAGAGTCACCAAATAAAATTATTTCTGGTAAAAATGTGAGAGGAGTTATTCCTGAATTTTTAAAGATAAATAACAAAAGTTATATGACACTTAAACAAAAATTAGCTGATCGACAAAAGAATCAGAAACGATTCCACGATCTCAGAGCCAGATATTTACGTAAATTAGAACTCAATCAGAATGTCAGAGTTCAAAATGAAGAAGGTACGTGGGACCGTGCAAAAATAATTGACAGAAACTTAAATGGTCGCGCATATACAATAGAAACAGAAAATGGTAAAACTCTAACTCGAAATCGTTACAACTTACGTAGAGATTCGCCCAAACAATTTAATATTACACCGGAAACAACCTTTGATAATTGCGTTGAAAAACCTGCAACAAGAGTAGATAATGAAATTATAAATCCTGTTGTAAATTCTTCAAATACATCAAATTTTAAAATAGATCCTAAAGGTTCATCCAGTAGTATTATACAAAACCCAATTAAAATGACTAGAAGTGGCCGATAAATTAAGAAACCCAGATATTTAGAAGATTATGTTACTTAAGTTTTGTTTAAAAAAAAAGATGTCATGATTATGATGTTATGTTTTATGTTGTGTTATGAGTTGACTGTACCCGAAACAGTTGTTATGTAATTTGTAATAAATATATAAACTTTATTCAACCGAATTCTGTGTGTCTACATTACATACGTAATTCGTCATTTACAGTAGTGGTCGTAGATAAATACTAATTAAAGTCAAGAGTTACATAATACTATGAGTACACGAACGTCTAAAGTAGGTTTTATTACAACCAACGTTACTACAACCTACGTAAATGGTCGTGTAAATGAAACATAACACCCATTTCAGTAAAACGCTTTAGTAAAAAAGTAAAATGGGTGTTATGCCTCATTACACGACTATTTACGTCGGTTTTAGTAACGTTGATTTTAATAAAACCTACTTTAGACATACGTATAAATGTACTCACTGACTAACCACATTTTCCAATCTACTAGCAATTTCATTACAATCATTCAGATTTGGTCATTGTTTAAACCTATCTTTTAACTGTTTCATGGCTGACATGACATTGAGGAGCGTTCATTCAAACTCAGACATGTCCACTTTTGTGAAAAATTTTGTTTTGTATGGTTTTGTAATACTTTTGACCATTTCTATAGGTTCCTGTATTTAAAATCACGCAAAACGATACTCGTCCCGTAGTAAGTTAAGTCTAAATATCGCTAATTCAGTCAAAACCACACATGTGCATCTGAGAAAATCAATCGACCATAACAGGACATGTCCAGTTATATTTAACATATCGTCGGTTAAAAGTGTTAACCAGCTAACTCCACTTTTTGGTGTATTAGACTTTTTAATAGCGTTTACATCTACAAAGCCTGCTGCATTAGCCTGTAAAATAGCTTACTCCAGATCTTGCATCAAATCGTTCAGTTTCAATGATGCCTAGACCTGCCATCTCCATGGTTTGTTTGTATCTGCAGAATTACTACTAACTCCACTATATAGCGTGTAACAGGTGGTACTGTGCTTTCCGGTTCTTGAAAATATAATTATTTTCTTGGTTATTTTCGCCAAAAATCGGTAGTTTTTGCTGCTTTTGGTAAAAGTATTTAGTCTCTAGGAGTTAGCAGATCTTCGTATTATATTCTACAAAAGCTTGTATGGATATAGCAGTTTCTCGGTTTAGTTCTTTTTGAGTAATTTTGTGGTTTTTTCGTAAAGTTTGTGCATTTAAAAATTTCTAAAATTTATTTACATAAAGAAAAAAAATTGAATTGAATTTTTTTATAGAAAAAATGGAAAAAAGTTCGTTGAAAAATTTATGTCCGTAGTTTTGTTTTGTTTTTGTTTTATAGATGTATACAAAAAATTTTGGAGAATGCTGCAAAAGAGTATACAAAACAAGAAATAAATGAAGCACGGGTCATTGAGAATACTAAAAATGTAGATTCTTTGTTTGTTTCTGAGAATGTTCCCAACGTAATTCCTAATAGTGATAGTGGTACTTTTATAATAGCTGTTCCAGAAACAGTTGAACACTTCACACCTGTCGAAAACGTATCATTTGAAATACGAGACTACAATACAACAGAAGTTGCTATACATTATCAACAAGATGAAATCTTCGAAGTTCCCTGTAATGATTTAGACTGCGAAACTGACGTTGCGGTACGAAATCCAGAAATGTTGGTTGTAATAACATTACTGTGCAGACTGTTCTTCAACAGCATTGCCTTCTACTAGCGCGCAAATTGAAACAGTTGCAGTAACACAAAATTTGCAGCAGCCTGAATGTATTGGAGACATATCCGATGAAACTGATGAGGATCGAGTTCTAGTACCATACTCAGAACATTCAGACTCTGATGTCTCCGATGTTCCTATCAAAAGTAAGAAACGTAAAAAACGCATCCAGTAAAAGAAGAAGCATGGTTCGCTGAAAAAAATTAGCGTCGAAGAGAAATGGGGCAAATATATTTTGGACGAACTAAATTGAATGGGAAATGGAATTACGACATAGAAAAGAAACCTCGAGGTATGAAAAAAAGATGTGAATGTAAACAGAAAGGAACCGGCCTAATAAAATGTACATCTATTCCTGAAAACGAAAGAAAAAACATATTTGACAAGTTTTGGAATCTTACTTGGGGCGAGAAAAAAATGTATATAGACAATACTGTTACGGTCGTCCCAATAAGCAGACAAAGAGATAGAAAACATTCACGATTTTCTAAGAGAGCTCAACCATTATTATATTACTTAAATGTCAATGGCCATAAAACATACCCTGAATGTCGTACAATATTCCTTAACACTCTTGCCATTGGAAGGTGGACCGTGTTAAACTGGAAGAATAGATTTGCTTCCGAACCTAAACGACAACCTAGTTGTTATAGGTTGAAGAGTGATAGAAACACCAAACCATTTCAAGCAGAAAACCAACACTTACTAGATTTTATTGATGCATTACCTGCCATGGAGTCCCATTATTGTAGAGCTTCCAGCAGCAAAAGATATCTCCTGCCAGAGTGGACTTCGAAACAAAAACTCTACAATTTTTATGTTAAAGACTGGTGCGAGGATAGGCATATTTCTCCACTAAATGAAGCCAGATTAGAAAAACAAAATGACACTTTAAATGAAGCTAATATTTTTACAGTCGACCTTCAGGCAGTACTTATGGCACCAAAGTCGAATGTGAGCAGCTTGTATCATAAAACCAAGCTATGTGTATACGATCTTCCTTTTTACAATTTGCGGAACGCAGACGGATTCTGTTATATATGGAACGAAAGCGAGGGCAGACTTACTGCTCAAGAATTCGCCTCATGCTTTTCCCATTTCATTGATACTCATGTTATTGATCGCAGTAATGAAAATCCCAAAATAGTTATGTACAGCGACGGATGCACATACCAAAATAGAAATAGCGTTATTTCTAGTGCAGCACTAAATTTAGCTATATTACACAACATAACAATAGAACAACAGTATCTCGAAGTCGGTCAACCCCAGCAGATTGTCCACTCGACAATAGAAAGGTGTGTAAGAAATGAAACATTAATGTTCCGGCGGACTATGCGCACATTTGCAAAATAGCCAGGAAGAAACCTCGTCTATACTATGTCAAGGATTTAGATCATACTTTCTTTAAATCGTTCCGAAAAGTGGAGTTCCTGAATAGTATAAGGCCTGGACACAAAAAGGGAGATGCTAAGGTAATTTAAAATTTTGGCAATTAAGCCTAGTCCACAATTGCCCGGGTACGAGAACGGGAACCGGAACGGGAACGTGAAAAAAGGTAAATCATTTCATAATCGTACAAGTGTCCACAATGCATCGGTATATACGGTAACGCTAATAAAGCTCCGCAACGGGAACATATCAACTTTTACGTTTCCGTTGCGGAGCTTCATTGGCATTATCGTATTTACTGATGCATTGTGGACACTTTTGTACGATTATGAAATGATTTAACTTTTTTAACGTTCTCGTTTCCGTTCTCGTTTTCGTTCCCGGGCAATTGTGGTTTAGGCTTTATGGTGAATTGTAATCATAACTTTTCTTGTTTTAGGTTACTGATATTAGAGGCGATTAAGGTATTTCCCAACTGGTGAATTTTTTTATAAGCTAAGATTTGCGGACCAGTGGGAAATTTTACCACAACGCATTCGAAAAATAACAAACGCATGTTCTTGGACACAATTGGATGATTTACATCCAGAACGATTGAAAATAAGCGCTCGAAAGTATGCTGACTTACAGGATTTGAAAAGTACTTTGAGCGTTGATTATCATGAGTACTACAATAATCTACCTCATGAAGGATGAAAACTTTCAAGTTTTGTAATTTCTGATGATAATGTCTATCTAATCTAAATAAAAATATCACTTTTGTGTGCTGATTTTTTGCCTTAATTTTCATCTTAGTTTAAAACAGTTACAATGAGAAAAACCTGCTAACTCCGAAGTTACTCCAAAAGTTATGTTTTTATTTACCTGCTATCTCCTTTAATTAATCATAGAAAGTATGTTTTCATTTAATTTAAGCTCTCCATGTTTGAAAAAGTTGTAATACTTGTTTATAAAAATAAAATGTTCGTTACATTTGTATTCACATTTATTTTAATAAAATTAGACAGTTTTTGTCGCCTCTTATAAAGTTTGGTTTTAAGGAGTAAGCAGATTAACACTTTTAGCCGACGATATGCAATACACGCAATTTTACAAAATCAGACATATCCATATGTAGTGTGTGTGTTTTTACTTTCTGCTACAACGGCAGTTACACATAACCTTACTTAATTCTTCTACGCGTTGTGCCACTTGTTGAGTGTTTTAAAGTGAAGTTTCGTGGATTTGTGGTTGAGTGATTTAGAGGCTTGTGAAGTTTCGTGGACTTGTGAAGTGTGAGACTGAACAATGGATATTACTGTGGCTTCCATTAATACTACAGCCAGGAAGAAGACACCTAGAACATCACAACGAGAAAATTTGAAAAGACAGAGGTAACAGTGATTTTTGTGTAAAGTTATGGCGTTAGTTTTACTATTTTTTAGATATTCGGATGCAGATCACAATTTACGAAATTTTCGGCGACCTTGTGAACATAATACAAGATCTTCTAAATGCAGTTTAGTAAAAATAAGCGATATAAAGAGAGCGTGGGCAAACTTTTATGAAGAACCGATTAAAAATGTTCAAGACCAAAAATTATGCCATATTATATCAGTTGCTGAACCCAAAAGAAGGAGACCAAGAAATGATGAAAATAAAAAACAAAAACCCTCCAAGCAAAATACTACTTTCGTGTTAAAGATAAAAAATCAGTTTATCCAGTTTGCAGGGAATTTCTTGTAGCTGCTCTTCGTATAACAAAAAACCGATTAATACCAATTTTGAAGAACATCCACGAGGGCCGAATTCCGAAAGAAAGAAGGGGTAGTGATAGATACGTTCGAAAGTCGTTTGCAGTTAAAGAGAAAATTAGAGAATTTTTAAAGAACTTACCGGCGCGGCGTGCGAAAGTCACTACAACAGAAGTAAGTCATGCAGGGTATACGTTTCTAGTGAACTGAATATTTCAATATTAAGCAAATTGTACAATTCCAAAAATTCTGATTTTAAAGCGTCATTATCAATGTTTAAAAGGGTTTTTTTTACAACGAATTTAACATCGGTTTTTCTGTCCCTCCAGCTGATGTTTCTGGTATGTGTCTTAATTTAAAAAATGCTATTAAACAAAAATATGGAGCGGAAAAAAAATAATTAATAACCAAACTTAAGATCCATAAAGTTCGAGCGAACGCCATATACAAATTGCTGAAGGAGGATGTCCCAAGAAGCTTATCATTTTGCTTTGATTTGCAACAGATTCATCCTTTACCCAAGACACCAATTCAAGAAGCTTTTTATTTACGTCAAATCAGTTTCTACACATTCTGCTGTGTTGATGTTCATTCAAAACATTATACATGGACTGAAAACTAGGCCGACCGCGGCTCCACGGAAATTGGTTCAGCTTTGTTGGCACACCTTCGATCTCTGGATTTAGAAGATATAGGCCCAGTTTCATAAAACGTAGTTGACCACTCGATCAAGTTAATCGTGTGATTAAGCAATATCATTGGTGGAAATTTAAACTTTCCTCCAATCATATTGCTTAATCACGATTAACTTGATCAAGGGGTTAACTACGTTTTATGAAACTGGGCCTTAGAGTCTCTAAGGCTATTTTGTGATGGTTGTGACGGCCAAAACAAAAACGCCCACATCATTCACATTTTAGCATTATGGCTTAGAACTGAAGCTCCAACCAGTGTCACTAATCTGATTCTACATTTTCCCGTCAGAGGCCACTCCTACTTGCCAGCCGACCGTGTTTTTGGTCGTGCTGAAAAAATATTAAAAAAGCATACTGTCATTGTTAACGCGGACGAGTATAAACAATTTTATGAACAAATTGGACAAGTTCGTACATTAGGTATAGACTGGCAGCTATATGATATCAAAAAACTGTCAAATATTTACAATAAAATTACTGGAATCAAAGACTTGAAAAGTATGCATCTAAGGAAGTTTTATTTTAAAAATGGAATGATCGTGAAATTCAAGGGAAGTTCTTTTTTTAAATTTGATGGAAATGAAGATTACGTTTCTATTGTTAAGAAAGGTCGTAGTGAACAAAATTGAGAATTGAACATTCCACCCCTCGGAAATCCTATATCAACGGAAAAGAAAAATAATGTAAAATCTCTGTTAGAGAAGCAATTTAATCATGACGATATTTAATGGCAAGATCTTCAAGAACTCAATTTTTATAAGGAAGTTTTGTTTAATGATATCCCACATACACAAGATGAAGATGAAGTTTTTCGTTTATGAAATAAATTTCTTAACAATATTTTTTTATCTTCCTTTTCACATAAAGAAAGAATTAGATTGGTTTACAACACTGATTCTAGTTTTTGTTCGAACAATACCGGACAAGTCATCTGCGTTCACGCAGAACCAGACATGTCCATTTGTCTTTTCACGTTTTTTCTTTAAAGAATACAAATTTCTTTATAGTAATGACATTATCAAAAATGCTCTCAAATAAATTGCATAATTTTAAATTCAGCGTCTGACGAGTAAAGAGTTTTTCTCGTTTTTCTCAAAACTACTTTATGTGAACATGTCTGAATTTACATGAACGCTCCTCCATTCATAAAAATAAAATTACCATTTCCACTAGAGATTCCAAATCTATTAGCAGCTGATAAAAAGCTTTTAATAACGGCATAACTGCATGCCGTTTTCCAGGCAAAAATGGAATAAGTAAACCACTCAAACGTTCTACTGCTTCATGAAACATATTAAATTCACTTAAACTGTAATGTGGAATTGTTTCCTCAAAATAATTCTGGTTTCTTATAAGTTGTTTATTGTGATTATTACGGTGAAATCTTTCTTCAACTCCCACTACAGGGATAATATTATTAATATTATCACCAAGGTTATTAAATTAGTAAGCTTGCCTAGGTTTGTATCTCGCAATGGTTTCAAATTTGTGACGTCACCAGAGTTCCAGATTTATGTCTGTCACCGTAAACCGGCTGTCACGCGTTCTCTTTGTTATTAACAGTAAATTTGGAAAGTAATTCCTTACTTACTGATTATTTACAAATCAATTTGAGATGCCATCAGGAACAACATGCTCAGTATTAAACTGTCTGGCATATGACATATGTAAAAGCAAAAACATGGTTTGAAAATTTCTTTTTTCTACAATTGGTCATAAAATGGGTGTTTATCCATTAATTTCAGTGCGCAAAACACGCGTTTTTTTTTTCACCGTTAAAAAAAAATTTGGCGCACTGTAAAAAAAAAGAATTTCTGACATTTCTAAAATTCTAAATACTGCGGTTTGACTTCGGCAAAATACTCGCAATCGCTTCGTTAGCTACTACTTCTACATCATATTCAGAATTACCAGAATCTTCTATGAGTCTGCTGGCGTCCATTTTCAGAAAATTTATAGAAATCTAAATAGAAACAATAGGAAAGCGACACCAGACCACAGAATATATTTTCAATTTTTATTTACATTAGTAACTATGGAAACCCTTGCAACGGTAACTTAAAAAAATAATTCTGCCATCTTTTATGAATTCAATATTTTTTAATAATAAACTTGCTGTTTAAAGCTATGCAATTGTGGAAAAAAAGTTGTTTATATTACGTACGCAAAGCCAGTTTTTTGAGCTTTCGAATGTATTTTTTGTCTCGACTTAGCGGTCTCGACAAAAAAACCTAACAATCTCAAGCTCAAAAAACCTTTGCTTTGCGCACTTAATATAAGAAAAACTATTTTTACATTTTACTTAGCAGGATGGCTCGCTAAAAAGTTTCAAAGTTCACACCCTCATCTAGGCCAACATAGTTATAAAATCGTTAACGACCCTACTTTTAGCTTACCTTCATGGGTAAAGCACCTTTCATTCGGAGGGTTAGTAGTGCCTTCTGATGATTTGTGAAAACTATAAAAGAATTTGATATAGAATTCATGAGATACATGGGTGATGGAATGAAATAAAACAAATTTTTCCTTAAAAAATTACGGCATTGGCATACAAAGTTCCTGATGAAGACGTACACATCATCCGAACGTTCGTAAAACAAATACTTTTTATTAGAATAATTATTTAAATTATAAATACCAGTCTTTAAAAAGAAATCCTCATTTAAAATCACGCATAAACAAAATTCGAAAAATAAAATAAAATAAAACAAAAATAAGATAAATAAGATAAATAAAATAAGAAAAATTGTGACTTAATAAATACTACTTCGTTACTTGTGTATTATTATTATTATTATTATTATTGTTAGTTTTCAGTGTTCATCGTCGACAACTTATTAAAGGCGATGTCTAATTAAAATATAGTAGCCATTATCAAAAGTCATTACATTACTTTAAACTCGCGCGTTACAGAACTCTAGTGACGTCATTTGCGCAACCCATTTTCGAGCAAATCTAGGTAACCTTTGTATTATCACTTTAAGTAGCGACATCTTTCGATCGCTTTTTGACCTGACATTGCAATAGGATTGACAAACTGAAGCCAGTTCGCTACATAATAAGTCATCCCATGCAAGGCGGCCATGCTTGCTGTCAAAGCATATGAGAATTTTAAAAAATTGTGTGAAAATCGGTTTTGATTACAGCGGATTCCTCAAGCAGACTCTGTACAGCTGTTTCAGGCCTAGGTGGGCCTTCGTCAGCAGAACCGTAGGTCGAGAACTCCACTGCAAAAAGCGATCGAAAGATGTCGCTACTTAAAATGTTCATTACTTTCACATCGCAATGGCGAATAACCTAGGATAGATCGGTTTGGTTTGCAGTGGAGTTCTCGAGCTACGGTTCTGCTGAAGAAGACCCAACTAGGCCTGAAACAGTCGTACAGAGCCTGCTCGAGGAATCCGCTGTAATCAAAACAGACTTGCACAAAAATTTTTAAAATTCTCATATGACTTATTATGTAGTGAACTGGTTTCAATTTGTCAATCTTACTGCAATGTCAGGTCAAAAAGCGATCGAAACATGTCGCTACTTAAAATGTTCATTACTTTCACATCGCAATGGCGAATAACCTAGGACAGATCGATTTGGTTTGCAGTAGAGTTCTCGAGCTACGGTTCTGCTGACGAACGCCCAACTAGGCCTGAAACAGCTGTACAGAGCCTGCTCGAGGAATCCGCTGTAATCAAAACCGACTTGCACAAAATTTAACAATATTATCGTTGTCATTAAATAAATAGTCCATAATAAGAAGATCATTCGATTAGGGCCGAAATAGCTATACAGAATATGCTCGGGGGCCCCATTGCGATCCTGACGACTCGCAGCCAACATTTACATGTTTGCGTTGACACGTTTTGTCCGCTTCGACTGCCATCTCGTGCGTGTTAGCTTATGAGGCAGCGGCATTGTTGCTATCTGCTTCCACGACACGAATTATAAGTCGGAAAATAATTGTGCTGCGGCGCAATTATTTCAAACGTCTAAATTTTTGCAAAATGGACACCATGTTCAACAACTATTATGAATATGCTTTGGTATTGGAATTTTTCGTTAATATACACGTTTCTTTAGTCTGTAGCGTTTTGAAATGTGTCGATTGATTAAATAGAAATATCATTCTGATTAATTAATTACTTTAAGAAAAGACATGCGTTCACATTTCCAAAGCCTACTGGGGCCACGAACTTTATGATAACATGTGATTATCATCCATGTCTTTTTAGGTTTAAAAGTGTTTGAAATCATCACACCACTTAACTAACTAATGCTGTTATGTAAAATAGGCTGACTAAATTACAGCTTAGCTAAGGCGCTGAGCGTCCCTGAATGCCCTCATTATCTATTATCAATATCTATTATATATTACAATACTAATGCCCGGTTGCACCAACTTTTTAAGTAGAACTTAAATTTAAGTGGTGTTTAGACTATGACACTATTATTTATAGATTTAACAAAATGTTAGTCACAATCTAATTAATACTTAAGTTGAAGTTTAAATGTCAGTCAGAATGTATTTGACATTATACTGACCATACATAAATGTCACATTCTAAACATAACTTAAATTTAAGCTCTGCTTAAAAAGTTGGTGCAACCGGGCATAAGAGATATCCACTGATATCGAATACAATAGAAAACATTTTAACCCTTAATTGGTCGCGTGGGGTCAATATGACCCCACGCTTTGTTTAACCGCCGATAATTTTAAAACTAGGAATCTTTTTACGCTCATCTCTACTCTACCTTCCTAGCTAGACGTCTTACGGATATACCAGTATACAGTGTCGTGTAAACTGTTATAAAGTAATCAGTGTATAGTGTCTTGTTCATTTCTGACCCCACGCGACTAAGTGCGTAACAATTTTATTTCGAACTGATCAGTAGTTGTTGACAAGGTAAGCGTCCAATTTATTTGATTATTCCTATTACGTATGGTATTTCTCTTTGAAAAACGCTGTTCTATACCATTGTTGTTTATAATAATAATAGTAATAATAATATTGATTATTTTTCCACTATTAACCAGAGAATTTTGGGGTTTTATAATCATTATAAATGTTTTCTGGTTTTTGCTGATTTATTTTTTGTTTCAAACTGATTCATAATTAGTTTTTATCGATAAAATAATAATATAATTAATTCCAGAATGTCTTTATCGGATTTAAAGAGACCACTGACTGAAGCGGAATTACAGACAATTGTTGATAATTGGAATTACGACGAAGATGATAATCTGATTCCTGATGAAAGTAATGACACTGATAGTGATTATCCCGATGAATGCAGTGAACACCCATCTGACTCAGATCAAGAAGCTAGTGAAGACAGCATTGAGGAGGATAGTGAAGACGATCAGATACAATCAGCTAACTACTTTTACACCAAAGACAAAAACATAAGATGGAGAAAAACAGCTCCACCGAAAAATGTTAGAACCAGAAAACATAACATTGTTTCTTGCTTACCAATTGTAAGACAAAGTGCAAGAACTGCATCCACTCCTTTCGAAATGTTTTCTTTATTTTTTGACGAAAGGATTTTGGATTTGCTTGTAAAATATACGAATATGTATATTACGAGCGTGCGTGTCAATTTTGAAAGAGAAAGAGATGCCAACGATGTATCACATGAAGAAATGCGGGCATTTATAGGACTGCTTATTCTTAGTGGTGTATTGAAGTCATCTCATTTAAATTTTGAGGAGCTGTGGACAAAAGATGGCACAGGATGTGAAATGTTTTCTCTAACAATGTCGTCCAGAAGATTTCTTTTCCTATTGAGAACTCTAAGATTTGACGATCTCGCAACTCGAGAAGAAAGGAAACAGACAGATAAGATCGCCGGCGTTAGAGAGTTTATTGATATTTTATCTGAAAATTTCTTTTCTTCATATTCAACCGGAGCATATGTCACAATTGACGAACAACTTATCCCCTTTCGTGGTCGCTGCAGCTTTAGACAGTACCTGCCAAACAAACCAAGCAAATACGGCATTAAAGTGTTTGCTATGGTTGATGCCAGGACATTTTATTTGAAAACCTTTGAAATATACGTAGGAGTTCAACCAGTAGGTCCGTATAGAACTAGTAATTCGCCGTCGGATATTGTGAAACGACTGGTTCAACCAATCAAAAATACAAACCGCAACGTGACTACCGATAACTGGTATACAAGCATACCTCTTGTGAGGTCATTACTTACCGATTATAAGTTGACGATGGTTGGTACCTTACGTAAAAATAAGGAAATTCCTAAAGAATTTGTTCCTCACAGAACGAGGCCAGCAAAAAGTAGTCTTTTTGGTTTCACGGAAGATATGACAATGGTTTCTTATGTGCCTAAAACATCAAAGAGTGTCATCTTAGTGTCAAGCATGCATCACGATGATAAAATTGATGAGGCCACCGGGGATTTGCATAAGCCAGAGTTGATTACATTTTACAACTGTACAAAGGCGGGTGTAGACGTTTGTGATCAACTTTGTTCAACCTACAATGTGGGAAGACGGACAATCAGATGGACTCTGGCTATATTTTTCCATTTTCTAAATGTTGCTGCTCACAATGCTTTGGTTATATATAAAATGCAAAAGGCCCACACAATGAAAATTAAAAGGAGGGTATTCCTAAAGCAATTATTCAAAGAATTAGTGAAAAATCACCAAATATCTCGCTCCTCGTCTCAGTATCTCCCAAAAAATTTACGTAAACGAATTCGCATTCAACAGGATATACCTGAAAATGTTTTGCGTGAACCTAATGCACCTGGACCTTCTCGGGGGAGGTGCGTAAAGTGCCCAAGAAGAAATGACAACAAACATTCAGTTAGATGTAATAAATGTACTAATTTTATTTGCAAAACTCACACAATGTCAAGTTTGTGTGCAGACTGTGTTGACAGCGATTAACTTTTTTTGTAATAATTTCTTTTTTCTATATAGGTGTTTCATTTATTTTTAACTAGACGTGGTATTTCAGTTGAAAAAGATGACGATTAAAACCTACTATTTCATGTTAATACCTCCAAAATCCATTGGGGTCATATTGACCCCACGCAACTAGTTACGTGATTTTCTTTCACGCGACTAATTAAGGGTTAAAAGACTCGTAGACCAGATTAGAGCTGAAAATGAAAAGAAAGATCTCGCTAATGATAGCTCATGCCGGGACCTTTGATGTTCATACTACCGTTTTCAGAGCCAATATAATATGGCCGTTATTGGCGGGCTTTCATTTTATCGCTACTAGCAGCCTTATTCAGGTGACGCTTGATACATTAACAAGATTGATAACTAAACAATAATTGATATTTTTATCAATTATTCTCAATTTGCTATTCACGTAGATTTATCCTTATTGATAATTTTATCAATCCTTGATAAAATTCCTTGATACGCTACTTGCTGTAGCTTGGCGTTATATCCGATAAAAACATCAATATGGATCGAAACGTATTATTTTTATTTGAAATGACACTAAATAAAGAGGAAAAGTAAATATACAGTCCATACACGTAACTTTTAATTTATGAAATTGTTCTTTAGATCTGAATTTCGTTTCCACAGGCGAATTCTAGAGACTTGTAATTCCCTAGAAACCACTGAATACTATTTTAAAGGTATGTTTCATCTATCTAGACAAACTTTTCAACAATTATTTACTGAATTGATACCATTTCTTCAAAATAATCAAAGACCTAATATTAGTATTCCCCCTGAAATGAAACTTCTAACAGCTCTGCAGTTTTTTGCTCAAGGAGATTATTAGAAAAGTGTGGGAGACAATTTTTTGACTTGCATGAGTCAATCATCTGTGTCCAGATGTATTAAAGAAATTAGTTCCATTATTGTGAATAATATAAATCACTATGGCCCAGTTTTACAATCATGGAATAAGGACGGAATAACACCTACGTCACGTTATTCTAAGAATAATGCTTATCCGACTAAGAATAATGCTTATTGTAAAATCGTGCCTATGTGAAGTTTCCTGTAACCGAAGATGAAAAAAATCACATAAAAACACAATTTTTAAACATGGGTGGCTTCCCAGTAATCATTGGTGTCAATAGCCGTTTTCATTTCAACGCGTGGAGTAGCTCCGAGCAGCACTGAGTAACAGATCCGATCCGTACAAAAAGCGTTCTTTTCATATCACCATGGAATCACTTATGAAACGAAAACGCCTATAGACTGCACACATATTGCCATAAAAGCACCTCCATCCCAAGATGAATACCAACCAGGAATTGTTAATTTTCCACTGCGGGAAACTTCATTTTTTGCAAGAAAATCTAGATAGATATTATATTGTTTAATAGACGTGCGTCCTGACCGCTTTTTTTCCATATCTATAATTTTAGGGAAATTATTTATAACGAAATTGAAAAATTTGATATTTATTATTTAATAACCGATAATTATGAAAACCTGTGACGAAAATTTGGTCGAAAACCACAAGTAAACACAATTAAAGAGGTTATATTTTGAACTGACTGAAGTTAGCTCTTTATCCTGAAGTACCATGCACACAGCACAAACCATAGTTGAAATTCTTGTTAGTTTATCAATATCAAGATGTACACGTGAATACGAAAAATTACTTTCATTTCACTGTAGATGTCACTGGTTGAAAAAGTGGCACGGATAGAAATGATTGCAAGCAAACCATAAAATGTTATGTTGTTCTGCACAACTCATCACTCCGCATCCATCATACAAAATGCTGAATTAAAAAACGCCCACTTAAATGCAATTGATTAATTCACCGGTGCGCCACACGCGGCCGTTTGTGGAAAGTCCGCCAGTTTGCACAATCAGTAACTGTAGCAACGGAAACCCCAAGCTGTTCCTACTGATTGATGAATATACTGTGACATGAGTCTCCAACAGAATCAGCTGTATCTTCACAGTACACATCTAGTCAAACCACCACAACTGAGTTCTGCATCGATCAATTCGCTTTCGTCGTCTACCAGACAGATACCGACCAAACTTCTAAACTCCAACAAGGAAGGAAAGATTTAATATATGGTATAAAGTTAATGTAAAAAATAATCGAGTATCGAATTGTAGAAAAAAAAAAAACTTAGGTCCGTATTCATAAACAAAACTTACGCTAGGCGTTCACCAAAACATTGCGAATATGTGTTTATCTACGACTAAAATATAATGGAAGTATTATATGTGTGGTTTGTGAACAATAATGCCATGCAATATTCTATTAGGGAATAATGACGAGGGATTAATAGTCATTATTCCCTCTTGCTCACCAATTACAAAATTTCTCTAATCAAATAATACCATGGCAACAAAATACACAAACTCAAAACTGTCATTGTTAAACGCGTAGTGTTTGTGAATTTGTACTGAAATGGATGAAAATGAAGAGTCTTTTACTTGTACACCTCCAGAAATTGTAGAATTAGCTGCAGCAACAACATCTACCTTAATACTGGAAACATCAAAATCCATTTATAATAAAGTGTACGCAACGTTCAACGAATGGCGTCTTCGAAACAACACAAACTCATTTTCCGAAAATGTTCTGCTAGCTTATTTCGCTGAATTAAGTGCAAAATACAAACCATCTTCATTATGGTCATTCTATTCAATAATTAAATCTATGTTGAGAATAAACAATGACGTTGATTTGGAAAAATATGGCAAACAACGAGCGTTTTTAAAAAGAAAATCTGAAGGATTTCAAGCAAAGAAGTCTTCCACTCTGACCCCGGAACAAATTAGGAAATTTATTGACGAAGCGCCTGATCAATTTTTCCTTTTACATAAGGTAAATATACATATTTAATCTGATCTATTCAAAAACTCATATTCTTATTATTGCTTCAGGTTATATTAATTATTGGAATTATGGGCGCATGCCGCTCAAACGAGCTTTATGAAATTAATATAGAAGACGTGAAGGATCTCCA
Source organism: Dorcus parallelipipedus (assembly GCA_958336345.1). NCBI lineage: Eukaryota > Metazoa > Arthropoda > Insecta > Coleoptera > Lucanidae > Dorcus > Dorcus parallelipipedus. Next base: position 35,539,412 of record OY284478.1, read on the forward strand.
AACACAGTTATTAATAACAATACCCAAGACTAAAACAAAAATTGTACGAACATTCACCATAAACAGTACGTTTTACAACATTGTAAAGAAGTACATCGATCTTCGTCCGTCACATGTAAAAATCAATTCATTCTTTCTAAATTATCAAAAATCCAAATGTACAATACAACGTATAGGAAAAAACAAATTCGCAGACATTGGTAAACAAATTGCCAAATATTTAAACTTGCCAAATCCTCAAATTTATACCGGCCATTGTTATCGCAGATCATCTGCCACTTTGTACATTGATGGAGGACGCGATATAACCGGATTAAAGCGTCATGGGGGCTGGAGATCTACACAGGTAGCTGAAGGTTACATTGATCAGTCTATGAAAAACAAAGCAACTACAGCAGATACTATTGCTAAACAGATAAATAGTAATGAAGCGTCTTCTTCCTTTAAAACAATCGAAATTCCAAATCTTTGTATTGAAAACTCTACCAAGGCTATTGATAGTTCACGACCATTTCAGTTTATTAATTGTACTATTACTAATTGTAATTTTAAATAATAAAGTTGTTCATTAAAAATCTCTTAGTCATAGATAAAGTAGAGTATACTACTCGCAATGATGGCTATTATTCCCTCGGAGTGTTACTCCCTCGCGCTGCGCGCTCGGTTCGTAAATACTTTTCCTCGGGAATAATAGCTATCATTATTGACTCGTGGTATAATCTACTATTATGTGCTGCTAAGATGTCTTTTACGGAATGTAATTCATAAACTGTTGTTAAATCCTTGTTGGTTGTGCATCCATTACACGTGAAGTGTGTACATTTCATGAATTATTAGCGAATTATTATCGAGCGCATAGCGTAAGTTTTGTTTATGAATACGAGCCTTAGTTACAATATAAATAAAAAGCTGTGTAAAAACGAAGTGTCATTTCTTTACTAAAAATTATTTAATTCTAAAGAATAAAAAATAAAGATACACAACATTCAACCGCATCACACTTATGTTGACATGGGCAGTCAATAATAATGATAATAATAATGATTTATTGTCACGAATCATTAGAATGACATGGACATTTTCAATTAATATTAAGGTACAAAATAAAAAAATATGGAGCATATAGTCCTATAAGATAACATATATCAGTCAGTGATAAAAAAAAGACATTGTAAACAGAGCTACTATTAGTTAGTCATCTGCCCGACGGGGCACCGATTGTCACCGAGTTCATAAATTCATTGATATGATAGAAGGTTTTTTCGCGCAAGTAACTATTTAGTGAGATTTTAAATTGGTTGACATTCGCATTTTTAATATTGGAAGGTAACGCATTAAAATTTTTTATGGCTTTATAATGAGCCCCGCTTTGGTAGAGGGCAGTCCTGTGTTTAGGGATACTGATGTCGTTATGTTGTCTGGTTTGCATATTATCATACACATCAGAGCTTCGAAGGTACATGTGTTCATGTTGCTTTATGAATATAGCTAATTAAAAAATATATAAGCTGGCAAGGGTTAAGATACCCAATTTTTGAAATAATGGACTGTTCGCCGGTGCTCCGCACATAATTCTCACAATTCTTTTCTGTAGTAGGAATAAACTACTAATATGACAAGAGGATCCCCAGAAAAGTAATCCGTAGCGTAGCCTGGTCTCGACATACGCAAAACAGAATGCTAAAAGAGAAGGTATTCTGACACTAGCCCTTGGAGTATTTAAAGCATAGAAAGCAGAACAAAACTTGCTGTTTAATTTACTACAGTGCTGTTGCCAATAGAGTTTAGAGTCAACAACGAGACGTCGGTAAGGATTTATTAATGTGTTTGACTAAAATACTGCAAACAGCTGGTTGTTTGTTAAATGTGACAACACTAGTTTTATACATGTTGAGACGAAGACTGTTGTTCGAGCACCACATATTCATCTTTTTAACAATGCCAGAACTGATTTTAAGATTTCAGCAGCTGACTTATCGACTACAATTATATTAGTGTCATACGCAAATTGTGATAGTTGTCCCGGTGACATGGTTAGGGGCAGGTCATTGACGTAAATTAAAAACAGGGTCGGTCCTAAGATTGATCCTTGAGGGATCCCACGATGGATAGGTGACTCGGAGGATTGATAAGTATTAGTAGTACCTTCAAATTTAAAAGACAATGAAACAATTCGACTACGGTTGCACAGGTATGACCGAAAAATACTCAAAGCTGGACCACGTATACCGTATCTCTCCATTTTATTTAGTAAGATATGATGGTTCAGTAAGTCGAACGTTTTAGAGAGATCAAAGAATATGCCAGTTACGTTATGTTTGCTATCTAATTTATCATATACAGGGTGATTGAAATTCGAGGGGCAGCATGGGGATCTCGCTTATTATAAGAGATAGAGAATCGGGGAAAAACTAAAAATTGCGATTTTCGAAAATCGGACATAACTTCTTCTGAACTGCTTCTGAAGTAACTTTTTCCGCTTGATCGAATGCCGAACGTATTTTATTTCTGGAGCGATTCGTTTTTGTTTTTACACAGCCAACTTCAATTTTTCTTATGGGCGTGAATTTCGTTGTTTAGACTGGCAGATAGCATATTTCTTTCTGAACTCGTTGATATGCCACACTTGCTATTTTGTCTTAAGTTTCATTGAGGAATTTTGAAAAAACTGAAATTAGATTCATGTGCACACATTAAGTTAGCTTAAGTTCAATTGTATGCTGCGTAACCAAGGAAACGTATACATTTGTTTAATTGAACTGTCATTATTTATAGAATGTCGTATTCAAACGACGAAAAACGTGATATGTTGTTTTTTTTTTATTTATCACAAAGAAGTTCTATTACAAATACTCAACGGTATTTAGAAACGTATCCAGAGAGAATTCAACCAAGTATTAGATATTTTTCCAAGTTGGATAACAACTTAATTCAGTATGGTGCATTTGAAAAGCCAAGAAGAAAGCACGGGAGCAAAATTTCTGATGATAATAAAGAAAACATTTTAGCAGCAATAATTTGACTCTTGTTAGATAATTCCTAACTAGTAAAAACTTAATAATAGCCCCGTTTACACGTACAGTTTTTCCGACAGTTTTGGTACGAACGCTCCAAGAACACAGATCAAATCGCTTCGTGTAAATGCTTTCACATTTGAAACGCACAGAGCGCGTACCTGATTCACATATTTGGATCGCATGCCTAGACTTTGCAGTTGCGTTCAGACGGACACTTCAACTTCTCGGTTTTTAAACGCAATGGCATGCATTCTCATCCTATGATTAATTTAATAGTGTGATAATTTCGCAAAGCAATGCTCGTCCGTCGCTCTCTTACACATTAAACAGTAAATCGACATATAGCTATATATGTTTCTTGTTTATTTTATCATGACTTGTTTGTGGAAGATTAAATCGGACGAATATAAAAACAGAAATATGAAAAATAAAGCGCATGAAAAGCTAATAAATTTTTGTAAAAATGGTGTCTGTCCCGACGCGAACAAAGACTTCGTCATGAAGAAAATTCAAGGCATATATGTATCTTTTCGAAAAAAAAAATTAACGAAATTCAAAGGAGTAGCTGTGCTGGAAAAAAAGTGCACAAACCAAACCTTTGGTACTTCGAATTATTGTTCTTTAGGAAAGATCAGGAAGAACCAACAGAAAGTCTTAGGGTGCGTCCAAACATGTGACGTATCCGCGTATCCGATCATGATCTGAAGATCGGATATGATACGCAAGAATGATGCACTCACACTTAACTGCGTCTCGTATCCGTTTTGTTATATCTGTGTGTGCGTTTACTTTCCGACTTGATGCAACTGAGCCGAATGCATAAAGAGAAGTTTTACCTCCGAAGACAAAGTTGGAAGTGAAAGCGATTTCTTTGAAGATAAAGGTAGAAGTGAAAGCTATCGCTTGTTTTCGCATGCAAAACCTTTTGCTCTCTCTTCTAAGTAAACACTTTACATAAAAGAAGCGAACGCTTGTGGTAGACAGGTCTCGACCTGTGTAGGTACAAAACTGCGTGCATTTAAGTTATAACTGATTATTGTTCTTTGTTGTTTGAATTGTGGCGAGTTCTTAATTTCGGTGAAAAAAACCGTTGTTAATTAATTTTGGCGAGTTTTTATTAATTGTAACGATAAAAGTGCGTTGTTAAAAATAAAATATGTCAGAGTCGGACTTTGAAGATGCGGTTGATGAGTCAGGAAATGTCAGCGATTTATTCTTCATTCTTCATCTTCATTGAGAAGGCTAAGGATAATCCTGAAATTCTCAGCAAGTCGCAACTCCCATCGACCAAGAAGAAGAAGGAAGCTGCGTTAGAGAGAATCGTGGCACAGTACATAAGCCAGTTTGGGAAGGAGATGACAGCAAAAGGATTTCAGAAGAAACTGCAGAATATGAAAACTCGATTGAAAACAAAAACGGATAAAAAGAAGACGGGCAATCGAAAAATTAAGCTCTTGCCATCGGAGACGATTCTGCATGATGCTATGCAGGGAGACACGAATCCTGTTGTGCAAACTGTGCCGGGTAAGAAGTGTGTGTATATCTATATACAGGGTGCTGCATTGATGAACGCAACATAGGAAATTCCATGTTAATTTAGACGTGTTCAAATATTGGCTTCCCTAATTTACAGAAAAATTCCATTCAGGTTTGTTAAAGTAATCTTCAAGATAAATCTGTCTGTGCAGTTTGGGAATTTTTCATTTGCTCAGTTTCAAAATGTTTTAAAAAGATTCAGTAACCAAATTCAATTTATATCAAACTATCAGCACGGTCTTGATCAGTGAATGTTAACATAAAGTAAAGCAACTTACAAAATTTGACGCAAATAAAGTCAAGTTACTTTGATGTTTTCCAGTCATTTATTTTAACATTCATTGATGAAGGTCATGCTGATAGTTTGATATTGTTACGGTAATATTTGAAGTAACATGGAATTAGGGACGTAGCTTAATATAACAAAACATTTATTATCAACTAATTAATTAACAATCATTACAACTTACATTTTGTGTATTGGAGCACTAAAAAGACAACTAGTCTACATGACACTCTGAAGAGATTGGTTCTAACACTCTCATCCTAGCGTTTGCTCTAGCGGCTTTTTATAGGGGTTTTGTGACGTCAATTGTTGCCTTGAAAGTTGCACATGCATGTGTAATTCCTGTAGATGAATCATAGTTTTTGCACACGACCCGCTGTGCAGATAGTCCGTTTCCTGCACTTCGGGTGGGTCATACGTTACATAATTTCGACGAATGCAACTTTTGTTTATATTATCTCTCCATGTTTACGTTATGGCCGACTGCATTTTCGCGGTACATCTTTGTTAGTGCTCTTATCCTAGTTACAATATAAATTGAGCAAATGAAAAATTGTCAAACTGCACGGACAGATTCATCTTGAAGAGTACTTTAACAAACCTAAATGGAATTTTGCTGTAAAATAAATAAGGAAGCCAATATTTGAAGACCTCTAAATTAACACAAACTCTTAAACGGACACTAAATGGCGCATAAACACGTAACGTTTCGCAGTCGTTCGACAGCTTCGTCAGAAGTGAAAAATATTTTTCACTTCTGACGAAGCTGTCGAACGACTGCGAAACGTTAAGTGTTTATGCGCCATTTAGTCTCCGTTTAAAAGAGCTTGTGATACAATTTTCATTGGACAAGAACCAGATTTAACTCTATATTAACATGGGATTTCCTATGTTGCGTTCATCAATGCAGCACCTAGTATACACAGACTTCTTACTTGGCTTTCATACTATGTATGAAAGCATGTGCACTATTAAAATCTAAAATTGAATACTATTCTACGCAGGTGCGATAACATGTGGGCTCTCGACAACCGCTATTAGCAGTGATCGTCGAATCAGCAGTGATTCCATCAGCAATCAGTGTGAGGCACATTGCGGGAATAATGTAGGAGTTCTATTACCATCGCCGTCGTCAGGGGCCGTGCAGAATCCGTCCTTCGGTGCTCTCCCGCCAAGGTACAGTGTGGGGAAGCCAAAGAAAGCAGCACATGCGACGAATGAGGAAGGAGGAGTAGAGCTGGAAGAAATCCGTCACTTGACAACTCCGCAGCTACAGCGACTGGTCTTATCCGAGCAGCTGAAGGCTGCTCGTCTGCAGGCGGCTGCTGCTAAGGCTCAGACGGACTAATCACCATGATGTTACAACAGACACCTCTCTCCCATGCCGCCGGTGATGGAGTGGACGCAGGCGGATACACTATTGAGCGAAACCAAACGTACAGAGACCTTTCGTAAGGATAAACACAAAAGTATGATAAATGTAAGAGGCTGCTATGCCAAGAATTCGCCGAGGGTCGGTGCATGTTCATGTGAGATACGGGAACCAACTTACATAACGGCTGAGATCATCACGGTGATTTGGCAGTCAATCGCGACAGCCACGGTTGATGTTATTTGTTATTATTATTGTCATTTATCATTATTATATGACTTCAAAAAAAGTGTTAACTTGCTCAAAGTGATTCAGTGAGATCTACCTTTTAGTTCAGAAGTGGGATGTCATTATTTTAACTCAACCACGTGATCTGTGACTTGCAACGAGTGCTTACGGTGTGAAAGAGGAAAAAGCTAAGCGTGAATTATTTTGGTGAAACGTCAAGGGTGCGCCGTTACAGCATGGATCCGATGTCATCTCTGAACGCTTCTGGGTCCGAAACTCCTCCGATCACGTCACAAACTGTGGCACGCGAGCTGCAGATGCTACGCCGAGCGTTAAGCGTAAGTGCAGGTTCACCAAGTTCGCGAACAAGAATGGAGACCGAAGGGAAGTCCAGCGTAAATTGGGCGCTATTCAAAGATGATCGACGGTTGTCCGACTTTGATCCGTCGAAAGGTAACCAAACTGTAGACGATTGGTTGCGAAAAATTAATGATTGCGCGCACCTTTACAACTGGGACGATGGTACCACCGTCTATCTTGCCTTAGGAAAGCTTAAGGGTTTGGCTCGTGTTTGGTACGATAGCTTGAGTAGTAATAATTATACATGGGGGAGTGGCAAGAGATGTTGAAGAAAACATTTCCCGTGAAGGAAAGATTTTCCGAATTGTTTTTTGACGCAGCTACTTATAAGGTCGAGTCTGGACAGGAATTAAATGAGTACTGTTTTCTTAAACTAGCCAAATTAAATAAGCTAAAACTAAACTTTTCCGATGAACAAATTGTTGACTGTTTAATTGCCGGCATTACAGATAAGCAAATTCAATTGTCATTAAAGGCGGCGAATTGTAAAACATTTGTCGAGCTGACCCAATATGTCGCAAATTTACCGAGCCCAACTATGAGTTATGCAAGTAGTAACACAGGTCAGCACCACAAATGCGATAAACGACATGCTCCGAAAAACTTTGTACACATAGTTTGCAACGGGGGTTATTAAATGTACTGTTCCAAATTGTAATGATGTAACATCGTACAGACATCGGTTTCCTAATCCGCGAAAAAATTTAGAAATATTTAAAAAGTGGATTGAAGTAATAGGCAATCGTCTTCTCTTTACCCTAGATGCACAAACAGTGTATAACAATAGAAGAGTGTGCCATCGGCATTTTGAGAAACAATATTTTAGTGAAGGTTGTAACAGATTACATATAAAGGCAGTTCCCAAATTACTTTTGCCGGGTATGAATACATCATATAACTTATTTCTTAAAATGTTTATGAATATCTTTATTTTTAGAACGCAGCATTCCAGACACTGTAAATATTATTTCCAACATTTTAATTACTGTAGGATCTAAAGTGAATGACAAAGGTTTATATGTCTAAAAAGGTACAGAATTTATTTTTGTAATGTAATGAACATTTCAGATTCCAGGATCTCAGCACACGTTGATAATATATTACAAGAATGTGAAATCAGTGATAAAGCCCCAATAATAACTCCTTGTACAAATTCATTACATACTCCTCTAATCAGTAATTTAATGCCAGAGGATACAACTAGTAAGTACCTATATCTTCAAAATGACATAGTTCGTAAAGTTCATAATTCAAATCGAATCAGAATAAGCAAATTTATCAGATCAGATTCGGATTGACATCCTGCTTAAAATGTCATAAGTGCTATTGCAGAAGCTGAAAGAAGAAATTTAGTTCGTATTTTTTTGCAGATAATCCTACTCCTCATAAAGTTTTCAGAAGTGCGGGGATAGTTACAGGAGATTTAACACCACGAAAACAAGAGTTATATGGTACAGTGAAACACTTATATAAAAAGTTAAAGCGTGTCTCATCTGCCAAAAATAATTTTAAGAAGAGGCTATACCAAGCTGAACAATTTGCGCAGAAAGAGAAAGTGGAGGAAAATTTGGTTTCCTTCAATACAGCAGCTGCACAATTTATAAAATGTCAGTTTCGTGAGATGGATAAAGGAGTTCATCAACGTCGGTTTACAACTGAAAACAAACTAATAGCTGTGTCATTATATAAGCAAAGCCCAAAAGCGTACCGGTTTCTATCAAAAATCTTTATTTTGTGCTTGCAAGTGGTTTTACTGTTCTCCGTCCCATACGCATTCTCCGCGGCTTTGGTCTGTGTTTTGGTGTTTGCCGCATCCTTGTGAGGGATTTGTTGGAGTCTGCGATGTTGTAGCGGAAGTTTGGATTGGTTACGGGACGTTGCCACGTTGCTTGTTTTATTTCTGCACCTTCCTCCGTGAACGCTTGGAAAGCCCGGTGGTTTACACCGAGGTAAGTTCTGTCTGTTTAATTTCGTTTTTTTTGTGTTACTGATTTCGCCGTGTGTTTTTTCCTTTGGTTCTGTCTTAAAGCAACTAGTGATGGGTGAGCCAAGACTCGACGAATTTGCGGCCTATCCGTGCTGAAGGCGTTTGTTTCGTTCGACGAGGGTTGCTTGCGTGGACAACTCCTTGAGTTTATTTTCAACGCCGACAAGATTTGTGTTTTGCGACACGTTCTTCGAATGCTCGACCGCTTCTAAACATCGTTTGGCGAGTTCTTCTTCGAAGATAAATTTTGGTATCATATAAACCTTTTTCTTTGGATCTACTGTTTCAATTCGCGCATTCGACACGACGTTGGATGTTTCTGGAATCATCTAGACAAGTTTGCGCGACGTGTGAATTTCGCACCGTCCCTGTTCTTGCGTGAAACATCGTCGCTCGGTTAGCGTTTTACGATTTGGCCGAATTATTCTTTTGTTGCTCGTTGTATGTACAGTGGCGAGCGCTTGTACGCTGTTAACCTCGGCTCAGTTACGGCCTGTAATTTTTTTAAGGTGTTTAATTCGTTTTGGATTAGTTTACGTAGTTTTTATAGATTTTATTTATATTTATATTTCCTTTGTTGCGTAATTTATTTGTTTACGTTTTGCGACTGCTTTTCAGTCCTATTTTGTAAACGTACGCTTGGGATCCTAATCGAACGGTATAATAACTTTTCACGCCATACGCGTGTTAACTGTCAATTTGTGCAAGTATTGCACCCTCAGTGCCCATTGTTGCACGAATAAAGTTCTGTGGTTTTTCGGTTACGCTACGGCGTACCACACTGTACCGTATTGGTCGTGGGCCTGCCCATTAAAGTTGGTTAATTTCAACATCGGCTTTTATTTATTGCGTGAACTCACGGATCTATCTTTTTTTGCCCCCCCCCCCCTCTGGAGCGAATTATTCTGGACTTGAACCTTCTGGTAAGTTGGGGTTTCTCTCTTGTTGGGGGAGCCCCACATTCACAGCTGTTGCGGTCACCAACAGGTGGCGCCCTTTCTACAATTTTGGTACCCGTGCGAAGCTGTTTACCCACCCCCTTCTCCGCTGACACGGGATTCCCATCGCAGCAACGGCCCAAACATCGGGTGACTCAGGTAGGTTCAACTGTCTCGGTTACCATCTGGCTACTTGTGTTTTGTCGCGTTTCTTCGCCAACAGGTAACCTGCCGTACACACTCGAGTTTAGTATCTCATTGGGTATTTTTTTTTTGTTTGTTTTGCCTTAGCTTCTTGGTTGAGAATGTGCGCGACAGGATACATTGATGGATTTGAAGATATGGGAAAAAATAACCGATTAATCAATATTTCTGATCACGTACTTGTATTTATGATAAGAGGAGTTAAAAAGCCATTTAAAGAACCAGTTTCATTTCATTTTTCATGTAAAGGTGGTGCTAAAACCTACCAAATCAATCAATCCTAAAACAAATTTTAAATATTCTGATTGATATAGGCCTAATACCTATTACTACAATTTGTGATCAAGCTTCTACAAATGTAGCTGTATTAAATTCACTAATGAAAGACACCAGAGAAAAATATATTCGACAAGGAGATCTTGGTTTATATGAGGAAGGAACTTTTGAAATTCATAATGTGAGAATATATCCCCTGCAGGACCCTCCACATTTAGTCAAAGGGATACGTAATAATTTTATAAAAAGAAATCTACAATTTGGCATTGGCACTAATAAGAAAATTGCAAAATGGAGCCATATTGTAGCATTATACGAAAGTGACCAAATGCAACATGGAATTGCAGGTTTGACTGCTCTTCCACATATAACAGACGAACATATTTATGAACATAAATTGAAGAAGATGAAAGTAAAGCAAGCAGTTCAAATTTTTAGTAACAGATTTGCTTCTACTTTAAACTTGGCCAGCAAAATAGGTATGTTAGCAATATTCAATTGGATTTATATATTTTATATTTGTTGCTTGTTTTGTTTTATAGATACTCAACATAATCTTGGAGAAGGAGCTGAAAATACAGCTGAATTATTAAGCTTCTTTGATAAATTGTTTGATTCAGTAAATGGAAACACACGGAATCCTCCACATGGCAAATTATTCAGATGTGGTATTACCGATAATTCAGTCCATATTACATTTTGGACCAAAGAAGCACTGCCTCTATTAAATTCTATGGAATTTGACATAAGAAATAGAAACGACCGTAAGAAGCCACCAAGTTTGACAAACTGGATTTTAACAATAAAAAACATCATTAACTTATGGACTCATTTAAAACGTGAGGGTTTTGAATATTTGCTAGGCAGACATTTGAATCAAGATCCACTTGAAAATATGTTTGGCAAAATCAGAAGCTATGATATTCTGCATACAAACCCATCACCATTAACATTTAAAGGCATATTCAAAATGTGGTGGTAAATTCCACAATGAGCTTATATAATGAAATTTTCAACTGTGAAGACGATAAATGCCTTCCAATTTTCGCAGGATTAAAAATTTTTCTGAAACCTAACATCGACGTCTGTGATTTTATTGACAACAGTGACATTAATGATTCGACTGTCTTGTTAGCAACACCAACCATTTCACTCGAGAGCAATAATCAGTCCTTATCACACAAGTTAAGTGTTCTTTCAAATAATTTTGTGGCCGGTTTTGTTTTAAAAAAAATTAAACGTTAATGTTCTAACTGTCAGTTATGTATGGATAAATTGTTTATAAATGAAAGTAAACAAAGTAAGGCCAACACTTTAATTGCAGTTAGGGAATATAATAATGGTTGGGCACGTCGACTATGCTATCCTACTGATGAATTTGCAAACTCATTTTATAATATTTATAAAATCATCAATGACTTCTTAAATACTGCTCCACATGATTATCAATTTTTGGATAATTTACAAACTCAAATACACCGTAGAATTTCATTTGATTTTTTAAATTGTGACCATAAATCATTAGTAATGAAAACAGTCTGCAAATTTTCGTATAATTATAATTTTCGTATAACGTATTTTCGTAGTAATCGTATACAACTGGTGTAAATCTGTAAATAAAATATTACAAGCAAAATATACAAGACCCTATATGGGTAACAATAAAGTTAAGCAACAAGCTTATTCCACTTACATAAAAAAACCTAAAAACCTTTATAGAAAATAATGTTTATTATACTGGTATTTTATTTTTCAAAGCTTATATTTTAATAAATGTACTTTTTTGTTTTAAGTTCTTTATTTGTTACTTTAGTTTAACAAAAGGTGTTAAGTTTGATAGCATGATTCGTTAGAAGTAAAGATTTGCATACCTCTAGCATATGCATATGTAATCTTTACTTTTAACGAATGATTAAAATTAAGTAACGTTTGTTTTAACCGTAAAAAAATGGAACTGTCCAAACTTTTAATTTACAAATTTGGCAATTTACAAATTTACAATTTGCAAATAATGCCGCCTTGTAAGACTTTCATCTTACAAACACCAGAGCCGCTGAATTTTTGATCCCAGCCGATAACATTGGTGTTAGGCATCTAGAGTGTGAGTGATCTGTGGCAGGTTATTTACCGATACATTTAAATAATGGAAACTACTGGAAACAGCGCTACTGGTGCCACCTAGTGGTTTATATTGTATATTAATTAAGAAACCTGTAAAACGATAAGTAATCATCTGTAAAACAATTTCAAGTTGTTTTGCAATCGATACTTATTATAATCATAAATTACATGAATACGTAGCCCACTACTGGCAAAAATTACCAGATTTTCTAAAAAAAACCACCAGAGCACCAGTTTCGTTATAAAATCACCAGAACTAGTGCAAAATCACCAGTACTGGCAACCCTGCTGGCCGGTGCGATCACCCAACCTTTTTAGACTTTTTTCTATGGGGACACCTAAAGAATAATGTTTTTAAACATTATTACAACAATGTGGAAGAACTAAAGGCCGGTTTCATAATAAATTTAAAGGAACATTTAAAGTCTCCTTTAACTTACACATAACGTTTCATAATCGACATTTAGACTAAACGCTTCTTTAAATTTTCCTTTAACTTAAATGGCCGTTCTTGGCACTTTAAAACCTAAAGGACTTTTAACTGTAACCTACAAATATTATTAACGTCGAGTGTATTACATATTATCACAAATATTACGTTTGTTTATGAATTTGGTAAAAATGCAGCGATTAAACATATCTTCCAGTTCAAGTTCAAGCTCATCAGAGGAAGATATTGCAGTTAGACGACTTAAAATATATCGTACAAGAATTATTTTGAAATTTATGACGAATTAATTTTTTTGATAGATTTAGATTATCGAAAAATACTTTTCGTGTTTTATTAGGTATAATAGAAAACGACATACGATTACCTTCAAACAGGTAAATTTTAAATATTACGATATTAGTAACAATAATGTAATAATATTTCTTTTACAGAGGAGGCTGCATTCAGCCAATGATACAACTGTTATTAACTTTGCGATTCCTGGCAACTGGAAGTATGTTAATAGCAGCAGCAGATTTTGTAGGTGTATCAAAATCTTCTGCTAGTCGCATTATAAAACGAGTCTGTGAAGCTATAGCACATTTACATGTTATTTACATAAATATGCCTCAAAGTAATGATGAGAGAAACGAAACTGCACTTGCTTTTTATAGAGCAGCGAGTTTTCCTAAATGCATAGGCGCAATTGATTGTACTCTTATAAAGATACAATCATCTGGAGGTGACGATGCAGAAATCTTTAGATGCAAAAAAGGATTCTTTGCAATAAATGTACAAACTGTATCTGACACAACATTGAAAATTCGCAATATTGTTGCTCAGTTGCCAGTCGGTGCATGACCAAACTATCTCCATATCCCATAATAACTCCATCCTGAAAAGACAGTTCGAAGAGGGTCATTATGGTAAATATTTATTAGTGGGTGACAGTGGTTATCGCATAGAGAGCGATAATGGTATTAGAGAAATGACCAAATTAGAGAAAGTAAACACAAACGCGGAAAATTTATATAACGAATCAATTATTCGCACTAAAAATGTCGTACAACGACAGTATGGTGTTTGGAAAAGACGTTTTCCTATTCTTTCACAAGGCATTCGCTTGAATCTAAACACATCCATGACTGTAATCGTAGCCACTGCAGTTTTGCATAATTTGGCTCTAGAAATGCACGAACAAATACCTAAAGACTGGATAATAATTAATAATGAATTGGATGATATTGAACATCAAGTTGTTAATAACAACGTTCCCGGACGTCGGTTCAGACAATTTCTAATTAATGAACACTTTGCAAGACTTTAGTTGTTACATAAAATAAAAAAGATTGGTGTAGAAAATATTTATATTTAATATACAGTCTGTCCCAAAAAGTTTTATACAAATGGAAAAAAAGTTTATCTTACATTTCACAAAAAAAAAACTATTGTTTATAAAAAGCTCTGCATGACTTATAGATCCATAATCTGGTACAAAATTTTTAAAAAATTGGCTGGAATACAGGGAAAATAAAAAATAATGATTTGGACGGAGAGCAAAATACGTTCAAAGTGTAGCGGAGAGCAAAATGTTCATTGAAATTGTCATTAAATAGCAAAAAATTATGCACACTTGTAGATTATTGATATTCCCAGATAAAAATTAAAAAATAAACACTTCAGCAATTGTTAGATAATTTATTTTTATAAAACATTGATAACCTTCTTTATCAATTTTTATCTGGGAATATCAATAATCTACAAGTGTGCATAATTTTTTGCTATTTAATCACAATTTCAATGAACATTCTCTCTCCACTACAGTTTGAACGTAGTTTGCTCTCCGTCCAAATCATTATTTTTTATTTTCCCTGTATTCCAGTCAATTTTTTAAAAAATTTGTACCTGATTATGGATCTACAAGTCATGCAGAGCTTTTTATAAAGAATAGTTTTTTTTGTGAAATGTACGATAAACTTTTTCTCCATTTGTATAAAACTTTTTGGGACACACTGTGTCTTACTGGATTAACTAATGTGGGTCGCAATTTTTTCCTAATAGGCCTCTTCATTTTTTGAGTTGTATATTTGCTCCACTACAACAATATATTAAAATAATTTTTAAACTATGTACAATAATACTTACATCATTACCAGTTAAAGTTTCTACTTCTTCAAATGGAAAATTCCTTTTCACACATTTGGAGCCCGAAGCATTTGAAGAATTGACCTAAAAACAAAATAAATATTTGTGTATTATGGGATGTACCGATTCTGTAGTTTAATTTAAGTGAAAAATAATATGCTTTCAGTTCACATTATTCCAAATAATTAATACTTTATTGTTAATTTGTAGCTCGAAAGCCTCGAAATGAAAATCTTAGTAAAGGCAATTGCAATATTCTTTACTATAGTTTAATACATCTTTTTTAATTAATTTTTACTCTTTCCATTATTATTTGTAATTATGAAAACAAAAAAAAATAATTAAATTATGTCACTAGTTTCATTTTCATGAATAACTGAAGGTTTTGTGTACATACTATTTCTGTTGCAACAGGAACTTCTTTATCTGTGTTTTTTGCAGTTGGTTGCTTCAAAAAAAATATCTAAAAATAAAAAGATAATTGGAAATAGTCATTTATTTGTGAGCACTTACTGATGTGAATCTATTCTCACTATGGATAAGGTCAGTGTTGGGAATATCATTATGCTAAAAATTTAAAATATTATAGTATAGGACGGGATTTGAAAAAAAAAATTCACTTACTTGATCCAGTGACAAATCAGCAGGACAGTCAAATATCACTGTATCAGTAATATTTTCCTAAAAGATTATTTTTATTATAAATTTGCAACGTTATTAGACCCAGTTGTAAGTCGTGTCTAAATACAAACCTGGTCAATTAGGCTACATTTAGTAATTCTGCTATGTAAATGCAATGGATAAATTCTCAATCACAACCCACTTGACCAGGTTTTTATTTAGACACTTGTTAAGCTATGCTTTGTGTCAGGCGATACGCGTTAAGGTAGGTTTTCCAATCGGCGTATTATTTCCGACGCGGAGGACGTAAAACGCTCAGCATTCCCGTCGGGTGGAAAGTGAAGTACAACACCACGTAATATATTTTCCTATCGACGTGCTGCGGCATCGTCAATCGTGAGCTGATAACCAATGCAATGGCTACAATGGCTTTGTCCAGTGTTAAAAAACTGTGTTTTTTGGCAATACTTACACACCATGAAAAATTGGAAGCAGAAGAAGAACGAATTGTAGCACTCCTCCAACGAAAGTCGACTAGCACTATCTTCCGATGTCGAGAGAATGAAGGGGCATTCAATATTTTGATTACGAGACACCTTCTCGATGATGGTGACAAATTTCAGGAATATTTTCGATTCTCGCCCGACCAGTTTTCTTTCCTTCTGTCTCTCGTTAAGCAAAACGTGACAACTACACCTTGCCGCCGAATTTCGAAGCCTATAACACCTGGAGAAAAACTAGCTCTCACCTTGAGGTATGTGCACTTAGATGAAATTATTATTATTGTTGGTACTTTTATCGTCAAAGTCAGATTTTTGATAACTAAGTTCACAAATCTTCCAAACCCTAAGAATTTTTCAATCAAATTCAAAAGTTTCAAATCGACTTCAGCACGGGAATGCGAATGGGCCGGAATTTTACATTTCCGACCTCAAAATCCTTTGGAAGCTTTGTGAACTTTTTTGGAAAGTTAAGATCTTTCGACTGTTTTTTTTTAAATGAGATGCTTTGACCATTGTCCATTACCGTTTCATACCTAATTATTAAGGAAAAATTGTGAATGCGGAATAACTAATGCCAAATTTAAAATGGACATTTCTGAATTTGACTAGGAATTCGTATATTTACGCATTCATAATTATTTCAGGAAAGTATTGGTAAATAAAATGCCTTGAGGAAAATATTATAGAAATTTATAAAGCAAAAGAAGCACAAAGCTATATATGAAAATGAAAAATAACAAACGAAAATGTAATTTACAATGCAAAAAAAGAAAAGGTTTTTCACATTCATTGAAACAAATGGTTCACTAACAATTATCGTTTGAAAGGGCCATCTGAAAAGTGTTATCAATTACATTGTTTTCGCACTCATAATATTGTTGAACACTTGAAGCTGTGGTTGTGGAACGCAAAGAAGATGACGTTGATGACGAGCCTCCGTAATAATTGCTACTTGAATAAGTCGCGAGTGGAATATTTTCATAATAGGCGAGCCTTTGTACATTTGCTTCTTCCAAAGTCATCACAGTAGAGAAGATTTTTTTTTTCGCTTCAATAATGAGAGCTGGTCTGAATTTTTTAACGGTCTTAGCCATGGTCTTGAAAAATAAGTCAATTTCGTCTTCAGACTCAATCTCTACAAATTTGTCTAAATATTTTTGTAAATGCTCACGGTCATTACGCCTTTCTGTAACGAGTTCTTTCAGAATAGACTTTTCCTTTGCTTTCTTGCTAGATGGTTTGGGGAAGTCGTCCCGCCCATCTGGAAGTTTGCGGTCCGGAAGAGACTGTGGACTGTCAACAGGTTGTTCAGGTTGTTGGGGCGCTGTATCACTCTCCTCAACGCTGATGGTGTCGTCAACCTCTGCTTCCGGAGTTTCTTCGGTAGCATGTTGTGTATTGGCGTTAGAAAAGGTGCGGCGTTCATCCTCTGCAGTTTCTAAAAACCGGAGTCGATCCCAGTATAGAGCTCTTTTCTTGCCAGCTGCTGATCCAGTTGCCATGTCTTTTTCATTTTTCCTCTGTTTCTTATAATGGTCGCGGATACTTTTCCAACGGATCTTGCATTGCGAACCTGGAATCATAACAAATTATAGAACTTTATACTTGGTCACAATAATAAATAAGATAATAGATACGAAAATAATGAACAATCAAATGCTAATATCACAAATTCGTTTAAGCGGACACTAAATAGCGCATAAAACTTAACGTTTCGCCGTCGTTCGACAGCTTCGAAGAATAGTGAAAAATATTTTTCACTTCTGACGAAGGTGTCGAACGACGGCGAAACGTTAAGTTTTGTGCGCTATTTAGTGTCCGCTTAAACGAATTTTTGATACAATTTTCATCGGACACGAACCAGCTTTAACAAATGCTAATAATTTTTTGTTAACAGTATTCTTTTTTTTTTAATAATATATTATCTATTATTTTCCAGGTATCTTGCAACAGGAGAATCCTACCATTCGCTCCAATTTTCACATCGCATATCGGTGTCTGAGATAAGCAAAATTATCCCCAAAGTTCTCAAGGCCTTGAAAGAAGTCTTACTTCCCAGATTTTTACCACCTTCCGACCAGATCGACTGGAAAAAGAAAGCAGAAGAATTTTGGAAACCACGGCTTCCTAGATTAGTAAAGCCCAGTGTGCTTTACCCGGCTAGCCGCATTTCAAAAAAAGTTGTTCCTGGAAAAATGACCTTGACGCACTGTACTGTATCGCCCTCTGGACAATTTTCAAGTAACTACGTGTACACGTCAATTTGAAATATTTATGATTTGACGGACAATTCAAATAATTCATTTTAAATTTGATTTCGTTATAAAAAAAAATGCCTTTACGACGGAGATGTTGCGTAAGCAATTGCAATTCGGAAGACAATGTTTCTTTCCATTGCATACCAGCAAATATGGAAGTAAATTTAAAATGGAAAGAGATTTTGTTAAATCATACAGGTACAACATTAATGCTGTAAAATTACTTTATGTTAAAAGTCGTTACGTTTCTTTAGATTTTGCACCTTTATCGGAGTATGCGGTAGTTTGCAGTAAACATTTCTCCCACGACAGTTTTTTAGTTACGCAGAAACGTAAATTATTAACTGCAGAAGCTGTGCCTTCTATATTTGAGGTTTATTTATTAAAATATACACATACATATCAATTACATTAAATAATAATTTTAGTTTGTCGATGAAAATCTAACTTGTTTGGAAAATTTAACGCCTGAAGTACCATATAAAATATCTGGTGCAACTCAAACATCAGCACCAACCATTGAAATAAAAGATCTAATATATACTAATAAATGTTTCACATAAAAATTAAGACGTTTACAAATACAGTATAATAAAATGAAAGAAGAATTACAAACACAAAAGCAGAAAACACAAAATGTATATTGGAAACATTTAGAACAAATTACAGAAGACGCCAATCAAATGAATCCTCGTGCAACATTCATATTAGATCAAATTCGAAATTATAAAAAAAAGCTTCCCAGATGGTCTGAGATTACAATTCGACATTGTATTGCTTGGAGATTTTGTTCACCAAAAGGATATAAATTTCCAAGTAATTCAATTCTTAGGTTACCAAGTCATACCACTCTAAAGAAATATATGGGAACTGACAACAAAAATTTAATCAAGGATCGTTTAACATCAGAAATTAAAACGTTACGTGCCTCAGAGAGAGTATGTTCACTAATTCTTGACGACATGGCAGTACGTGAAGCAGTGTTTTATTCCAAAACAGAAGATCGTATATTTGGCTTAGAGACTATTCCTCAATCTCATGATGAAATAGGAAATAAACCTGTTATTGCTAATCAACTGCTTTGCTACGTAATTCAGGGAATGTCAACAAAATATATAATACCAGCAAATTACCATTTTCATAGACATTTAAACAGCAAAGATTTATACAAATTAACATTAGACGTTTTAAAATTACTGTCCGACTGTGGTTTTATCGTGATAAGAATGGTAGCTGATAACCACAGATCCCATGTAGCTCTTTTCAAGCATTTCGGCAATGGAATGCTTAAAAATGTTGTTTCGCATCCTTACAATCCAGGACTTGAGCTATTCTTCAGTTTTGACCATTGTCATGCAATAAAAAATGCGAGAAATTTAATGCTGGCTCATGACATGACATCATCCGATGGCATAATTTCAGCTAAATACCTCTTTGATTTGGCTGAAATTCAAGAACACCTTGTGATTAAACCAGTTAGATACTTAACAAAGAAACATCTTTACCCTTCTAATTTAGAGAAAATGAAAGTGAATTTGGCTGTTAATCTGTTTTCTCCTCAAGTAACAGCAGCTTTAACCGACTCGTAAGTATATTTTTGCGTTATTTTAGTTTTGTAAAACCAGCTTCAGTATATTTGTTCACAAATACAAAGTGGTCAAAAATAACTGTTTAAGTTGGCAATACAATTAAGAACATTTTTTTATTCGGTTATTTGCAACAATGCAACCGGATGTATGTTTTGTTGGTTTATTTGACATAACCAAAACAGCGACAAGATTGTAGGTTTTGGGAGTAGAAACTGGTAGAAACTAGCGTTTTAATTTGAATTTGAAATGCCAAATGAAGCTTGTAAAGTGAAAGCTGTCAGTGTCAAGCTGTCAACAACCGGAAGTAACTCCAGTTGTACCATTTAAAAATAAAATTCAGCTCTGCCAACTCAAACAGTGATTCTTGACCACTTTGTATTTATGACAATCAAGCAACATTAGTCCGCTACGAACCATTGGTAAATCAAAGTCAGGCATACAATAGCGAAAAAATTATTTACTTTTCTTTACACCCGATGGTACCTGCATATTATTTTCCTTTCTTTATAGGAAGTATTTTTTTCAGATATCTGGCTCAATGGAAAGAAAAATGTATACGTGCAACATTTGCAAAGTCTCGTTTTTAAGAATAACAGCATACAATCGTCACTTAATTTTACATAAAAATGAAATACATGGCAGGTTTTGTTGCCTATACAAATCGTGCTCAATGGAATTTAAAAAATATAATAATTTCAAAACTCATGTCTTTAGGCATCACTCTGTCAATTCTGAATTGCATGTACTGTGTAACACAAATATATTTTTTCTACTTTGCGTTCACAATGAACTCATTGTGACACCAAAAACAGTTTCACAATGAAGCTCATTGTGACACTGTTTTTGGGGAAATTTTAGTCATTTTTAATTGAAAATATTTAATAGATTTTACAAAATAACTCAATAACTTATTTGTTACTTAACAATATACTCACAATGAAGCCTGGATAAGAAAAATTAATAACTTGTTAATGTGACTTTTGATTAAAACGAAAGGTTTTCAGTGTTGCCACGCATTACATCTAAAATTCCCCATATACTAAGAAGATCCAATATTTTTCATATTTTTGTTGAATAAGTGACGCAAAGTAGAAAAAATAGTATATTATACACGTTTCACAAGAGGCATTGTAACACTCGTTCCGTTGGGGCACTCCTAGCTCGCTACGATTCGCTAGTCATACCCCAACCCCACTCGTGTTACAATAAGCCTTCTTGTGAAACTTGTATAATAATATACTATTGTGTAGTGTGCCACTACCAGTTAAACAATAGGTCAAAGAAACATTTTATGTCACACATGTTTAATCATATTATAAAAGGTGAATTTTTTCAATGTCCATTTTCAGAACAGTGTAAAAAATATGTTTGCTATAAAACGATTTCCTCATTTAAGACACATATGTTCAGATACCATAATTCTACTATGAGTATTGATGATAGTATAACCTCTAATGCACTTAATCACATCAACACACATTCATCAGAATTTCCTTTAGATATACAAGTTATAGATAGTGAACTAAATTGTACAGAAATTACAGATGAAAATGATAAATTAAAGACAAGTTATTTATCGTCTCTTTGCTCTATGTATTCAACATTGGAATCAAAATATTTTGTACCAATTCGTGCAATTCAAACTCTCATTGACAGCTTCTCAAATGCTCGGGATATTTTTAATTTACGATTGAAAGACATTCTCGAAAGTCGTGGTATTAATGATGCAGAAACAATAATTCGGAAATCAGATATTTTTGATGTGGCGCACAACAATAAAAACGGTGTACTGCGTTCGGATTTTGCAAGAAAAGTTTTATAAAACACAATTTAATTATGTAGAGCCTGCACAAATATTTTTTGGGAAACTTTGAACTATCTTATTCATCATGGTGGTGCAGAATATTCTCACTTCAAAGACTGCATTGCAACAGTAAAATATATGGAAAACATGTACAAATACTTTCAAATTCACGATGTCAGCAATAAAACTCAATACATCCATCAAAGAGAACCTAACACTGCTCCATACACAGATATTCAAGATGCACGTCTTTCATGGCTGCTTAATGAATTTACCTATTTTATTGCTGACATACAGTTTACATCAAGAGAAGCAGGTATGGCTGGATTAACTAACGAAACAGCAGAAGCTTTAGTTTTCACAGCCAGAAGCACATCTCTCTGCATCCCATATTTGATTCGTGATTTAAATTTTCATTATGTGTTAACCAGGTGTTTTAGTTCTGATGCTGTCGAATCAATTTTTGCAAATATTCGACTTCGTGGTGGTTCAAATGACTTGACTGATTGTAGAGCAGCTGAATATGCACTACGGCAAATTTTAAAAAGTGGTTTGATTGAAAATGTAAACACCAGTAACACGAAGAGTAAAGTTCATTATGCCAGCACTGCAAAACTTGGAAATATTCAGGAAAATTTAGAAGATAATGAAATTAGCATTACCTTAAGCGAGATAACAATTAAGAAATTGGAGATGATGAGGGAGTTTGAAGGCAGTTATTTAGGTTCTCTTTCGATTGAATCTGCAGCAATTGCATTTTTATGTGGATATTTAATCATGAAAGTTGAAGAGTCTGTGGAATGTAATTCATGTTTGTTTACTCTGCATGATGATTCTTGCAAGAAAACCAGTCCTCTTCTTGACTTGATCTATAACCAGGACAGAGGAAAACTGAATTATCCCTCTGAAAAGTTTGTTGGCTTAATTCATTATGTAATACAAGTTATCCTAGAGATATTACCAAGCTTACCTAAACAAGAACTGGAAATAATTTTAAAAAGAGTAATTGTCTCATATCTCAGTGGTAATCCCATGTTCTCATGTGAACTGCACAACGCCAATATTTGTAACATTATTATATCGAAATTAATACCTCCACTGTTCACAAATTTTTGTAATCTGCAAACACAAAACATAAGAAAAAAAAGTAATAATATTTACACAAAAAAACGAAAACTTTTAAAATTAAATTAAACTTTACAACTTTACCTACCGTGTCTAATTTTAGCCTGTTAATAACAGCTACGGATTGATAAGTCCAAAATAAATCATTTCTTGACAATAAACCACTTCATCTTCAGAATGAAAATATATTATACAATAACTCAGCAACTCAACTGCTACGGTTACCTGAACAGGCCCTATTGATTTAGTTGAAGCAACAGTTCCAATGTGTCAGATCTGAAGTTGCAAACTAATAATAAATTATTTTCAAATGTACAAAATACACATAACTTGCAATGCTTAATGGTGTCTTCCACTTAGCATTAAATTTTATGCTTCAATCACATCAAAACTCATAGTCAGAATTGAAGATTTCATCGTTATGCAAACACCCATCACAATAACCATTGCCAAAGCCAGCCGGACCAAAGCTTAATAAACGATCATTGCTGATCGTGTTGATACTGCTGCCATTACACAATTTATTTAAGAGCACTAATAAACTTATGATCATGACTTACTTCAACATCATCCAAAATCAACTTTGAAATCGTGACTTGACAAATAAGAAATGTCAAATGATGTTTTACTGTACTGTAGCTCCCTCTAAGCACAGAAAAATAGCTTTGAACTAAGAATGCGGCTAGCCGGATGAAGCACACTGGGGCTTCATTAATCCAGGAAGCCGTGTTGGAAACATTGGAGTTTCCCCAATGTCGTCGCTGCAATCGATGGAAAACACGTCAGGATTGTAGCACCTAACCATTCCGGAAGTTTATACTTCAATTATAAAAGTTACTTTTCGATTGTTCTCCTCGCAATGGTAGATGCCAATTATAAATTTCTGATTGTTGACGTTGGTTCTTACGGCAAAGAGGGAGATGCAGGAATATTCACAAAGTCAGAAATGGGAAAATTAATAAGAAATGGGTCATTTTTTCCACCTGTGCATTGCCCAATTCAGACATTGTATTGCCTCATGTCGTAGTAGGAGATGAAGCCTTCAGATTGGACGAACACGTCATGAAACCATATTGCAAAACACAAGCATTGGAAGACTCTCAAAAAAGGATATTTAATTACCAATTGAGCAAAGCACGAAGGGTTTCTGAAAACGCTTTTGGTATTTTGTGTTCGGTGTTTCGAATTTTTTTCATACCTATTAATGCGAAGCCTGAAACTGTGGATGTCATTATCTTAGTTTGCTGTTGCTTACACAACTTTCTGAGGGAAGAGTACCTGGTGAAACATCCTTTTCATAAAGAACCACAAAATTGTGATTTGCCAAGGGACAACATGATACCCTTCGCTAGAGGAGGAGGCTATGCAAAAGCTGACGGGTTTTTTGTGAGACAGCAATTCACTAATTTCTTCAATCGTTAACCTTTTCCAGTTAATGGTTTTTGTCAGTCAGTACTTTTACTATGTTAAGTGTCTTTGATTTTGATACATATTATAACAATCCATATTATTAAAATAAATAATGATTTTTTCAACATGGTACTTACTTGTTTTTTCAATTTTCTTTCCAATTTCCTTCCAAACCAAATCTTTCTTGAATTGGTTTTTCCAATCTCCGTCCGCCATATTCCACAATAATTGATGCCCAGACACCAATTCGATGTCTTGCTCCGCCGAAAACCGTTCCATAGGCATTTTGAAGAACACACACTGAAATTAATGGACTTTTCGCAACGTGGCGCGTGATGACTGCTAATGAAGCACGCAAACGTAATACGCTAGCGGAGTGCGCCGGCGCAATTCGTAATCCGCCTTAAAGGAAAACGGAAATGTACTTTCCCATTGCACGAGTCTATGATGCGATCCCGTCGGCGTATTACGTCCTCCGCGTCGGAAATAATACGCCGATTGCCGATTGGAAAACCTACCTTTAGCGTTAAACGCGGGATTTCATCGCTGGTATTGTTGCGTTAACGCAAAATGTCAAACCTACTAAAATGTCAAAAAATTAGTACATAGGTTATGTTACGGATTGTTTGAATTTGTTTTGGATTTTGTCTACAAAATGGATGAATACCAAGAACTTGGTCTTATTTCACTATACAGTAAGCGCAATAAATACCCTAAAAGAAGGAACAGGCGCTGGCACGTGCATCCAATAAATTTAAATCGGTACAATCAAGGAGATTGGCACCATTTGGTACAAGAATTACGGTTAGATTCTGAAAGGTTTCAGAATTATTTTCGTTTAAATATATATAGCTTTGACAAGTTATTGTCCTTGATAGGACCTCGTTTAACTAAAATAGATAATCATAGGATACCTATTCCTGCTGGTGCTCGTTTGGCCATCACTTTGCCAAGGTAAGGTTTGAGGTAAGGTTTAATTTCATTTTGCAGAATGCATTCATTCATAACAAGTTTTGCGTTTTAAAGGTTTCTTGCAACTGGAGATACCATGGCTTCATTAAGTTTTAGCTACCGTACAGGTAAAACTACAGTGCGTAACATTATTAATGAAACTACAATAGCAATATGGGATGTGCTTCACTCAAAAGTTTTTATGGTGTTTACTGAAAGGAACTGGAAAAATGTCAGTACAAAGATCTACGACAAATGGAATTTTCCACACTGTTTGGGTTCTTTAGATGGAAAACATGTAATGATAGAGGTATTTACTATTCTTTAAACTGTTTATTAATGTCAATTTGATATACTGTTTGATGTTTCTAGGCACCACCAAACTCAGGATCAATGTATTATAATTACAAAAATGCACACAGTATACTGCTGATACACTGATGCATTGCTGATGCAGATTATAAAGTTATCATGGTAGATATAGGTTCACCAGGACATAACAGCGATGGAGGTATATTCAAAAATTCATTAATGGGCCAAGCTTTCGAAAATGGACAACTAAATATACCTGGACCCTCAGAACTTAACACATACTTTTGAAATGCCACATGTTCTGGTCGCTGATGAAGCTTTTCAGTTAACTGAATACCTGATGCGACCATATCCAGGCCGTGGTGGTTTGGATTTAGAAAAGGCAATCTTTAATTACAGATTAAGTCGCTGCCGGCGCTTAATAGAAAATGTGTTTGGGATTATCTGTGCAAAGTTTAGAATATTAAGAAAGCCTATTATTGCAAAAGTTGACAATGTCACAAAGTACTTGCAAGCAATTGTCTGTCTACACAATTTCATAATAGATGAAGAAAAGAGTAATGACATAAATAATAGAAGTTATATTCAAAATTTAGTTGACTACGAAGATAATAATAGGCAGGTTATAGAAGGAGCTTGGAGAAAAGAAGGATATGGATCTGGATTGCAAAACATCAGTGGCAGTAGAATGAGTAGTAATCGATCAACTGCTTTGGCTGGAGAAATACGAAATATGCTATCTGAGTATTTCTTAACAGATGAAGGTGCTGTACAATGGCAGTGGGATGCAATTTAAAAATTATACTTTTTATGTAAATCTGAGTCCATCCAAAACGTACACTAGAGGCCTGCACGAGTACATACAGAATCGTTCGAGTACGATGCGAATACTCATTTGACGATTACAACGATGCATATTGATGATACGTATAATGTACGCATATGACGAATAGTAATTGGCATCGGTATCGTTGTGAATAGTAATCGGCATCGTCAGGTAATTTTTAGTTATGTAATCATGAAAAACAATCGTTGGCAGCCTTTCGAGGTATTATTGAGTTGCATGTGTGTGCATTGTCATATAAATCCTTAATTCGTTATTAAATTGCACAATTAAAAATTGCATGACAGACGATTAAGGAGTATTCTCACTTACGCGACAGCGAGCTTCACTGCACTGCACTTCATTGTGCTACCTCTAAAGGTTTAAACGTGTTTCTATGAAGCCGTTCTCACCTATGCTGCGCTTTACGCGGCTTCGCCGCGCTTGCCGCTGCTGCACGCTTCGTATGGCCGCTGTACCTTTCCACGCTGCATTTGTAGTACGGTGATGCCCACGTGGACTCGACAAACATAAAAAAACGCATGCGTACTGCAGTTTCTGTCTTTATTAAAAATTGGAATTGTGACGATTCAAGTATACCGAAGTAATATTTACCGAGTGTGAAATATTGTGGTGTGCATTATGGCTCGCATGGAAGAAAAAAATGTAGAAAAACTAATTTTATTAATTAGAGAATACTCTGAACTATATGATATGAGTGATAAAAATTATAGCAACCAATTGCGAAAAATTCTTTCAAATAACGTGGCGTACACCATCAGCAGAGAGGTTCTGTCGCGCACTGAAGCTTTGATTTTGCAGTGCAAGTGAGAATGCAGTGTCGAATTCTTGTCGCGTTGAAGCAAGCTGCAGTGCAGTGCAGTGAAGCTCGCTGTCGCGTAAGTGAGAATACTCCTTTACTAATGAGTAGTATCGTTACAATGCCTGCGATGCGATGATGCCCACGATGCTGCATTTACGATTACATACTCGCATCGCCATGTAGGTAATCGGCGATTATTAACCGGTTATATTTTTACTTACTCGTGCAGGTCTCTAGTGTACACTACAGTTGTCTCCTTTCCATAAATATTTACTGTGTAATTAGGTATACAAAAATATTTTTGAAAATTCTCTAGATATAATCTCTTCCTGTAATTACAATAAAAATCTAAATAAAATGCTATCTATTTATTTTCCTAGATGTATCAATATAAAAGTTGTGATTTCATTTTGTTTCATAAATTAACTCCATAATTTTTATTTGTACCTCTAAATTCTTTCGTGGGTCCAAAGCTTTTAAATGGTCAACTAGACTTCTACAAAAGTGGTTCGTAGAATCAAGCTTTGTATTAAGAGCTTTTAATGCAGCATCCTCAAATGGTGTACTTTCTATTTTTCTTTTTCTGCTACTATTGCCGCTACCTACATACATAAACTTGTATTATTTTTATTATTATTTCTGTAACTAACAATTTAACCTACTCTCTGAACCTGATGGTGACATAAGGTCTGTTGTAGTATGTTGTGGTGTGTTCTGGTCTACTTTTTTTGAATGTTCATTATTTGTGCCTTTATTGGGAACATTTGATATGATGCTGAAATAAAAATAACTGTAAATAAATATTTCATTAGTAATAAAATTTTAATGCACCTAGATTTAGTTAATGTATCACTAATAAATTCCAAACTAGTGTAGTATTTCCATTTCGGTTTTTCTGTAGGTGCTTCACTACCAGATGGGTGTTTTTTTATTGTATACACCTCTAAGGGAAATGTACCGATCCATTAGGTTTTTGAACTTCATTGGTAACTGTTTCAGTTCTATCGCACCTAAACGTATGACAGAAAATATACAAATCACTGAACAAGTAAGTGATATTATTATCGTACCATTAATATCTTCATAGACCTCAATCCATAATTTATTCACCATGGCCTTGGAACGATTTTTCAATGGAATCCTGAAATCATATAAAGCAGGTCTCTTGCTTACAGCTGCTATTAGAAGTTCTGTTTCATCCAATGCGGATGTAGTAGCAGACTCAGCGGAATCTTGGTCACCAGCAAATTCTACATCTTCGCCGTTACGTTAAACATATGCTCAGATCACAAAACATATATAAAAACTTACCAGTATGTAAATATAACACTATATTTATGTTGTAACCTACCTGCCCATTATATATTATCGCTAATAATATATCTTATGTCTTTATTTTGTAGACATATATGCATTTCGGCATTATCAATTTCTTCCCTACATGTGAAACACCCTATTAATTCGTATGTAGCCATTTTCATTAACTCAGGTATTTCACTACATTACAATATTTTTAACTTGTAAGTCAAAAATCGGGGTTATGTAGTACACAACGCTCGCTTTTACCGCAAAAAATAGAACAAAATTCAATTCCCAGCGTTATCGCAAGCTTTACGCGCGGCTTTGTATTTGAATTAACCAATCACAGTAACTATTGCGCTTAATGCTAACGCGTAACGCGTGACACAAAACGCACCTTTACAGTGCCAGTTTAAATTTAAGCTGAAGCTTAAACCACTACCAACGATTATTTCAACGAGTGTTCTTAAGGGTTTAAGCTTTGGCTTAATGTTAAGCTGCACTTGTATAACTAGGCCTATATGAACCATTAATATGAGACATTTTCAATTATTTTGCTCTGAGATTGCTACACATGCTTCTAATTAGGTACCTCTACTATATCATCACTATCAAATAGTGAAGTAAACACCGTTTTAATATTTATTAATTCCAAAACTAATGCAATTATTGGGTCATCCTTTATACCCTTATACGGCCCGCCACCAGTACCTCTTAATCCTAATCGCTCATTAGCAGCAATTCTCCTTGCCTCGATTTTCAAGTTTTCATACTTTGATTGTAGCTGCTGTAAAGTCCTATAGGCAGAAACTTGTCTCGATTGCGGGGCGTCGGGAAGAGTGTTGGGATTGCATAAGCTCAGGATTTTTTTCCTTTCTCTTTCCTTTCGGGTGTTGAAGTTTTGGGTTGTTCTTAGTGGTTTGGAGAAGGTAATTAGTTGAGATTTTGTACATTGGCCAAGGCGAGTTCGGTCGGTTAGCGTTCCGCGGTACGCCTGTATATTTCTACCCGGGGTGAGAAGGTGTCAAGGGTTCGGGGCGCTCCCGTATTAAGGGAAACGGGAAAGTGCTCATTCGCTGGAGCAATTGCGCGGATTTCCCGTTGGGGGCGAGTGAAACGGTGGCGAATTTGTATATAAAACAAATAGCATGTTCTTGATGTAATTGTAAATTTAAATCACAAACAAATGTACATTTATTAGAAATTGTAGGCGGAAGCAGAATTGCCGGGCCTGAAGGTACGGTTACGGACAGTCCATAAGCATTTAACAAGCGCGGGTGGTCATAAATTCTTGTCGCAATTGAGCCATTCTCAATTTTTCTCGAACTGACTGTTACATAAATCTGTCACGCGAGCTTCTAATGCACGTCTTTCTTTACAAATGTGGCAATTCGACACGCATAAGTAAAATTAAGAGAATACAGCTATTGAGAATGATACTTGCACAAGTCACCGGAAATATAAAAACGTCAGAGTATTTTGAAAATTTAGTAGTTACAGACGTTGAAGTCACATGTGGAGCCCTTCCGGGTGGCCCTTGTGAGCGCGTAGAAAAACACATTCCCAGAAACTGCAGGGCGTGGATTTTTCTAAATGCTGGACGCAATCCTATTGGTCAAAGGGTGTTTTGAATTTTGGTTTCTGATCGAAGGAAGGGGCATTCATTCTGGGCAGCTGAAAAAAATGAATATAAAAATTACAGACAGATAGCTACGGGCTTTTGAAACGATCGGTCGTATCCATTGGGCTTGGCAACTTGCTTTGAGTTACTTACTTGTTTCTTTGATTTATTTTCACAGTAGAGTATAAATTAATTAGTCCGGTACGTCTAAATACCAGTGGTTTGAGAGGCAATTAAATACAATTAAATAACACGGTCTCGTGACGGGTAATTTAATCGCGTAGTGTAATTAAAACTTGGTGCAGTGCGTGGATTGGATTCTTATTTCGCGGCGCGGATTTAGGTAATTTGCTCTAATCTGTATCTTTATTCGTTACATATTTGGTGGTATTAAATGATTAAAATTCCATAATCTATAAATTTCAATACTTGCTTGTCTTGTGAAATTTATTCTTAGTTTTAATTTGCATCCGAGCCAAAGTTAAAAGTAAATAAGTTGCATCCACACTAGTGGAGTTGATTAACCATTGTTATATAAATCATTAAACTAGTTTGTTTGGCGTGTCTGTAATTTAGATCGACCAGAGGCAGTCAACCGACGCTTTCAATTTATAGTGCAATTCATATACAGTGTACTTTTGGAAAATTAGTTAATTCCCTTTTGCGATATTCTCTTGCAAGTTGGAAACACTCAAACAAAGTGTTTTCCGATTTGCGCAGGGAAATAGATTGGTTTATACCACTGGTCTAAGGCAAGTTTAGATCTGCCGCTAAAACCAAGTGTGACCAGCACAAATTAATTCCCAAAATCAAGGCCAATCAGTTGCGTTACTAGTGCAGTAAAGTTAAGAGGCCAACCAATTCTGAATCACATAGTCATAGCCATCTTCTCAACCGAGTTTCCATCACACCCTGTGTGTGGACCAAAGTGTAGTCTTTGTCGGGAGATCTGCGGGTTAATTAGAAGTAATTCGCTGTGAGACCGAAAGATCATAACTACCCATAGTAGAGTATCAAATAAAACGGTCAAACATTCCATTGCGCATAGTGTTAGATCATCGTCGAAAACAACGCAATCAGAGGTTAACAAATAAAGCGGGAGTCACTGAACCCCCACCTCAATAAGCGATAGGAGCGGTCGAGCAATCTCCCCCCTTCGCAGCGTTATTAGGTTAGCAATAAATCGGGCCATTGCGCCTCCACAGGAGGGCTTCCCTTGAAAAACTAGCGATTACTATTGATTCTCTCGCAAATTGATCGCCTGGGCGGCATTTTGTATCACATACTTCCCCGAATATCTGATTAATTAATTCATTACGTTCATTAAGGAAGTACACTATAGGCACACAGCCGCACTGTGCACTGGTTGATATACAGAGCGTGTCCTTGAGTACGATTGAAGTGTTAAACACGAGTACCAAGACAAATATAATTTTTGAAAACAAATTAATTGTTCATTTAAATTGAATAACAAGTCCACAAGTATTGTTTGGGACAAGCATAAACCCACCAGCTGTGTAATTGAAAACGGTTAGTTCGTCACGATATTCGAACGAGAAAGCCGTTAAACGAATTCTACTGTATTTCTTACAACTCGTAAATTTTTTGTGTTTCTCTGTATTGGATTTTCACTACAAGGTTTTTCGCTCAATTTTCTAGGCTGCAGTGCGTCTAGAAATCGGAGTTTTCCCTTGTTTGCAATAAATAATTAATTAAATTTAAGTCCGTATTTTATTTATACGTATCCAATTCCCGCTATCTCATAGTTATTATCGTCTCACCAGGATTAGAACCAGGGAACCGGCATAAGCAGAATCCGTCACTAATTAACGATCACGAGCCATTAATTATTGAAAGTTGTTTGTAAATAGCAACAGAGGGAACTCCGGGAAGTTCTTAGAGAGAGATCGCCGCAGGGGGCGTAGTGTTATGGTAGGTCAGCTAGTGCACCCGTAGAATTGAAAAGATAAGCGCCGTCTGGCCGACGGACAATAGGGCAGTAAAAACCCTGCCTCTTTTCTTGGAAATTCCGACCGAGTTACCCTTAAAGTAAATACGCGTTAAATTATTGCAGACGGCAATATTCCAGTTGCCAGTCAATTCATTTGCTAATAAATTAAATTTGTTTATTTGTTTGGATTTATTTATTACTTATTTCGTTGTCCGTAAAAGGTCAACAAACAGGCTAGCACATCGGCGTGTTACAAGCCGGAGGTAAGTTCGAAGTTTGGTGTAGTGCAAATCATGTTTTTTACATATTTATTTTTTATTTGTAGCGATATCTTCAATCGTTCAACGGGAAGAACTTAAACTTGAAGATCGAAAGAAATATAGAATATGTGATGTTCATTTTTCTAATGAAATGAAAGTTCCTGTGTACCACAGCAAGACCAACTTGAAGAGATTAGCTGTACCAAATATACATACACCAAGTAAATATGTCCTATCACTTATTGTTAGTTCCATTGAAGTGTAGAAGTGTCAACAAACAGGCTAGCACATCGGCGTGTTACAAGCCGGAGGTAAGTTCGAAGTTTGGTGTAGTGCAAATCATGTTTTTTACATATTTATTTTTTATTTGTAGCGATATCATCAATGGTTCCGAATCGTTCAACGGGAAGAACTTAAACTTGAAGATCGAAAGAAATATAGAATATGTGATGTTCATTTTTCTAATGAAATGAAAGTTCCTGTGTACCACAGCAAGACCAACTTGAAGAGATTAACTGTACCAAATATACATACACCAAGTAAATATGTCCTATCACTTATTGTTAGTTCCATTGAAGTGTAGAAGCTGTTTTGATACTTTGATACCGCATAATTTTTTAAATTTTTTATCAACTCTTGCCATGGAATTTACATGGCATGTCGTGGCTTTACTGTAAATCAGCTTAAAGGAGTGCAATGATGTACTTTTCACTTAAGCTAAGACATGCTGTCCATATCTCATGGCAAGAGTTGATAAAAGATTTAAAAAATCACTCGGTATATTTGTTTAAGGTGAAATGAAGTTATTGATTATTTTTTCTAATAAGATTTCAAAAGGCTTACCTGGACCTTCGGAAGAGCAGCATATCAAGGAAAACTTGTCCCAGCCTTTAGGGGTGGATCAAATTAAGCAAAGCATGTCAGAACCCTCAACGGAAGTAACTGTTTCAGAATATAATGCTGAATTTGAAAACGTAGTAGCTTCTCCAGAGAACCATAAGACAAATGGTAATACTTTTATTGATTTCTTTAATTATTAGATTGTTCGGAAAAAAATGTCGTTTTCTTTTTAATTCAGAATGTTTATACCTACACACAAGTATGTAAATTTTGATTACACATAATACGACATATTTTTCCGAACAACCTAATATTAAATTGGGTATTACGTAAATTTATGACGAATATTTTTTTGCAGAAAGAAGCCCTTCATCTCTCAAAACTGTGTCTCCAAGAACACCTAAAAACCGCATAGGTAAATGACATAACTGAAGATTGCACATTTGCTTAATGCTATTGTATTTCAGGTCTTCGAAAGTCTATACATTTATTGAATTCAGTTGATATCACCAGACAGAAACAGCTGACACCCAGAGCCAAGAAAATGTATACAGTAGCTAAAAATATGATCAAAACTGTGAGAAACTGTCTGAATTTCGAAAATGCCACTGTACGAGAACGCCCCGGCAGGGGGGGACCCTGCTAACCGAAGCGTGGATCCAACGGCTTCGGCCGTAGGTGACCATTGTGGAAGTTTGATAGAGTCCCTATGGGTGTGACGAGCCCACCGTCCCGAGTTGGCGTACCAGCGCCTGGTTTGCACGGAACCTAATCTGCAGGTCGCGGCTGGTCCCGGCCGAACTTCCAACCAGTGAAGGCAACTGGTACCGTGGGGACCGGTTAGCCCGGAGGATACCCTCCCCTCCTCTGGAGTGGAGCGAGCAGAGGGGACCTCCGCCGGTCGACTGGGTTGGACTCACGGGGGCAGTGGTTGATAGCCCGCATGCTTGGGCCAGGGATGATGTCCATCCATCCCGACGTGTGAACTGCGGATCTCAGTTCCGGCACTAGCCTGGATAGCTAGTAGAGATTAGATAGGTCTCCCTTGACCAGAAGGGGCGAGGGGCGTGCATCCCCGGACCATTCTGGTAGCAGTGAGTTGGACGACACTTTAAAGTGTCAGCCACCAAAAGGTGGGCCCGCCCTGCGCGCTGATTGGGCGTATCTCAATCCGATGGCTCTGGTCGGGGCCCAAGCGGATAAGGGCTGGACGCTCAGGAGCCGCTTGATTAGGGCATGGTGTGTACGGGGGATGTGGTCTGGTCTGGTCTGTACGAGAACGCCCCGGCAGGGGGGGACCCTGCTAACCGAAGCGTGGATCCAACGGCTTCGGCCGTAGGTGACCATTGTGGAAGTTTGATAGAGTCCCTATGGGTGTGACGAGCCCACCGTCCCGAGTTGGCGTACCAGCGCCTGGTTTGCACGGAACCTAATCTGCAGGTCGCGGCTGGTCCCGGCCGAACTTCCAACCAGTGAAGGCAACTGGTACCGTGGGGACCGGTTAGCCCGGAGGATACCCTCCCCTCCTCTGGAGTGGAGCGAGCAGAGGGGACCTCCGCCGGTCGACTGGGTTGGACTCACGGGGGCAGTGGTTGATAGCCCGCATGCTTGGGCCAGGGATGATGTCCATCCATCCCGACGTGTGAACTGCGGATCTCAGTTCCGGCACTAGCCTGGATAGCTAGTAGAGATTAGATAGGTCTCCCTTGACCAGAAGGGGCGAGGGGCGTGCATCCCCGGACCATTCTGGTAGCAGTGAGTTGGACGACACTTTAAAGTGTCAGCCACCAAAAGGTGGGCCCGCCCTGCGCGCTGATTGGGCGTATCTCAATCCGATGGCTCTGGTCGGGGCCCAAGCGGATAAGGGCTGGACGCTCAGGAGCCGCTTGATTAGGACATGGTGTGTACGGGGGATGTGGTCTGGTCTGGTCTGGTCTGTACGAGAACGCCCCGGCAGGGGGGGACCCTGCTAACCGAAGCGTGGATCCAACGGCTTCGGCCGTAGGTGACCATTGTGGAAGTTTGATAGAGTCCCTATGGGTGTGACGAGCCCACCGTCCCGAGTTGGCGTACCAGCGCCTGGTTTGCACGGAACCTAATCTGCAGGTCGCGGCTGGTCCCGGCCGAACTTCCAACCAGTGAAGGCAACTGGTACCGTGGGGACCGGTTAGCCCGGAGGATACCCTCCCCTCCTCTGGAGTGGAGCGAGCAGAGGGGACCTCCGCCGGTCGACTGGGTTGGACTCACGGGGGCAGTGGTTGATAGCCCGCATGCTTGGGCCAGGGATGATGTCCATCCATCCCGACGTGTGAACTGCGGATCTCAGTTCCGGCACTAGCCTGGATAGCTAGTAGAGATTAGATAGGTCTCCCTTGACCAGAAGGGGCGAGGGGCGTGCATCCCCGGACCATTCTGGTAGCAGTGAGTTGGACGACACTTTAAAGTGTCAGCCACCGAAAGGTGGGCCCGCCCTGCGCGCTGATTGGGCGTATCTCAATCCGATGGCTCTGGTCGGGGCCCAAGCGGATAAGGGCTGGACGCTCAGGAGCCGCTTGATTAGGACATGGTGTGTACGGGGGTCTGGTCTGGTCTGGTCTGGTCTGTACGAGAACGCCCCGGCAGGGGGGGACCCTGCTAACCGAAGCGTGGATCCAACGGCTTCGGCCGTAGGTGACCATTGTGGAAGTTTGATAGAGTCCCTATGGGTGTGACGAGCCCACCGTCCCGAGTTGGCGTACCAGCGCCTGGTTTGCACGGAACCTAATCTGCAGGTCGCGGCTGGTCCCGGCCGAACTTCCAACCAGTGAAGGCAACTGGTACCGTGGGGACCGGTTAGCCCGGAGGATACCCTCCCCTCCTCTGGAGTGGAGCGAGCAGAGGGGACCTCCGCCGGTCGACTGGGTTGGACTCACGGGGGCAGTGGTTGATAGCCCGCATGCTTGGGCCAGGGATGATGTCCATCCATCCCGACGTGTGAACTGCGGATCTCAGTTCCGGCACTAGCCTGGATAGCTAGTAGAGATTAGATAGGTCTCCCTTGACCAGAAGGGGCGAGGGGCGTGCATCCCCGGACCATTCTGGTAGCAGTGAGTTGGACGACACTTTAAAGTGTCAGCCACCGAAAGGTGGGCCCGCCCTGCGCGCTGATTGGGCGTATCTCAATCCGATGGCTCTGGTCGGGGCCCAAGCGGATAAGGGCTGGACGCTCAGGAGCCGCTTGATTAGGACATGGTGTGTACGGGGGTCTGGTCTGGTCTGGTCTGTACGAGAACGCCCCGGCAGGGGGGGACCCTGCTAACTGAAACGTGGATCCAACGGCTTCGGCCGTAGGTGACCATTGTGGATGTTTGATAGAGTCCCTATGGGTGTGACGAGCCCACCGTCCCGAGTTGGCGCACCAGCGCCTGGTTTGCACGGAACCTAATCTGCAGGTCGCGGCTGGTCCCGGCCGAACTTCCAACCAGTGAAGGCAACTGGTACCGTGGGGACCGGTTAGCCCGGAGGATACCCTCCCCTCCTCTGGAGTGGAGCGAGCAGAGGGGACCTCCGCCGGTCGACTGGGTTGGACTCACGGGGGCAGTGGTTGATAGCCCACATGCTTGGGCTAGGGATGATGTCCATCCATCCCGACGTGTGAACTGCGGATCTCAGTTCCGGCACTAGCCTGGATAGCTAGTAGAGATTAGATAGGTCTCCCTTGACCAGAAGGGGCGAGAGGCGTGCATCCCCGGACCATTCTGGTAGCAGTGAGTGGACGACACTTTAAAGTGTCAGCCACCGAAAGGTGGGCCCGCCCTGCACGCTGATTGGGCGTATCTCAATCCGATGGCTCTGGTCGGGGCCCAAGCGGATAAGGGCTGGTCGCTCAGGAGCCGCTTGATTAGGACATGGTGCGTACGGGGGTCTGGTCTGGTCTGGTCTGTACGAGAACGCCCCGGCAGGGGGGGACCCTGCTAACCGAAACGTGGATCCAACGGCTTCGGCCGTAGGTGACCATTGTGGATGTTTGATAGAGTCCCTATGGGTGTGACGAGCCCACCGTCCCGAGTTGGCGTACCAGCGCCTGGTTTGCACGGAACCTAATCTGCAGGTCGCGGCTGGTCCCGGCCGAACTTCCAACCAGTGAAGGCAACTGGTACCGTGGGGACCGGTTAGCCCGGAGGATACCCTCCCCTCCTCTGGAGTGGAGCGAGCAGAGGGGACCTCCGCCGGTCGACTGGGTTGGACTCACGGGGGCAGTGGTTGATAGCCCGCATGCTTGGGCTAGGGATGATGTCCATCCATCCCGACGTGTGAACTGCGGATCTCAGTTCCGGCACTAGCCTGGATAGCTAGTAGAGATTAGATAGGTCTCCCTTGACCAGAAGGGGCGAGGGGCGTGCATCCCCGGACCATTCTGGTAGCAGTGAGTTGGACGACACTTTAAAGTGTCAGCCACCGAAAGGTGGGCCCGCCCTGCGCGCTGATTGGGCGTATCTCAATCCGATGGCTCTGGTCGGGGCCCAAGCGGATAAGGGCTAACTTGCTCAGGAACCGCTTGATGAGCGAACGGTGTGTTACAGGGAACTGAACTGGTCTGGTCTGGTCTGTACGAGAACGCCCCCGGCAGGGGGGGACCCTGCTAACCGAAGCGTGGATCCAACGGCTTCGGCCGTAGGTGACCATTGTGGACGTTTGATAGAGTCCCTATGGGTGTGACGAGCCCACCGTCCCGAGTTGGCGTACCAGCGCCTGGTTTGCACGGAACCTAATCTGCAGGTCGCGGCTTGTCCCGGCCGAACTTCCAACCAGTGAAGGCAACTGGTACCGTGGGGACCGGTTAGCCCGGAGGATACCTTCCCCTCCTCTGGAGTGGAGCGAGCAGAGGGGACCTCCGCCGGTCGACTGGGTTGGACTCACGGGGGCAGTGGTTGATAGCCCGCATGCTTGGGCTAGGGATGATGTCCATC
Organism: Dorcus parallelipipedus; assembly: GCA_958336345.1. Lineage (NCBI taxonomy): Eukaryota > Metazoa > Arthropoda > Insecta > Coleoptera > Lucanidae > Dorcus > Dorcus parallelipipedus. The sequence continues at coordinate 35,577,451 of OY284478.1, forward strand.
CATCCCGACGTGTGAACTGCGGATCTCAGTTCCGGCACTAGCCTGGATAGCTAGTAGAGATTAGATAGGTCTCCCTTGACCAGAAGGGGCGAGGGGCGTGCATCCCCGGACCATTCTGGTAGCAGTGAGTTGGACGACACTTTAAAGTGTCAGCCACCGAAAGGTGGGCCCGCCCTGCGCGCTGATTGGGCGTATCTCAATCCGATGGCTCTGGTCGGGGCCCAAGCGGATAAGGGCTGGTCGCTCAGGAACCGCTTGATTAGGACATGGTGCGTACGGGGGTCTGGTCTGGTCTGTACGAGAACGCCCCGGCAGGGGGGACCCTGCTAACCGAAGCGTGGATCCAACGGCTTCGGCCGTAGGTGACCATTGTGGACGTTTGATAGAGTCCCTATGGGTGTGACGAGCCCACCGTCCCGAGTTGGCGTACCAGCGCCTGGTTTGCACGGAACCTAATCTGCAGGTCGCGGCTGGTCCCGGCCGAACTTCCAACCAGTGAAGGCAACTGGTACCGTGGGGATCGGTTAGCCCGGAGGATACCCTCCCCTCCTCTGGAGTGGAGCGAGCAGAGGGGACCTCCGCCGGTCGACTGGGTTGGACTCACGGGGGCAGTGGTTGATAGCCCGCATGCTTGGGCTAGGGATGATGTCCATCCATCCCAACGTGTGAACTGCGGATCTCAGTTCCGGCACTAGCCTGGCTAGCTAGTAGAGATTAGATAGGTCTCCCTTGACCAGAAGGGGCGAGGGGCGTGCATCCCCGGACCATTCTGGTAGCAGCGAGTTGGAAGGCACTTATAGTGCACTTATAGTGGGCCCGCCCTGCGCGCTGATTGGGCGTATCTCAATCCGATGGCTCTGGTCGGGGCCCAAGCGAATAAGGGCTGGTCGCTTAGGAACCGTTTGATGAGCGTTAAGGTGTGTTAAGGGGTTTGGTCTGGTCTGGTCTGTACGAGAACGCCTGGAAGAAGCAAGAAACGTCAATCTCGAACAGTTTTTACAAGGCAAAGTTAATGGGATTACAATGACTTTCATTAAGTCCCAAATAGAACTCCAGAGCAAACGTAGCAAAGGTCGTCGCTTCAGTGTAGATGATAAGGTTTTTGCTCTCTCTTTATTGAAACAAAGTCCCAAGGGTTATCGACTTCTACAAAAAATGTTTGCTCTTCCATCGAAAAGAACACTAATAAATGTGCTAAACAAGACACCATTTACGAATCTTATCTTATCTTATGGTGTTATTAATTGACTGCACTAGTCTGTACTCAGCGTATCTTCATTTCGTTTTATTATATGAGGTTAAAAGATGATTCAAATACACTGAGGCACCAGGGCAGATAAATCAAAAACACTGTATCTGTGGTGTATTTACACTAGGTTAGTTATTTCTATCATCTTGTTTTATCTTAGATTTTCTTTGGATAAATTAAGTTTGTCTTGATTGATGTTATACCTATTTGTATTTGGTTTTCTCTTTATGAGGAGCATTTTTATTTGTTGTGATCCGACCGATTTCGGCTTCTGCAATTTCCAAGAGACTATCTCTTGACAATAATATGTGTATCATTTGAAAGGTCTATGGGTGGAATGTATATAAGTAAATGGTAAATCAGAAATTGGTTTGGAATGAAATAAATAAAGTAGTTAAGATCAGTTCCATTTCTTTTTGGTTCCATTATCTACCTACTATCTAAGCAATCTTCTTTTACTTCACTGCTATTGTAAAATGCATTTTTTTTCATGCATTTTACCTAGTAGTGAAGTCTAAGGCCCAGTATTTCATTCAGAGTTTAACTTTAAGCTTTGTTTTATTTCTACAGAAACAATTGTTTTTACAATTATTATTATGGGAGTAAAACGAAGCTTAGAGTTAAACTCTGAATGAAATACTGGGCCAGAAGTGGTTGCTTATATATTGCGACCACCAAAAGAGAATTTTAAATCTCCCGCTTGTGATAACAGCGCCATCAAGCGATGTGCACCAGCGTAACACGGAACGTGACTCGTTTAAAGAGTTGCTTATCTATAGTATATAGTTGATCTGTGGTCAAGTAAGATATACATCCGGGCGGATTATACGTATAAATATAGTAATGGACATTAAAGTAGCGACATCTTTCGATCGCTTGTTGACCTGATATTGCAGTAGGATTGACAAATTGAAGCCAGTCCGCCACATAATTAGTCATCCCAATGCAAGGCGGCCATGTGTTTTGACAGCACACGGCCGCCTGCTGCATCACACTAAAAATTGTCGATGCATTTAAATGAGGTGTTATCCAAGTACAGTTAAGATAACATAACTGTTGACCGTTATTTTAACACCAGTAATACATCATAGGTCTGAATAAACAAAATTTACCAGGGCAGGGAACAGAGAATCAGCATGAAATTACAGCTGCTTGCTTACTCTATTAAACATTTCTTGTATATCAATTTAATAATTATTTTATTTGATATTTTAGTACTAATAAGGAAGCATGCCCATTCTTCATAAGATTCTCATTATGTTCAGATGGTTAGTCACTACTTATCTCAGAAATTCATTTGCAACACAATCATAATTGTTACGAGGGAGCATTTTTACATTTACCCAAACAGAGAAGGCTTATAGGCTCAGATAAAGAAGATGTACTAAATCCGCTGTCATTAAAATGCAATAAAAAGTTAGTAAAAAATTATGTAAAAACAAAATTTGGAAAAATCGTTACTTTAAAAGATTTATCAAACTTAAAATCTAATGTATCATCAACATCAGAAAATGAATTAAAAATAACAATAGAGTTTCTTCAGACATTTCCAAATTCAACTGTAGAAATTTTGGTCAATGAAAATCAAGTACTGGAAGGAATTTATTTTCAAGATGAAGAGATGAAAAAAAATTTTGAAGCTTATCCTGAAGTGCTCTTGTGCGATGCAAATTTTAAATTAAATAATCTTGGAATGCCGTTATATATAACGAGCGTCTAAATAAAAACCTGGTCAAGTGGGTTGTGATCGAGAATTTATCCATTGCATTTACATAGCAGAATTACTAAATGTAGCCTACTTGACCAGGTTTTTATTTAGACACGAGTTATTACTAGTTATAAATGGTAATGGTGAAGGAAAAGCTGCAACATTTATTTTATCTTCAGAAAATACACTGACAATTGGTCATATGATTGAAATTTTCAAAAATGTCAATAACTCTTGGGAAAATGCAAAAACTATATTTACCGACAAAGATTTTAAAGAAAGAAAAGTATTTACAAAAGAATGCAAAAATTCTACTTTGTTTATTTCACACACTTAAATCATTCCGTTATAACATTACATGTGAATCCATGAACATTAATTCAGATGAAAGGAATTCTTGCCTTGTGTTGCTACAGAAACTTACTTATTCTAAAAATGAAACGGAGCATTTCGACCTTTATAAATCTTTAATGAATTTGAAATTTCAAAAAATAATAGATTACTACAATAATAATTGGCATCCAATAAGATCTGAATGGGTTGAAGGTTTCAAAAAGACAAACCTCACTTTCAATGTATCAACAACTAATCCTATAGAAAGCATGAACCACAAGATTAAACAAGTGGTAACCAAAATGAGTTCACTTAAAATTTTTTTCGAAGATTTGCATATAATATTATGAATTTTATTATTATGAATATTATGTATTGCGAAAATTTAAAACACACACTTTAGAAGAGTATTACAAATATGTCACTCCGTACGCTTTTAAATTCATAGAAAAACAGTTAAAAAAATTTACAAAAGTTAAAATCTATTTAAAGGAAAATTGCTACTTTACAGATTAAAATAATGAAGAAATTACGTTGTCAGAAACAAGTTGCTCATGTAACTTTAATAAAAATATGCAATTACCGTGTTGCCACATATTCGCCTTGCGTTCATTACAACAATTACCATTTTTTGATGAAACTTTATTACATAGAAGATTTTCTAAACAATTTTATATTCAAAAGGAAATTAGTAATATTCCGAGAAATGTCACTGAAATCAATAGTCTTGAGGAAACTCACAACAGCTTAACTATTCACAAAATAGATAGACAAGCAGCTGTTTTATCCAAGCATCAAAAATATAGAAAGGCAATAGATATATTAACAAAATTATCATCTTATCTTTCGGAATATGGCCACGAAATTTTTTTAAATACTTTCGAAAAATTAGAATCTCACGGAACTAATTAAAAATCGCCAACCATTTATTATTGTCGAAATTGCAACAGCAAAACACATAGAAAAAATTGCTTGCTTACCTGATTTTAATTTGGAAGAATTTTTTGGAGAAAATGTACAATCACTTAGCATGCCTCAACAGGAAGTAAATTTTTTAGAACAAGAAAAAGTCTCTCATGGCGGATTTCACTGATTTCAATGATTATTCTTAATCGATGATTAAATTTAAGTGACGTTTGTGAAATCCAGCATCAGAGTACTAGCTACCAAAAAGATATCACAGACAAATGCACTTCACAAGATCATTTAGAACAAGAAATCACACCAAGTAATAGTTGCCAAAATGATATCACAGACGAATGCACTTCACAAGATCATTTAGAACAAGAAATCACATCGAGTAATAGTTGCCAAAATGATATCACAGACGAATGCACTTCACAAGATCATTTAGAACAAGAAATCACACCGAGTAATAGTTGCCAAAATGATATCACAGACAAATGCACTTCACAAGATAAAATTTTAAACAGTGGTAGTAACTCAGAATTAGTATCTGAACAAGAGCTTAGCAACATAAAAATTTCAAAATGTAAAGTCGCGGGAAGACCAAAAGGAAATGACACAACTGTTATCGGTTTAAAAAAATATAAAAAGAAAGACGTGTTTAGAAATCAACCCACTTATGTTAGAAAAAAGCATATTTTCAAAGCAATTTTTCCGAATAAAGAAGATGATTTTATTAACGACATTTTAAACCATGGATATTTAATTAGAGAAATCGATTTAGAAGAGGATCACATCCAGAATTTCATTTTAGAACCTAAAATTGATATTAACCTAGCAGAAACGTATTTCCAGGACATGGTATACCAAAAATTAATCAAAATAGTGAAAAAGAAACGTACGGAAAAAAATAAAAAGTATTTTTGCAATATATGTAAAAAGAAGCTTTCAAAAGTATCAGTAAGATGTGACTCATGTTTGTTATGGATAGACTTATCTTGTAGCGCTTTAACTAAATTACCAAAAAGTACACATAAATGGTTTTGTACACATTGTAAATAGAATTTGGATTTTTTACATTTGCTTATGGCCACAAATTCATCTGATGACGGTAAGTTTTTCGAATTTTCTATATTTTGTTTTTAACTTTATTCTTTTGTAGCTTGATAAAAACTCAAATTTTTAATCTAATGCTTAATTTTTTTTGACATCATTTTTAATTAATTGGGGAACTTCACTTGCTCAGGTGAGGAAGCAACCACAAACGATCGAATTTATTTTTTAATGCTGTTAATTTTTAGACCTTTCAGTATCTGACAGTGCTCGATGCCGAGTTAATCTCGGAATGTAAGCAAAATTTAATGTGCTGCACTTCTCATTGGTGCATTGCAGTGCAACAAAAATTTTTTGGGATACATTGATACATTTTATTTTTATCAAGATTAACTATCAATTGATTTTTTATTATTTCTAAACAGGTGTAGCGTTTTAGTTTACGTTGTTTAAATCTGGCAGCCAAATATACATGTGTGGTAGGGAAAGCTTGGGCTAACGAAAGAGTGAGAGGGTAATGAGTGAAGGAGTGTGACCGGTGAAGCAGATACGGTCGGTTGTGTGTGGTCTCAGGTGTTGACCGAGGTAAAATTTTCGCTGATTTTATAGATTTCCATGGTCGCTATTTTTTTGACTCTTTTTCCTCAGGCCTCTTTTTGGAGCCTGCTTGAGAACAGCTTCTTTAATATCTGACGATTTGTTAAAGAATATCCGGGGAATAGTTGCGTTCCGCAAGTATAAAACCCCGCTTCCGTGGTAAAAGGCGCAGACGGATCTTTGCATCTGATTTTTGTTCCTGCCAAAAGGGGTGCACATTCCGGCTAGGAAAAGTCCTTTGGAAGGTTGTGAAGAAGTCTGGAGAACCGCCACGAAACGGGAACGACTACGACTTGCTGATCCACATCCGGAGCTTAGCTGTGACAAACAGGTTTTTCTCACCAAACACAATTTTCGACGTTTTTCTCATGCGAGTTGTTTACCCGCATTTTACGTGCTTCAATGAATGAAACCAAAATTCAAATTTCAATTTGTATTCATTTTTTTTTTATACTTAAATTAGAAAACACTTTTTTGTCAATTTCAAATACCGTTCTTTTTATTGATGTTTGAGTGGTCAATTTCATTATTTAATCTTATTATTATTATTATTTCTTATTAAATTAAAACATACTGATCTCTGTATATATTTGTCTAAATTATAAATTTCAAATATTAGGTTAAACATATCAATTCCTGTGAGCGCGGGGCATAGCTATGACCTACGAGAAATTCAGCTTATATTTCCAAGTTTTTTTTTTATTTCCTATTAAATCATTTGTCAACACAAGTTTTTTTTTTATTTTATTTAAAAGTTCATTATCATACCGGATGGTTGACTGGTTACGACCCCGGAACATTGTCAGTTATCCAGTGGCGCCCTTTTCTTTTTCAATTCTAGGTGAATCCACGACGCGGCTCTCCAAAAATCAAACAGCTACCGAATCCGCATGTTTATTTTATTTAATATTTTTTTTGAACGTAACAAGCTATGTCCATATATTAATCTCAAATTAAAAATTACATCGAACTTTTTTACCCGTCACTTCTTTAAAATGGTTTCAATTCATTCTCTTATTAATATTCGAAGTTAATCTGTTATTGTGGTGAGCAGGTATTGCTAAATTAAACTTTTAATGCTATTTTTTCTGGCAGGTAAATTAAAAATCCAATCCAATAACAATATTGAAATTATGTTCAGGTAACAAACAATTTATAATAAATTACACAAAATAAAAAAACAAAGTTACTTAAAATTTTTTTACCAAAGTTACTTAAAAAGTGTGAGTTTAAGTTATAAATTTAATCTGAGTGAGTATAAAATGCACAAAAAATTAGTAACAGAAGAAAACAATAGGGAGGAAATATATTGCATTAATCCAGTTAATTACAAAGACTACGACAGAGTGGAGTCGCTTTAAGCATCTCATGCCTCCACACAAGTCTTTTTTTTACCATTTTTACTTCAATATAATTCTTTCCTATTGTATAGGTAATACATGTATTCTTATTTTTATTTTCCTTTCATTTACAAGACGACAAAACTATCATTAAATTTTTTAAATGTACATGTATAATTTCAGCAGTGTGGATGTGCATGAATTTTTTTTTTAGTAATAAAAATTTCGGCCGCATTTGATTTAAAAGGATAAATTTTCTGGATATTTTGTAATTTTTATAATACTGGATTTAGGACATTGATGTAAAAAATAAAAAAATGGAACTAATAGGTTTTTTTTTAGCTAGTATGAATAAAATTTGCCAACTATTCAGTTATACCACAGGTTTCACACACGCCTTTTTTTTGATATATAGAGCTTGCGATTATATTTATCTTTGCGTGCTTCCGACAATTTCGGACTATAGTGCATTTCAACCTTAGAATGCAGTATGGGTTCAAATGGGATATATGTCTCCTTTTCTATATTTCATGGTTTTTCAGTAGGTAACGCTATCCTTATCTCCGAGTTCAGTGTTGCCGCGGTGATGTTATGAAACTCTGGTGTTTGCACTCTGTTCATTTGTTTTAAACTAAAACGAACCGCAATCTCACGGTGTGATTCAATGATTTGCCGGTAGATGACACTGACACTGCTACAGAAACCTGTAATACCTACTGTAATAAACGTCAAAAGAAACTTCAAATCAAATTTATTCTTGGTCGTAATTGTGCTTAATCAAACTGTAATCAAGTTCTGCTGTTGTTTCTTGTTCATAATTCTTATAAAGTTTTGTCGTTTTTCTTGTTCGTAATTCTTTTAAAAAGTTTTGTTGTTGTTTCTTGTTCAAATTTGTTGTTGCTCCTTGTTCCGAAAATGCCAAGATATTGTTATCTATGTTTACAGTCTAAAAGAGATAAGCAAGATCTAACTTTATTTGCTGCACCCAAGGTAAATTTCTTTCCAATTCCTTCTTTTTAATTTAAAAATTGTGTCATTTCAGAGTAAAAAAGAACGTGAAGCACGGGGAATCTTTTTTGAAAACCAATTCCAGCAGACGGTTTTGTCTGCAATACACATATTTCAGACAAATATTTGAAAAAAAATTCAACTAGATCACTTCTTCATAAATCTTTCACAAGCGACTGGTAAGTTTTACCACTATTTGGTGATGGTGAAGGCAGAATTAGTCAAATTTGCTTTTTGCATAAAACGATAGGTAGTGGTTAGAATGTTTCTGGCGTTTGGATTTATATAATTCATAAATAGTTCAGAGTTTAAAACACCTTACTTAGTTTCATTTATTGTTATTTATATTAAATGTATATTCATGAAGCAATGAATTAAACTAAGAATGAAGGAGCAAATTATTATTTAGTAGGTAAAGTATAACTGACATAATGAAACAACTATTTTTCAACAATGTTTATGCTAATTTGTAAACCGTGAAAAAGAAAAAAAGTTAGTTAATATGTTACAGTTCATTTTTCATTTGTGTGCTAAACACACCCTGTATATGCACACTTCAACGTTCCTGTCTATTTTTGGAACGCGTCGTTTTACGTCTTACGTTAGGTGTAGGAATGCATCATTCCTCGCCTGCGTAATTTTCCCAAAATTTCGCTCTAACATGTTTTCGTTAAAAAAAACTTTCGATTAAACGAACAATTTTCTTCCATAAAATTAGCCCATCCTTGCTTAGGGTCGAAATCGCGTGTACGAGATGAATTTTGTCAAATTTTAAAGAAGTGCTACTTCACGTCGCGTATGTCCGAAACCTTTGCCCTTTTCGTTGATTGGTCTTCACTGTTGTCAAGCAGATCCGCCAGTGGTAAACTTGAATGTGTCTCTCTCGTTGATATTCTATTCTTTTCCGCCGATCGAGAGATACTCCGCCGTTTTAGAAAAGTTCCGATCGTCCTGTGGACCACACGTTCTTTTGTTAAATATTTGATTGTGTACCCATTTCACCTAAGGGGTGAGAGTGCACTTGTACGGCTATACGCCGAATTTGACGGGTCCATTTGGGGGACGAGAAAGCCGCATTCCTTTGCGACTTGTGGCAGCCTAGTTGATAACCCTGGGTGAGTTTTTACGAGTTGTTTCTCTCGATTTGGCCCTTACGTCGCTTTCTTTTCTTTCGTTTATAGGCTTTTAGCGGTAGCTGTTTTAGTGGAAGTTGTTTCTAACGTTAGTTATTTTGGCGTTAATCGTCGTTCGTGGTCCCGGATCATTTGTGGACTCCCTGCTTTACGCCGTTGAGTAGTCTTCCCTCCGCCATCGCGTCTACGCCGTATCCTTGCTACGATGACCGGAAGGCTGGCCATTCACGGAAGTGCGTGACTGCCGACAACCTCTGCTACCGTCGACGGACATTTGACGCTGTGTAACAGGTCGGATCTATTTAATTATTATTATCAGTAGCAATATGCGTACGGTGTTTTCAAAGTAGCCGCGATTGTGCACGAGATTTTGCGTGTACTCATGTGACGATTCGAATGACGTCGTCATCGGCATCAGGATATGTAAAGATTTTTGTTTTTATATTAGTTTAATTAGATTTATGCGGAGTTCGAACCCGAAGGTGTAAGATTCGTTTTGGTTTCCTTTCTTGTTTCGGTTGTATTCATGTATACTTGCTGAGTAATCGCTTATTTTTCTTTTAAACGAAGAAAATTCTTTGTGTGAAATAAATTGTTCGTGCTTTGGACGTAACGTGTTTTTCTTAATTTTTTACGCGTTACCCCTTCCAAAAAAATTAAGTGGCGCCTATTTTGGTTTGGCCTTCGCGATTTGGAATAACCCCCCCCCCGTCCCGCTGATGCTGGCTGGCGACACCGGAATAATTCCGCTCCGGTGTTAAAACTTCTGCCTATCTGCTCAGGTAGGTAGCAAATAATGGAATTATTAAAAACCTAGTGATGTTGTAATAAAGATGATGTTTCTCGACAATAGGCACAAGAGCTACATTTCTATACACCCGGCCTTTATACCTACCTAACTAGTAATCCCATACTCCGTTGACGAGGCGAACCTAAATGAAAAAAAGTCGTATTTATGCTTGAAAATCTTTACTACGATTTCAGATTTATAGAAAATAACACTGATTTTTATTATATGTATATTTAAAATTTTTAGTTTAAAAGAATTGTCACAAGCACCAGATTTCTCGAAATTCCCTAATCCTGGCTTCCAACTTCCAAGTCCTGACAATGATTCCTCTTCTTCGTTAAATGTAAGGTAAGTATTCAATTTTATGGCATCTTTTATTACTATTTTGTACAGTTCAACATATTCTACACAAGAATACAATACTCCAGATTAGACTGCATCCTTGCCTCGGTCTTTTCGTATGGTGATCTTTGATACAATCTGATCTGGGTCGTCTCCTGTATGGTTAACAACTACCTATATAATTATTTAATTCCTTTCAGTAATATTCCTTTTCCGCCTGAGCATTCAGAATCCCTTCCTGCTCCAACAATTTTAAATTTTGGCAATGAGCAACAGGACTGTCACGACAATAATCGCAATAATGAAATAGTAATGCTTTTGCCATGTAATTGGGCCGTTCATAAACTAGAAGATTATATTACATATTCCAAACTTAAAAATACCGCTAAACCTGAAGTAGAAAAATCAATAACAATTAATAATGATCTACAAACATTTATCCATATTAACGGGAGAAAATTAATTTTTCGCCGTTATAGACTGATAACATCTCCCGAGTCGCTACAAGAATTAATTGACAAAGTGGACAAAACAATATTTAAGGATACAAAAATTAAATTAAATTATAAAAAGAGATTTTTTTACATGAACAGGAAAAACAGTCATTTGGAAAAAACTATTACAGATTTACGAAAGCAGACTGTTAATCAGACTAAACTTAATGAATTTACTAAAAATTTATCCGACGCCCAAAAAGAAGTAGTAACGGCTTGTATAAATTCTTCAAAGAAAAGTAAAAAGGGAGTACGATATACGTTGAATTGGGTGTACTCTTGGCATCTTAATGCGAATAAAAAGCCCCAAGTTATATGAACACATGCGAAGGGAAAATGTTATACCTCTTCCATCTCATTCAACTTTGCTACGGTATATGAAAAAAATTGACGGCAACTTCGATTTTAAAGCGCAGCTTTTCCAAGTAATTAAAGAAAAAACAAAAAAGATGAAAATGTGCGAAACGCATGGCAGCTTGTTAATCGACGAATGCAAAATTACACCTTCCAAACATTTAAATAAAAATACCATGAAGCTGCTTGGTTTTGTTGACTTGGGCGCACACACACCTAAAAAGCAGGAACATGAATTAGGAGACCATGTGCTGATATTTATGTTTCAACCGTTTGCAGGTAAAACTTTTCATAAATAATATTTGGTTTCATATAATCCATTCACGATCTTTTTAGACTCAGAGTAGGCCATGTTAGAGTGACATTTTTGTTGGTACCTCCAAGTGAATATGTTCCATTTTAATTTGATGGTTATATTTTTGAAAACTGACGCCAAAAAACATTGATGATTTTGAGCATTTTGACTTAGTATTGCAAAGTCACAAGTAATTATTTGTTTTAATGCTATTATTTTACTTTCTTCATGCCATCGTAGAGTATAAGAAGCATTATAGTCGATAGGACTGACTTTAAAGTGTCAGAAGTTTACATTTGTCACATTTTGAGTTCTATCAAAATTCATGTACTCAACTTAACGAAAAAAAAGCATGGCCCTCTAGAGTCTAAAAAGGCCGTGAATAGATTATATTCACCTTCAATTCATCACAGGTAAAGCAATACATTATCCAAGGGAAATGTAACGGGGGCAGTTCAGACCAAACTACTTCTTGAGTGCCTAATCTTATGTGAGAATGCGGGACTTCACATCGATACGGTGACGAGTGATGGGGCTACGTGGAATCGAGCTATGTGGAAACAGTTTGGCATTGAAAATGAATTAGAGCCGTGGTGCACTCACCCTACGGATGATTCAAGATTATTGCGATTTGTATCAGACTGGCCTCATTTGATCAAATGTCTCAGAAATCTTTTAATGGCAAAAAAACAATTTATTGTAAATATAAACCATAATATCATGCTTTAAATTATTAAAAAATTATCTTTAAGACTCCAGAAGGTACAGTCAAACATGAACATTTTGAATACCTGTGGAAACATGAAGCAAAATATGAAGTTAAAATAGGGTTCAAATTAACGTAAAAACACATATGGCCAACTTTGAAAAAATGTCAGCTAAGCTAGCATTTCAGGTATGTTTACAAAATCTCCAAACTCAGTTGTAACATGTTTTTAAATCCACAGCTTTTTAGCAACAGTGTTGCACTTGCGCTAAGATCTTATCAAAGTGAAATAGGCCCCTTAAATGATAGTGCACCAACTGCACAATTTTGTGAAAGACTAAACAAAATCATAGATATGAATTCATCTTCGCCATTTAATGGGCTTAAATATAATTCACATGACTTTAAGGTAATAAATTTGTCAAGACATATATTATTTCTACATTAGGAATACACATTTTATACATACCTATTATAATATTTTAGGAATTAGAAGATTTTCTTGTATATTTAGATTTATGGGAACAAATTTCCCCACAAGAATATTTTTTATCAAAATCTACATTTGATGGTCTTCGAGCAACAATTTCATCTACTTTAAATCTGACAAGCTATCTAACTGAAGAGGTTGGCTTTATTTATTTAATGACAGCTAGACTTAATCAAGATGCTCTGGAAGTAAAATGTTAACTCCCAATGTTAGAGCAATTGTTGTCATGATAAATTTCATTTTAGCATTTCTTTGGCATGTTGAGAGCTGCTGGAGGGTGTAATAATCATCCGAAATCCCTCCAAGTTGGACAAATCTTCAGGTTGATGTCCATATATTCTCTTGTAAAGCCCCCAAGAGGAAGCAATGTTTCTGGTGGAGAAATGTTGCAGACTTTATTGAATGTTGAAAATATCCAGCATTCCAAACAAGAAAAACTGCACATTAGCTTGAACATGGTCACTGATAAGCAAGCAAGTTGGCATTCAGAGACGTTTGATGATAATAGGGAAGCATTTGCCTACTTGTGTGGCTTTTTGGCAAGAAAATACAAAAATTAATTGCATGGACTGCAAATCCTTTATAATAGGACAAGGATCTGAAAATTTTAACAAAATAATTAAAGAAAAAAGTAGAGGATTTTTAACATACCCATCAAGCCAATTTTATAATTTTCTTCTTGATATTGAAATGGTAGTCAGCAATATTTTCAAAAATGAACTGAGGAAAGATGCTTTAACGGTGATCACTAATACATTAATAGTAGATTATACCACGAGTCAATAATGATAGCTATTATTCCCGAGGAAAAGTATTTACGAACCGAGCGCGCAGCGCGAGGGAGTAACACTCCGAGGGAATAATAGCCATTATTGCGAGTAGTATACTCTACTTTATCTACGACTAAATTATTAAATTATTAAATTCACAAACACTACGCGTTTAACAATGACAGTTTTGAGTTTGTGTATTTTGTTGCCATGGTATTATTTGATTAAAGAAATTTTGTAATTGGTGAGCAAGAGGGAATAATGATTATTAATCCCTCGTCATTATTCCCTAATAGAATATTGCATGGCATTATTGTTCACAAACCACACATATAATACTTCCATTATATTTTAGTCGTAGATAAATAATCATAAATTCAGATACTTGTTAGGTTGTCCTGAACATGCAGCAGAACTGACTCAGGATGTCTTACATCAATTTGTTGTTCTCCGTTTGACAATAACCTGCCAAAAAGAAAGCAAAAATAGGAATGATCAGAACAAAACAGTTTGCAAAACTAGCAAAATTAAATTAGGTTAGGCATTTACATTCTTCCACCTCCTAAATTCAATGTACCTACCTGAATCCAATTATAATAAAAAATTGTTTATTTCTTAATAACTATAAATTCACTCTAAAAATTAGTCGAGGTTTCACCGGAAATTATCGTCAACTTATAACTTATAAACATCAAAGTCGTCAAACGTCCATATGTGTCAAATAAAATAAAGCCAAAAAAGGACAAAACGTGTGTAGGCCTCTATATGGCCTCTTTTCTTTAGTTCTCCATCTAGCGGAGAGCCTTCGAACTAGACCATGAACTTCTGTTGCTACGGGTTGAATGATTTTGCGTGTAAAATATTGGGAGTGGAGACACCATATTTTCCTAACATCACCGTTGCCGCTTATTAGTTGTTTACATCTGGTTGTCAAAGGGTTTGTTTGGTTAGCTTCGATATTGTGTGTACATTTTTCTGTTTTGTAATTGAATTTATTTATAAACCGTAAATTTTATTACGCTAATATCTTGTTGGAACAGCTTAAAATGTAAGTGTGCATTTACATGTGATTCTTAAAGGTAACGTAAGCACTTATTACAGTTCTTGGTTGAGTAATGGAGCCTGTAGAAAAGAAACGTAGGGCAAGGTCGCTTAAGAGTACGCACAATCTAAGAGTCCGCATTTGTAGTTTCTAACAAGTGTGAGGCGTGGAAACGCTGCTTCTTGTGTCTTCTAATTTAATTAATCGAAGGTAAGTTGTGTTGAAAGTTTTATTAAAATTGCTTCAGGCGAAAGTTCTTTATCAAATGTTTTTGGTTTTGACGTGTCTCACTATAACTTTTCATGGATTTCAATCATGTGTTTTGCATAGAAAAAGGGTTAGGTTAACGTATATACGTTATATACATATACGTTAGGTATAATGTTTCCAAGAGTGATGACGAAATCCAAGAGTGCGCAACTTGATTAATCCAAGAGTCCGCGTATTCTCCGATGCGTTAACCTGTTTCTTTCTTTTTAGATGGGTCCTTTTTACAAGCGAAAAAGTGATCGTCAATTAAAATTCACGGAAGAAATTTTGAAAGAAATAAGAGAAAAAATAAATAACGGACAATCTAAAAGATCTATAGCTAAAGAGGATGGTCTGAATGAATCATCGTTGAGGAAACGGTTAAAATTGGGCAATATTCCTATTTCTTTAGGTCGTTTTAAGCCAGTATTTGATTCACAGAAAGAACTTGAATTAGTGAATAGAATAAAACAATTGGATGAACTGTTTTACGGGTTGACTATCAAGGAATTATGAGCTCTCACATATCAATTTGCTGAGGAAATTAAAGTTGATCACCCTTTTAATAAAACTACCAAACTTGGGAAAAAATGGATCGCAACCTTTTGCCTGAAACATAATTTAGCTACCAGACAACCAGAGAAAGTAAGTGTAGCACGTGCAATTGGATTCAATAAAGTTCAAGTATCCAGGTTTTTTGAGAATCTTCAGCAGCTCATTGAAACATATTCATTTACCGGCAAAAACATTTTTAATATGGATGAAACTGGAATGCTTACAGTCCCTACTAAAATTCCAAAAGTCTTAAGTACTAAAGGAAAAAAAGTTGTTGGGAAAGTGGTGTCAAGGGAAAGAGGACTACTGGTCACGGCAGTTGTACAAATGCTAGAGGATTTTATATACCGCCCGCATTAATTTACCCCAGAAAAAGAGAGAGAAAAGAATTATTATATGGAGCACCGGAGGACACAATCATGATGTTGTCTGACAGTAGCTTTATAAATTCAGAACTCTTTATTATGTGGTTGAAACACTTCCGAAGTCATGTTAGGTCCAATGTAGAAAATCCAGTACTACTAATATTGGATAACCATACTTCTCACATTAGCTTGGATGCAATATCATTTTGCAGAGCAAATGGCATTCATTTACTCAGCTTACCACCCCATAGTAGTCACAGACTACAACCGCTCGATATCGGATTCTTTGGTCCCTTAAAAACTGCCTACAGCCAAGAAGCTGATAGGTGGATGACCATGAATCCAGGTAAAGTCATTACTATATACCAAATAGCTTCATTATTTGGAAAAGCATATGCCAGGATTGCCTCAATTGAGAAGGCCGAAAAATGTTTTTCAGCGACCGGAATATGGCCTTATAATCCAAATGTTTTCTCTGACATAGATTTTGCTCCTGCCAGTGTCACTGATTCATTTCAGAACGAACACGTAGAAATAGTTATAGAGAATGAGGACGTACACCACGAACGCGTAGAAATAGTTATAGAGAATGAGGACGTACACCAGGAGGTCTTAAGCAATCTACCAACCATGCCAACTGTTTTGGCTTCCGCCAACAGTGACTGTGAATTTCCAACTGTGCCTCGAATTACAGGTAAACCTGTCACACTGATCTATCTTATTTTTGTACCTTTACATTACTTTTTATTTAGATTCTCTTAAACTGACAAAAAATTTGACGGACATTAAACTCCAGAAGAAGTAACCCAATTTCCCCAACCTGGACCGAGTGGTGCGTGTGCTCATAATCGCGACGAAAATGAAGATGGACAAAACATTTTTGCATTCTTCCAATAAATAGTTCTACCAAACTGTTGAAGAACGTGACTAATAGATTAACTGCACTGGAAACGATATCCTCTCCTCAACCTTTACCAATTAAGTGGAGGTGAGCAAAACTCTAATTAAATTCCTCCTAGAATAGGTGGTAATAAGATCATCTCAGTAAGTACAGAAATCATTTCAATTTCTTTCTTTTTCTAGAACACAGCAGCGTACTGGATAAGTTATACTCACTGCCAAAAGTAGCTAAGGCTACAAGACAAAGAAAAACCAAAGTAAGAAATCAGAGATTTTAACAATGCGTCTTACCAGGAATCGCTTGATCAGGATAATGTGAGAGAAAAAAAAAACAAGTAAAAAGAAATTTAAACAGGAGGTCAAAGAAACAAACGACTAAATTAATCAAAGCTCCAACAAGAAAGGAAAATACATCTCCACCAGAAATATGTGGGATATGCCCCGCCTGTGAAGAAGTTTATTATGACCCCCAAAAACAGCTCTGATTCAATGTAAAATATGTGAACAGTGGTTTCACGAAATTTGCACATCATATGAAGGATATCAGGAATATTTCTGTGATTTATGTTTAAGACAAGCATAGCTGCGCACTCTAGAAGGCGATTCGTACAAGATCCAAGAGTGCGCATTTCGAGAGTTTGTGTTTTTATTTTATTTTATGGTTTCTTTTATAGATTATGTTTCAGTTGTGTTTGATTTTTGTTCTTTACAAAAGCGTCTATGCTAATTATAATTTATTCTGAGAAATTGAAATATTTGTTTGATTTATAACCTACAGAAAGTTAAGTGCGCACTCTTAGGCAACCTTACCCTAAACAGGGAAAGACGTTTAGTCATAAAGAAAAACACATGATTATTAATGTTTTCAATTATTTCAATAAATGTATGAACGTAAGAGCTGCTGTGCAGGAAGCAAGTATTTACAATAGTAAACGTAGTATTTACAATATTAAAAAGGAACAACAGAGGGGACCATTATCCAGTCCGCCCAAACACAAGAAAAGAAAAGGTGTACAAGTCAATGCTCGGTTACATACATATGATGAAAATGTACAAGCACTTATTCGACGTAAAGTGCACAGTTTCTTTTTAAAAAACATACCACCGACATTGAATACAATCCTTGCCGCTGTTAATAATAATGATGATCTCTCTAACTTCAAAGGAACAACACTCTTTCGATTATTGCACGATATTGGTTTTGAATTTAAAAAAGTAGGACGGAAGAGCATACTTATTGAACGAGATGATATTCGATGGAAGCATAAGTATTTGAGAGACATTAAAAAGTATAGAGAACAAGGTACACTGCATTTTTGTTTTAATCGTATATAAAATTTATTAATTTGCATTGTAACATGTGATTATTTGAGTGCATGCTTTGTTTTGATTTTATATTAATAAAATATGTTTGTTTTAGGTAGATACATAGTGTACACAGATGAGTCTTGGGTAAACGTAGGACATGCAGTAAATAAAACATGGACAGACACAAATATACAAAGTAGTCGTCAAGCTTTCGTGCAAGGATTCAGTACTGGTTTAAAATCACCAAGTGGTTTGGGACCCCGTCTTGCATTGTTACATGCTGGTGGTGATAATGAATTTATTCCTGGTGCTGAGCTGACATTTCTTTGTAAAAAAAATACTGCAGATGCACATAATGAAATGGATACACAAACATATGAAACCTGGTTCGTCGAACAATTGCTTCCAAGTATACCACACAATGCGATTATTGTACTTGATAATGCATCATATCATAGCAGAAAACAGGAAAAAATTCCAACGGCAACTTGGCGAAAGGAACAAATCATACAGTGGCTTAATGAAAAGCAAGTGCCCATTGAAGATGGCATGCTTAAGAGAGATTTGTTGGCATGTGCATCACAAGTTAAGTCTCAGTATGAGAAATATAAACTTGATGTGATTACGAAAGAAAAGGGTCTTGATGTTCTTCGATTGCCCCCCTACCATTGTGAATTGAATCCTATAGAAATGGTATGGGCACAGATAAAACATTACATAAAAATGAATAATACGACATTTAAGGTAAAGGATATGACAGAATTAATCACACTCGGTTATGGAAAAGTCACAATTCACAATTGGGAGAAGTATATTGAACATGTGAAGAGTATTGAAAAAGCAATGTGGAGAGCAGACGACCTGCAAGATGATATCGAAGAATTCATCATACAAGTGACACCATCATCCTCATCAGAAAACATTGAAAGTGACTCTTCCAGTGATGGGAATCAGTAAAACATAAATAAACTTATTTTGTTAACAAGATTTAATGTTAATGAAAAATATAACAATTAAGTTTTTGATGTTGGTGTTATATTAAAATTTATTTCTTCTTAATAAAATGAGATGATTTTATTTTTGCAAAAGTACACATTTGAGTAATAGAAAATTTAGAGACAAATCTGTTTAATTCATTTAGCAATATATCTTGTAATAAAGCTTGAAAATAAATAAACTGTATCGCATGAACTGTCACCTAAATAACGTCAACGTTTACATGATCTGGCAACCTTGCAGCCTTTCTCTAACGAGCGTCTAAATAAAAACCTGGTCAAGTGGATTGTGATCGACAATTTATCCATTGCATTTACATAGCAGAATTACTAAATGTAGCCTACTTGACCAGGTTTTTATTTAGACACGAGTTATAAGGCCTGTACTGCATTCTAAGAGTGAAATGCACTATAGTCAAGAAACCGTGAAGTGCACCTTCCAGTTAAGCAGGTTTCCATAAATTTGTACACGGGTCATGCTCAGTGTTGCCAACTGCTAAAGACCTGTTATCCCTCAAAGTTACTTCAAAACCAAGACATAACGCGGGTCGAATAGTGGCTCAGCGGTTAGCATAGCCGACTTTGGAAGTCGAGTCGCTCGGTCGGCGTGAGTTCGAATCTCACCATTTAGCCATGGATGTTTGTGCTGTCTAATGACTTAGACCCATCTAAATATTGATCGTGACTGTCTGGAATGGTTAATGCCAAAAGACAAAAATGCAGCATTGCTGCGCAAAGCGAACAGGCAAGACATAACGCAGCACATAGGAAAGGAGGGAGTACGCGCGGTCATCGCTACAGGTGGAAGCTTTGTCGCGCAAAATACTTGTTTCAGATGGTATTATTATTTTCATTGCTGAATTGGCTGAATTTTAGTTTTAATATTATTATATTGTTTTTGTTGTTGCTTCACGTTTTATTTCTAAGCTTGGTATCTTCCGGCCGAAATCGAACGACCAATCTGCGGGGCGCCTAGCACATTTCGCGCCATTATTTTACCACTGATACACTTTTCAATGACAAATAATTTGGACTGCCAAATTACGACATGGTTTTAAGAAATACATGTAAAAAAATATACTATTCGTAAAAAGAACATCCGAATTCGTTTTGCTTTCTTTAAAATTAGCCGATCTGGTCAAACCACATAGTTTACGAAGGGTTGGTAACATTGCCGAGTTAGTCCTAAGGATTGGCAAAACTGGCGGCATTCGCGTTAACATCCGCCCGGATGCATATCCTTACTACCCTTTCACAATAGTGTTAATGTTAATGTTAGTGGTAACGTAATGTTATAATGGTAATAACCAGAAGATGAAAACAGACATAGAATGTTCACAATAATGTTAGCAGTGATGTTAACGTAAGATAAGATGTTAAAGTCCAGAAATTTTCTGGTTGTTTAACATCATTAATAATGTCACGAAAGGGATTTTCCAGAAAAAACACAAAGAACTTTCGGGTTGTATTCCGCGAACAAACAATCGAAACGCGAACTTGTGTAATCGAGGGCACCGCAACCGTGTCGAAATAAATAGGTAATCGGTTCAAATTCCGCAAACGATAGACTCAGCGGAATTTACGCTAACAAGGCCGCGCACATACGAAATCGCTGGGCGAAACACGAGGCAAGAACAAAGAAGATGCAACATGCAAACTAGTCAAAAACGGTGTATAAAAGTGCGGGCCAAAATTGGGAACACAGTCCGTCAAGAGTCAATCGGAGTGAAGTAGTGATGGAGTCAGACAGTCGGAGTGAAGAGTGATACAGTCATGTAAGTCGTTCTACCCAACCGACTCCGTGGCCTTCTACAGTACCGACGCCACGCATCGAGACGCTCTCCTACGCCGGAACGCCATTGCATCGAGCTGCCGCAACCCTGCTGACCATCTACAGTACCGACCCGGGAACGAGGACCCTCTTCCCCCGCCAGCCAAGGGAAACGATACCACTCCGTCCAGAAAAGGAACGACGTGAGCTAGTCGTCGCCGTAAACACCCGGACCGCATTCCCAACACTTCAAGACGAAACCCCCGCAACTAAATTTATTTAATTTTTCGATTAATAAAGAGGTATTAATTTCTTTTTTAAACAACTGTGTTTCAAGCTCTACCATCTACTACCATCGACCTACGCCCATACCGCGACATGGTGGAGGCTTGGGCTTTACCGTGACAATAACATCCACCAATGAATATGCGTCTGCGGCGCATGCGTATATGAACTATCGGAGATAAATTATGATTATATCCTTAACAAATACAGAATACATGTAGAGCTATCGTGCGTTTCGGTAGTGCAAGTTTGTAAAAGAATTCGCCCAATACAACATGGTTGTCGAAGTATCACTTCTACTCGAATTAGTTCAACAATATCCTTTTTTATATGACAAGAAGAGACAAGATTTTAAAGATCTACAAAAGAAAAAAAATGTGTGGTTAGAAATTGCTGATATTTTGGACTGTGAAGGTAATGTTTTTCTAAGCAAAACAAATATTCGCTATTTATTGTTTCTTAATTTATAGTGGAAGAAGTGAAGACACGCTGGCGAACACTTAGAGAGAGATATGCAAGAGAAACAAAATTACAAGAAGTAAATACAAAAAGTGGCCAAAGCCAAGAAGACAGTTTGACAAAATGGGAATGGTTTGATGCAATGTCTTTTTTAGCAACACATATTAAAGCACGCAAAACCTGTAATAGTCAAGTGATTAAGAAAAATACTACAGGTAAGTTAAATTTAATTTCATTATATAATTTTTAGTATAATAATTATTTAAACGGACACTTAAACTTCTCACTATTGCTCTACGTTTCACTTTCGATTGATAACTTCGTCAGGACTGAAAATAAATATTATTTTTATTTATTTTCATTCCTGGCGAAGCTATCAATCGATAGTGAAATATAGAGCGAAAGTGAGAAGTTTAAGTGTCTGTTTAAACAATTATTATACTATTTTCATCGGACAAGAATCTACTTTAATTATAATTTTTAGTAATTATTACTGCATGTATCTTCACATACAAGAAGCTAGATTATAATTATTATTATTATGTTACAGATGAGCATGCATATGCTAATTTGCATGTACATGTGGACCTTGATGATATAGGCAATAGTGTTGACAGTTTACTTTCACCATCATCACAGTCATCAGCATCTATAGTTGAAACTCATACTCCCACTGTCACAAAATTGAAGAGAAAATGTGTCGAAGAACATGTAAACATAGAGAAAGAAATGCTAAAAACTATACAGGCATTGGAGAAGCCGCAAACAGAAGATGAGGATGAAATTTTTTGTAAAGGAATAGCATGTGAACTCAGAAAAATTACTGACATGACAGAAAAACAGAAGCGTAAAGAAACAATTTATTTAGTAGCAACAGGTGTAGAAATTTAATATTTAAAACGTGTAATAAAAAAAATATTTCACTTTGTGTATTTCAATTTATTGAGTTATTCTTTTTCCTCTATTTACATAATGAATCTGTCCAGGTAAAGCTCCCGCAGGACTTATTAGGTATTGGGTAAGTTGTTCTCGTAAATGCAAAGCTTTCTTCCCAGGATTATTTCCCACTTTCCCAGTTTTATGTATATTTTCTAATACAACAGTGCCATTTTGAAGTTCTTGCCTCCATTCTCCAGGTAATATTCCATTTTCAGTTTCACGGTCACAAAATGATGTTGAACAATATTTCCTTTTACTTTCTGGTAAGTTATATTGTTTTTGTTTTATGAAGTTGTGCAAACATGCTGTAGCCTTAAAGATATTGTCAACTGTTGAAGGATGAGCTGTAATTGTTCTAGTAAAAATTCTCCATCTTGCAACTAGAATTCCAAAACAGTTTTCAATTACTCTTCTGGCACGGCTCAGTCTATGAAGATGTTTTGTTCTGTTGTAAGAGTAGATAGGCTATGGGCGTTCTGGACCAATTTCCCATAAGATTTAACACAGGCCTCGAGATTGCAATTTTTGCGGGGATCGTGGTCAGGGGGGGTGAGGTGAGAAGGGGGAGCGGGGTCGCGCGCAAGCGGCAGCAGAAGCGAGACGTGAGCAAGCTGGAGCGGGAGGGGGAGACGCGGCAGTAGATATCTAGACTCGCGACCTTGGTACATTTTTGGGCGTAGTTACATATATCATATGTATTAAATAGCGCGTCGACTTATGACCAGCGCTAATAGATGTTTATTTCAAGATAACGAATTTTTTCCTCCAGCCAGAGAGAGAGATTTGAACCCGTTCCTCGACGTTCGTGAGGCGTCCACCTAAGCCGCTCGGCCGTTCAGTCAGTTGTTCGATATGTGTAATATTAACGACGCGCGCGGTGAATGATATCCTTTTTCGAACTCGTTCGTGAGCCGTCCACCTAAGCCGCCGCTCGACCGTTGGGATCAATTGCTCGTATCAGTTCGAGATGTGTAATAAGATGAACGCGTGGGCGGTTTCAGGAATGTTAATACTTGTCGAGACGTGTTAGCAGATAGCAACACTCGCGACCTTAGAGCGGCGAGATAAAGAAAAACGAATCAAGGTCGAATCGCACGCGATTAATCGAGAATGAAATTTAGGAAACGGAAGTCGTTTCAGTACACATCATGAATCAAATTTTCTTTCAAACCGTTTTAGGAATCACTATACTACTTAACTGTTTCAAACTGAACATAAAATTGCAAACGCGCTGTAAATATCTGAGAAACGAAAACTGTGAAGCAATTAATTTGCTAAATTTCATTCTCGGTTAATCGAATGTGAAGATTTGGTTGATTCGTTTTCTAATACAATTTTTTTTTAAACTCCATATACGTTTTCGGTTTAGACATCTTATACATTAAATACCGCCGCGACCTTAATTATAATTTTTTACCTGGCGCACTTCCGCATGCTAAAGTCGAAGAAGAGTCGCACTAGAGTTATCGTACGTAACTCAAAAACGTTTATGCAACGAAACGTAAACAATGAGTCAGATGAATAAAACGAACAGCGAGATAAAGAAAAAGAATCAAGGTCGAATCGCACGGGATTAACTGAGAATGAAATTAGAAATAGATACAACGAAATTTAGCAAATTAATTGCAAACGGAAGTCGTTTCAGTACACATCATGAAGCAAATTTTCTTTCAAGCTGATTTAGGAATCACTATACTACTTAACTGTTTCAAACTGAACATAAAATTGCAAAAGCGCTGTAAATATCTGAGAAACGAAAACTGTGAAGCAATGTGTTCAATTTATAAATGAACAACAATAAAAACAAATCCTCGAATGTGATTGATTGATTCGTTTCTATTGAAATCTATAAATTTGGGTAACAAATAAATTAGTTCATCATTCTGTTTATAACTGCGAGAGAGTGCGTATCGTCTGCGGCGTCTGTGTATGTCTTATCATTATCATCATCACTTTTACTATAATATTAAGGTAAGTAAAGTGGATGGTATGTGCCTTCCACATCTTATCATTCAGTAATAACCAGAAGCTTAAGACAAGAGTCGCGCGCAAGCAACAGCCGAAGAGGGGGACGCAGACGAGCGTAGAGAGCGACCTTGGTACATTTTTTATACTTAGGGCGGTTTTTTGAAAAGAGATGGTGTTTCGCGAATTCTACTATCAGTTTTGATTTTTTTAACCCCATATGCGTTTTCGTTTTAGTAAATTGAATTTTATAGCACCCTTATCGGATTATCCATCTTATGTATTAAATACTGCATCGAGTTAATACCAACGCTAACTTATTTCAGCGGGAAGTGAGTCGCGCGCAAGTAAGAGGGAGGGGGACGCAGACGAGCATGGAGAGCAACCTTGATACATTTTTTTATACTTAGGGCGGTTTTTTGGAAACGAAGGGTGTTTCGCGAATTCTAGTATCAGTTTTGATTTTTGTGACCCCATATACGTTTTCGGTTTAGTAAATTGAATTTTATAGCACCTTTATCAGATTATCAATCTTATGTATTAAATACTAGGTCAAGTTCAGCAGGAGCGGTAGGTGGACGCGGTAGTAGATAGCCAGACCCGCAACCTTGGTCCATTTTGATATACTTATGCAGTTTTGATTTTCCAACCTTGTTTGGTTTAGTAATTAAATTTTATTGGATTTATCCATCGATTTTTTTTTTGCTTTATTTTACAATTAAATAACTGAACAATTATCAAACGTATTAAATGAAAATTATAAATTTTTAACAAACGAAGTTTAGCTTGAGACATTTTCACCTTCGCATACGTTTAGAAACTGAAGAAAATAATGTGTTTCCATTAACTTTTATTCCTGGTAAGATTTCATTGATAATAACTTGAATTTATCTTTGAGATTTTCTAAACTGTTTAACAGAATAAATTACAGCGAAACGATAATCATTTATTAAACAGAAGTGCATCAGTTCGCTCCCTCCTACGCAACCTCAGAGTATTTAGTGCAAAAGAAACATTTTCAAAATTTAGAGACGGTTGTCCTCTACATCATTCTCTGATAGCGAGATAGCAGTTTGTTATAGTTATTGTAAGACGAATCAAGGTTGAAGCGTGCGCGATTAAGCGCTATGAATCTAACTTTTTTTCTTTTTCATATAGAATGCGCACCATTATTAAACTAATGTGTGTTGTAAGCTTGGAATGATAGTATTCATCCAGAGTAAATCTGCTAATGGAACAGAATTTATCATCAAGTATGATATTAAATTGCGAACAATTAATATTTTATCTGTCTCAACAATACCATTTTGTTCATTTGCGTGATACCTAGAATCTAAAGTGTCCTTGCGTTGAAGTTAATTACAGTCAAACCTCCATAACTCGAATCTCAAGGAACTGGAAAATTATTTTGAGTTATAGAAATTCCGAGTTAGAGACTGAGATTAGTATGCAGGAACATCAATAAATTTTAACTTATAGAAAATTTGACTTATAGAAAATTTTAAGTTGTAAATGTTTGAGTTATGGAGTTGTGACTGTATTTTAAAAGTTAAAGCTATAATACTTTTTATAACTTCTTTATTAATATTATCTCTAGGGTTTATTTACAGAAATATAGATAGTTCATATCATATTTTTCATATACACCTCAACGCTTCCTCTGATTAAACTGCTTTTGTTTATGTTAAGATAGTAGTCTGATTTTATCTGCTTCCACAAAGCCGTTTTGTTTATACATACGAGGTTACTGCGTTTAATAGAAATATCTTTGAGCAATGTTCTCACCAATATAATTAATTTCATAAACATTTCTATAATTATCGATTGATATATGTTATTAATTATTAAAAATTATTCAGTGTTTAAAAGGGACGAATAATGATTATTTATTAATCGACACTTGCTGATAAATTTCATGCTGATAGATGTAAAAAATCTTAATGATTGATTTTCAAAATCATGTATATTAATTCTATAAACATTTCTACAATTATTGAAAGATATATGTTTTTCAATTATTAAAAATTATTTAATGTTCAAAAGGAATGAATAAGAGTTATTTATTAATCGACACTTGCTGATAAATTTTATGGTGATAGATAATTATCGATTGATATATGTTATTAATTATTCAGTGTTTAAAAGGGACGAATAATGATTATTTATTAATCGACACTTGCTGATAAATTTCATGCTGATAGATGTAAAAAATCATATATTAATTCTATAAACTTAAAAAACTATGTGTGTGTGTTAATTCAATAAACATTTCTACAAATATTGAAAACATTTTATATTATTTATATTTGTTTTCAAGGTAAGTTAAATGATATATATAGTTAATGGCTTATTGCAGTTTCTTTGGTAGGGATCTGCATTGTTGTCAGACTGAATCATTTATCACAGGTTAATAATTAGTTGAATGCTTTCATTCAAGAATTTACGTTTTAAACTCTGGCAACATCGCTTAAGATTCTTATAATATATTTACGAATTATCAACATAATCAGTTATTTCGCAACATGGAACGTAAGAGTAACCACATATATGTTCAAGTGAATATTGTTTGATATTTTTTTTCCTGTTTCAGAAAGACACTTAATAATACAAGAGTTGAGACGGAGGCTGCCTCCCCCTATGAATGTAAGTTTTATATATACATATATTTGCTTTCTTTAATTATTTTACTTTATTTCAGAACTATTTCATAGCAGGTTGGGAGGGGCAGCCTCCCTCAAATTATTATATATCGTTTCAATATCAAACAAAAATGATATTTGCTCTCCTAGATGGAGAGCAAATATACGCTATTATGTGAGTTTTAATCTTTTTATTTTCTATCTGATAAATTACTAATATACATTTTTCTTATAGTTCTCCCCCAACCCCGGGAATGGAGGGGGTATTAAGCATTCATCCACCCCAATGAATCTTAATGTAAGCATAAGTTTCTTTACTATATTCTTGTTTTCAATTAATTTATTTTTTAAATTTGTTTGCTTTTCAAATTTTTAAACTTTACCTTAACCTTGTTCTTGTTTTTGAAGGGTAAATTACTAATGTACATTTTTCTTACAGCACCCCCTCCATTCCTGGGATAGGATTCTAATGTAAGCATAAGTTTCTTTATCTTGTTCACGTTTTCAATTAATTTATTTTTTATTTTCAAATTTTTATAATACCTTGTAATATCTTTACCATGTTTTTTATTTTCATTAAATTTATTTCAACTCGCTTTTCAATTTAAATCAATGAATTTATTTTATATTTCTATACATGTAATACCTTGTTCTTGTTTTCAATGAATTTATTTCAACTCGCTTTTCAATTTTAACCTTCATTTTATATTTTTATACTTGTAATATATTGTTCTTGTTTTTGGAGGGTAAATTACTAATGTACATTTTTCTTGCAGCACCCCCTCTCCTGGGAACAGGATCCTAATGTAAGCATAAGTTTCTTTACTTTGTTCTTGTTTTCAATTAATTTATTTTTTAAATTTTATAGTACCTTGTTTTTGTTTTCAATGAATTTATTTTTAACCTTCATTTTATATTTCTATACATGTAATACCTTGTTCTTGTTTTCAATGAATTTATTTTTAACCTTCATTTTATATTTCTATATTTGTAATACCTTGTTCTTGTTTTCAATGAATTTATTTTTAACTTTAATTTTTGACTTGTAATACTTGTAATACTTATAATATCTTGTTTTTGTTTTAAATGAATTTATTTCAACTCGCTTTTAAAATTTTTATAATACCTTGTCCTTATATTCAACGAATTTATTTTCAAGTAATTTATTTTAACTTCAATTTTTATACTTGTTCTTGTTTTCAATGAATTGATTAATTTTATAACATATTAAAACTTATATAATTTGTTACAGGATATAATAAAGGAGATTTTTTTTATATATGTATTATATGTATATTTCACCTAATCCTATCCTACTCAGAGTAAATTAATTTACACACAACCATTTTAATACTTTTAATTTATTATTGAAATTAATTTATTATTGAAATTAAAAGAAATTTAAAAAAATCACATGTTATATAATCTTATTTTAAGTTAAAAAGAAGTAAAAAAATTCAAATTTTGCTTTATTTTTTCTACTAACTGAACAGATTTCACATTTTATTAACTGCTTTGTTTATATTCTAAATAAATTATTTTAATTTTTTTTAATTCTTTCATTTTTCAATAATAATCAATGAAAGGTATAGTAAAACAGCTTATTAGATTTCATTATTTCACTCAATAAAACTTTCTTCAGATAGCAGTACCTGAGACAACAACAGAGCACCGATGACGCGACTACTGAGAATTGATATCAGGGTTTGATATCAAGGATAGTTTCTTATGCAAATTTTAATTCGAATTTAATAAGCTTGAATTTAATTGGATGTTTAATTTTCATTAAAATCATGATGTTGGTAATCATCTATCATTCTGTCTACATCTCTTATGTATGCATGTATTTTTTCAATAATTATTAAGGCAAGTTCAATGATACATATCATCTATATCTTAGCATTCTATTCTGAAGAATTGCGTCAACAGTAACCAAAAGCTTAAGACTTTTTCTTTATCAAGAATTAATTAAATGAATATCCATCTCGGTGAAGCTTATACTTTAGGGGACTTTATACTTCGAGCGATTCTTCGGTGTACTGGTAAAAACAGGTGCAGTTTATAAAATAACAGGTAAATCAGGTAACAGTTTATAAAATAACAGATAGCAGTTTATAAAATAACAGATAAAACAGATAGCAGTTTATAGATGTGACAGATAGCAGTATAATAGCACATCTATTGATTTAAGTTCCTATTTAATTTTACGTAAGGGTTTAAACAGACTATTATGTTATGTATTAAAAGCAATTTAATCAGTTGAGATGTGGAAGCATATAAGATAAGTACGTTTTTTAAAAGTGCATACATTCCCTAAATCTGATTGTCTGTATTCTTGGTTAGTTGATAATACTGATAGACTAATAGAATCTAACGCTGTCATCTATCTTGAGGTATCTTTTTATATTTACTATATCATGTAACTTAATAATTATTTCCATATACAGTATGTCCCCAGATTGAGTTTCCATGAAAATTGTTATTCAATGTATTCCCCAATGCTCCTCTTCACACTTTTCTATCATATACAATCGAACCTCCATAACTCGAATCTCAAGGGACTGGAAAATTATTTTGAGTTATAGAAATTTTGAGTTAATGAAAGAGATTTCAGTTATACACAATGTGCAGGGACATCAGTAAATTTCGACTTACAGAATGTTTCGAGGTTTGAGTTATGGAGGTGCTACTGTATCTAAATTTACCTGTTTTAATGATATGTTATTATTTATTTATGGTTATGATAACGGCTCTGCACTTACCTTATGTTAACCTTAACATCACTCTGTTTGTCTCTATTTATTATCCACTAATACTGTTACCTTACAGTTTTTCTAATAACAGATCTTACAGTGTGATACACATACATACACATTTTTGCTATTGATCTATTCATACGCTTTCATCTTCATTAAAAATATAGCATCTGTTATTAGAAAAGCTGTATATAATTTTGTTTTAGGAATCAAACAGTTTTAACATTTTCATAAGATCAATTTTCGGACACATTGCAGCAGCAGATTTATATATGGTTTTAAATTTAAAAACATGCTTACTTTACTCTCAAAATTGTCTAACTTCAAATTATATTTAGAATTATTGTCTTAAAGAGTGATCACACTGGTTCCGATATCAAAAATTAATTTAAAAACAACTTCATATTAACAAATGTATAGGGTTACAATAGGATCGTAATGAACTGGAGTATACTGCCTTTTATAAACTGGTACCTGTTTTTATCTGTTTTACCTGTTATTTTATAAACTGTTTTGAAACTGCTATCTGTTTTACTAGTACATCGAAAAAATTTATAATTTATTGAGACAGTTTATTTTGAATTGTTATATGATTATCGGTTCCAGTCTGTCTCCACACCCCACCTCAACACCGCATTTGTTTACTAAAGGCTGGTTTATACAACAAGAATAAGAAATAAGGTTTAAGGCGTAACGCTTAAGATAAAAGTTAATCTTACGGGTCCGTGTGTTTGCGTTTATAAACTGAATAAGGAATAAGGTATACCACGTAAGATAACAAAAGCTGGTTAACATTGAACTTTTAGATCTCATTCTTAGGCAATATATCATGCGCGCATGCATACAAAGCATTGCTTTCTAAAATTATTTATAAAAAATATTACTATTTAGTTTTACCTGCTAATTTCTAAAACCACTTATTTTGTATGTTTATTTTTCACGAAATAACCGGTATATCCAACTCACGATTTTGACGATTGACAATAACAAACCTAACCACGCATGCGTGCTTTGGAGGAACACTAAATTTTATTGGTCAGTTTTAAAACGTATCTCATTCTTATTCTGTTGAATAAACACATATTGTCCATATGTAAATCAATTTAAAAAAAAATCAATTTAAAAACAACTTCATATTAACAAATGTATTCATTCAGAACATAGTGAATGAATACATTTGTTAATATGAAGTTGTTTTTTAATTGATTTTTGATATCGGAGCCAGTGTGACCACCCTTTAAGACGATAATTCTAAATATATAGGGTCACAGTAGGATTGTAATGAACTGGAGTATACTGCCTTTTATAAACTGCTACCTGTTTTACCTGTTATTTTATAAACTGCTCAGAAACTGCTATCTGTTTTACCAGTACATCGAAAAAATTTACAATTTATCGAGACAGTTTATTTTGAATTGTTATGTGATTATCGGTTCCAGTCTGTCTCCACACCCCACCTCAACACCACATTTGTTTACTAACCTACTATAATATGAAGCCCTCTCAACTGCTCGTAACTACTGTTATGATCCCGGTCACGTGGTGCATAATACAGTTGTATAGTTCCCTACTTTTGCTATATAGCAACCTAGTAGCTTTTCTATTGATTGAAAATTTGAATGGGAAAACTTAATATTGAATGATTTGTGGTAACCTAATCTAAGCTTGCTTTCCCTCCATAATAAATTATATAAATAATGTTAAGAAGTTGTTCAAGTATACATTAGGTAATGGAAATATAAACTTTTTATTATTTTAATTCAGGTTTATTAATGTTACTGTTAACAAGAAAAAAAAATGTACTAATTTATGTTTGATTACAAAAACACTATTCTATTATGATTCCAAGGTAAGCTGCTTTCTTTATTAATGCAGTAACGCGAATTATTCCATTGGTAATCGGACACAATAGTATCTTCATGACACAAACTGACGAACCATAATTTAGGATTTTGCAGGTTCACTTTCAATCTTGTTAAATGAACTGCAGGTTTCTCTTCTAAACTTTTCAGCAACGGTTTCTTTATGTTGCTCTCATACCATTCAACTAAATTATCACCTTGCGAGAGGAATGATGTTTTCGTTAAATAATAGTAAGTTTCACCATCCTCATGTATACAAAACATTTCTGTAGAAATCTTGATTGATCCCTGAGCATTTGGAAGCATTGTTGATAATTCTGCATGAAACACTTGGAAACAAGCATCGAAAAATTGTTCTTGGTTACATTGAAACATCGGTGTTATGAAAGATGATATCATGAAATTGTTTGGCCACAATATTGGATCCCAATGTATGAATGATTCATCTTCTTGTTCTTCATATTCTTCTTCCTGCTGCTCGGGAATAGATCTTACTCGTGGCACACACATTTTGCAACTGCCCATTCAAAGGTTTTTCATTATAATTTATAGTGTTTAAAACAAAATTAATCATGTGATGATTTACTTAGAAATTTACAGTTTCTTACACAGATATTCACACAAATAACATTAAGAAGTATGTTTCCAAGTTATTTTGCTATATTAAAATATATACATCATATTATGTTGATGGATGGAAAATAAAACAAAGATACAATTTTTAATATAATTTATTGCTATGATGATATTAAACGAAAATAACAATTATCATAAAATCATTAAAAATATATGTATATGTTTATAAATCAAGTTATAAAATAAAACTATGTTTACATCTAAGCTGCTAAAAAATATCATTTTTTGTGGATTTATGTATCCATAATATCCCGATGCCCCCACGGAAGAGTATCATAAGAATTTTGAATTAAATATCGTTTATCATCATGAGGACTCAAAGCGATTTTTTGCTGCGTAACTGTGTGGACGTGGTGTTTTTCTGAATGTATTAAATTTTGATCTAAACATTTTTCTACGGAATTTTGCAAACATTCTAAATAGTCCTTGAAAGTAATTTTGTTCTGAATAACATTTCGTTTAACACCCTTAGCCTTCTTGTCTTTATCCTCACCCTCCACTCTGTATGCATAACTTTTCGATCGCAAACCAATAAATTCCGTCATAATTTTACCATTCAGCTCATCCTTCATCAGACCTGGAACCTTTTTATTTACACGAGGAATACCATACCGATTGTTTTCCTGATAGTCGCTAGTGTCAAAGTGTTTATAACAGTCACGTTGAATTACTTTATATACATCATCACACTCAATTTCATAAATTAAAGAGTCTGTATCCGTATAACAAACCTTACATTTATCATCAAATTGTGATTGCATATATCCATAATGAAATTCATAAAGTTTCACCTTTGAAATATCGAGTACACACATGCCAACATATATGGGCTTATTAAATAGAATTTCCGTTTTATTTAATTCTATTGCAACTAAATTTTCGTTAAATATTGTGCAGGACTTGAATTCTGGTTTCGCAATTAATTTACCTGCGCCATATCTTCCCTCCCATTTAGATATTAATTTTACATTACTATGTTTCCTAATATTCTCCATCGTTTTGCCAAAAGCTGCATTATTTAATAATTTATAAAGATCCTTTTCGAAATCATTCTTTGCAGCAGTTCTCAGACGGGTGTTTAAATCAATATAAGGTTTTAACCACGCCGCCTGCTTAAATTTCAATACGCGATGAATTTTAGCTAATTTTAAACCATATACCAAAGCCTGCTGTAAATATCTATAGTGAATGATGTAACGCTTTTTGTTATTCAATGTAGCCATCAATTTTTGTTCTTTAGATTTTGGTGCGCTGACGTGTTCTGGACAAAAAGGTAAATCTGAGTGAGCATAATGTAACTCAGCAGGATATTCTAAATCAACTTCTAAAATATATCCTACGGGACTGTTGTTTGAAATATTAAAATCTACATTTTCTACATCATCCACCCACTCAAACCCTCCGTAGGGTAAGGGTTGTGACATTGCATGCCCATAAAGATTGTTAACATCAGTATAAAGTAAATATTTTGATAGTTGGTTGGGATCATAGTCGGTCATATACTTGTTGTTAGCTTTGGCATAACGTTTCGAACACTGACTCAGTCCCCCTCGAACACCTCGCTCGACAAACATGAGCATATCGATGTCTGTTAATAATTCGAGCTCTACTTTAGTATACTTTAGCATAGCATCCCAAGTATATCCTGGAGAAGAAAAATAATGAGCAGGATCGAGCCCATGTGAATTCAGTAAGGTTAAACGAAACTGCTCGAATACATCAGCTAACAGTAAAACATCTGTGCGTAAGTATAAGTCTGAGTACTCCCCCAAATTTTGAATTTTGAACTCGCTCCAAACACGCTGAGCATGAGCGTAATCCACATCGCTTATATCCACATCATTTAATTTATTATAAAATTTCTCTTTCGCTGGCAATTTAGATTCGGTAAAACGTTCAATCGAGTCAAAGTAGTCATACGGATACACACCCTTTCGCGTTAATAACTGAAATTTTTCCTCCGGTAAATTTTGAAATTCTGATTTTAAAATAGGATACGTTTCCAAATTTGAAGCTAATTTATCAAGACTTGAGCTCATAAACCGAAACGAATCAATAAAACGGAACTTTATCAAATTTTTATCAACATGTTTCGTAAACGAAATATACTTCTCTTTATTTACGGGAAGTAAATCGATGCGGCCCTCAAAATCTGATGCTAAATTCTTAATTATGAAATGAGCATCATAACCGCTCAGATTATGAAACACAACAGGTACCACGTGACCATCCTTATAATTAACATTACATCCCTCGTGTGCTGCTCCCCTAAACACCCCTGTTAAGTGACAGTGATCCCTTACTTTTTTGTCTTCAAGGCTAAACGGTTGCTCGCAGATGTGACAGTGGGTTGCCTGATAGAACTCCAGATTTTCAATTGAAGTTAAGGGTTCCATGGGTAGAGGGCAAAGGAATACGGTTTCTAAATTTTCAGCGAACTGTTGCAGTTCTGCAGTAAACCATTGCATGCAGTCCTCACCACGATACGATTTATAGAAAGATAGTGAATCATCATAAGAACATTTGACATAATACCCGATACTACAGGGCACATGTTCTTGGTACTTATTTTTACTGTTACATGGTTTTAATATGCATTCTAGATCGGCATATATTATGAACGGTGTCTTAACTTTATACCTAAAATTTTTAAATTTTAAAATATTGTTTTGTTCTGTTGGCATTCTAATTTTACAAACGTTTAATTTTTCACAATCTATCGCGTGCTTATCCAAACGTTCTTGACTATAAGAGTAGTTAAAGCATCGATCACAAAAATATTTTTTATTGTGATGAATACTTAATTGGTTTGATACCAACCTGGAAAGATCTTTTATCCATACATAATGATACTTTACTGATGTAGAATCATCATACTTGTCTTGTATTAAAAGCAGATTCACATGCTTTGATTGCTTGGCTTTTGTAAGGTAACAAGGTCTTACTTCAAATTCTTTTTTTGTTTTTTCCAATATGTAAACATTAATAGAAATATTATTTTGTTGTTCAAAGCGAGGAATCTGCTTCATAGTCATTGGCATCGTAATGTTTCTTAAATTTAAAACTGTAGAATAGTTCGGGTATAACGAAGGTCGATCAGAATGATGAGACGCTGGATGAAGTGCTGATGTTACCGCCCACGCGAAGCATGCGTCATCCTTGTTCTTCACATTGATGCATGCTTTTTTATCTTGAATATGTTTGGGGAGCTCGATGTAAGAGGAACCGGACTGGATCGATTCAAATTTGTTGATGTTAATCATCAAGTGGATGATTGTTCTTAGGGCCCAGCTACTCTCACGTTCCTGGAAATTTTCTAACTGCACCATTATAGGCTCCTTAACGTGGATGGTGAACCATTCCTTGAGTTCGGTATCGCGATAGATAGAAGCGTTCTTAGTGTTCATATATTTGTTCTCTGTGATTTCTTTGTCTCCTTTCTTGAGAATAAATTCACCACAGAGAACTGCGTTGATCTTTAGCGCCTCATTGTTTCTCAAGCTGTTTTTAACGCGTCTCTGGAAGAGTATGAATGCATCTTCCAGAAACGCAGCGACATCCTTATGCTGTAAATTCACGATAATGCCAGTTCTAATTCTGCTTTGGAATGCTGACTGCAAATCTTCCCATTTCACACAGTTACAAGCAGTTTCTCTACGAGTGCTCAATCCTCGACCTTCTCGCTGTTTTGCCTTCAACATTGTACGACAACTCATAATGTTGCTGATACATGTTATAAGGTGTTGTTTAGCACCAGGAGATAGATTCGAAGCAGTAGCGCTCCTGAGGAATTCGTTTAAGACACGTAGATGTTTACTGCAAAGCTTCAAACCGTTCTCAATCTTCATGATATCGTTTGCACTGAAAAGTGCTGTTCTTACTTCATCAACGAAAGCTTGTGCTTGCGAATTCATTTTCTGCAATAACAACAAACTGTTTAATTTTAACGTTTCGTTGAATATCTTTTAGCAGTAATCAGAAGCTTAAAATATAGCCACATAAAAATTTATAATTTTCATTTAATACGTTTGATAATTGTTCAGTTATTTAATTGTAAAATAAAGCAAAAAAAAAATCGATGGATAAATCCAATAAAATTTAATTACTAAACCAAACAAGGTTGGAAAATCAAAACTGCATAAGTATATCAAAATGGACCAAGGTTGCGGGTCTGGCTATCTACTACCGCGTCCACCTACCGCTCCTGCTGAACTTGACCTAGTATTTAATACATAAGATTGATAATCTGATAAAGGTGCTATAAAATTCAATTTACTAAACCGAAAACGTATATGGGGTCACAAAAATCAAAACTGATACTAGAATTCGCGAAACACCCTTCGTTTCCAAAAAACCGCCCTAAGTATAAAAAAATGTATCAAGGTTGCTCTCCATGCTCGTCTGCGTCCCCCTCCCTCTTACTTGCGCGCGACTCACTTCCCGCTGAAATAAGTTAGCGTTGGTATTAACTCGATGCAGTATTTAATACATAAGATGGATAATCCGATAAGGGTGCTATAAAATTCAATTTACTAAAACGAAAACGCATATGGGGTTAAAAAAATCAAAACTGATAGTAGAATTCGCGAAACACCATCTCTTTTCAAAAAACCGCCCTAAGTATAAAAAATGTACCAAGGTCGCTCTCTACGCTCGTCTGCGTCCCCCTCTTCGGCTGTTGCTTGCGCGCGACTCTTGTCTTAAGCTTCTGGTTATTACTGAATGATAAGATGTGGAAGGCACATACCATCCACTTTACTTACCTTAATATTATAGTAAAAGTGATGATGATAATGATAAGACATACACAGACGCCGCAGACGATACGCACTCTCTCGCAGTTATAAACAGAATGATGAACTAATTTATTTGTTACCCAAATTTATAGATTTCAATAGAAACGAATCAATCAATCACATTCGAGGATTTGTTTTTATTGTTGTTCATTTATAAATTGAACACATTGCTTCACAGTTTTCGTTTCTCAGATATTTACAGCGCTTTTGCAATTTTATGTTCAGTTTGAAACAGTTAAGTAGTATAGTGATTCCTAAATCAGCTTGAAAGAAAATTTGCTTCATGATGTGTACTGAAACGACTTCCGTTTGCAATTAATTTGCTAAATTTCGTTGTATCTATTTCTAATTTCATTCTCAGTTAATCCCGTGCGATTCGACCTTGATTCTTTTTCTTTATCTCGCTGTTCGTTTTATTCATCTGACTCATTGTTTACGTTTCGTTGCATAAACGTTTTTGAGTTACGTACGATAACTCTAGTGCGACTCTTCTTCGACTTTAGCATGCGGAAGTGCGCCAGGTAAAAAATTATAATTAAGGTCGCGGCGGTATTTAATGTATAAGATGTCTAAACCGAAAACGTATATGGAGTTTAAAAAAAAATTGTATTAGAAAACGAATCAACCAAATCTTCACATTCGATTAACCGAGAATGAAATTTAGCAAATTAATTGCTTCACAGTTTTCGTTTCTCAGATATTTACAGCGCGTTTGCAATTTTATGTTCAGTTTGAAACAGTTAAGTAGTATAGTGATTCCTAAAACGGTTTGAAAGAAAATTTGATTCATGATGTGTACTGAAACGACTTCCGTTTCCTAAATTTCATTCTCGATTAATCGCGTGCGATTCGACCTTGATTCGTTTTTCTTTATCTCGCCGCTCTAAGGTCGCGAGTGTTGCTATCTGCTAACACGTCTCGACAAGTATTAACATTCCTGAAACCGCCCACGCGTTCATCTTATTACACATCTCGAACTGATACGAGCAATTGATCCCAACGGTCGAGCGGCGGCTTAGGTGGACGGCTCACGAACGAGTTCGAAAAAGGATATCATTCACCGCGCGCGTCGTTAATATTACACATATCGAACAACTGACTGAACGGCCGAGCGGCTTAGGTGGACGCCTCACGAACGTCGAGGAACGGGTTCAAATCTCTCTCTCTGGCTGGAGGAAAAAATTCGTTATCTTGAAATAAACATCTATTAGCGCTGGTCATAAGTCGACGCGCTATTTAATACATATGATATATGTAAC
The DNA here is from genome assembly GCA_958336345.1 of Dorcus parallelipipedus. Classification (NCBI taxonomy): domain Eukaryota; kingdom Metazoa; phylum Arthropoda; class Insecta; order Coleoptera; family Lucanidae; genus Dorcus; species Dorcus parallelipipedus. Next base: position 35,615,800 of record OY284478.1, read on the forward strand.
TACGCCCAAAAATGTACCAAGGTCGCGAGTCTAGATATCTACTGCCGCGTCTCCCCCTCCCGCTCCAGCTTGCTCACGTCTCGCTTCTGCTGCCGCTTGCGCGCGACCCCGCTCCCCCTTCTCACCTCACCCCCCCTGACCACGATCCCCGCAAAAATTGCAATCTCGAGGCCTGTGTTAAATCTTATGGGAAATTGGTCCAGAACGCCCATAGCCTATCTACTTGTAAGATTTGTTCCCTTGTATGGTTTCATCAAGTGCTTTCCCAATGGAAATGCATCGTCACCGACAAAAAATATGGCATTTCTATACGACTATTTGGCAAAAATTCATTTGGTGGAATAGGTAAACTTTCGTTTGCTAGTGCTTCTCCTAATACTGAATTTGCAAGTACTCCACCATCACTTTGGGAACCATATGCACCAACGTTAATATAAGTGAAATTATAATCAGCATCGCATAAAGCCAGAAGCACAACACTAAAATGTTTTTTATAATTAAAATATTCACTTCCAGAATTTGGAGGACACTGAACAGCAATGGAATTTGCCCCATACATTAGGGGCAAATTCCATTTTAATAGAAACTGACTTGCTATTTTTTTCATATTGTCTTTATTAAGTGCTTTTAAGACAGTTTCATTCAAAGTATCCCACATAACTTCTGTTATGTTTCTAATTATAATAGAGGCAGTAGATCGTCCTATTTTATATCCAGAAGCTATACTAAACACAGAATCACCCTGTGACAAATACCTGAAACATGGTCAGTTAAATAACAAAACATTTTCTACAAGAAATATACCTGAGAGTAATTGCAAGTCTTTGTGCTGGGCTAAGTGGTTCTCGATGGCTCTTCTTTGTCAATGCAGGTCCAAGAACTTGTAGCAAATCATCAAATTGTGAAGGAGTCATACTGGTATAGAGAAAAAACCATTCGTGGTCAAAAATCTAAGGAAAAAGTATGTAATCATTTATGTCTGTTTTAATAGCTTACTAACTCACTTTGTAGTTTTCAAATGTTGATTTGAATTCACCGAAATGGTTTCTTTGTCGTAGAACAGTTCGAATACCCCAACGCCTCTTAGCTTTGCTTTCTGTTTTCCTCTTCAACTTCATTTAAACGCCTTAACAACATCACTTTTAATAAAATAGTCACTCGCTTACTTCTGTCATACATCACTATTTTGTTGGAATATTACAAATTCCTAGCAACTTAGGGGTTATGTTTTTATTTTGTTTGGTTTACGTTATCGTTGACTTGACGGTTGACGTGACTAAAAAATTAAGCTCGCATTTTCCGCCTACCTTCGAGAGGGAAATTCAAAATATATAACATCAGTAACATTGCTGTGAACAATGCCACTACTAACATTACCATTACCTTGCTAACATTACCTTTAACATTAACACTATTTGAAAGGGCAGTTAACGATTCGACGTCCGAGCGCTCGGACGTGCAAGTCTGAGGTCTATTCGTCCGGGCGCTCGGATATGTATCTCTGTTGACCGTACGTCCGGGCGTACATTTAACAAAACTTTAATTTATTAAGAAATGTGGAAAAAAATTGTTTTGATAAATTAAAATAAATTCGACCGCAAAAGACTAAAATGGCTATGAGAGTAGCAATTCTTTGTCTTTTACTGAAATAAATTTTTTTACTTAGGTACCAAGATGCAATCAATAAACTATCATCTTATTTTCTTGTGAAAGCGGATTTATTTTCCGAACATTAACCATAAATCAAAAATTTTAGTTTTGAGAAATAATATAATTAAAAAATACAGCTGGATTAATTTTTATAATTAAAGAAAAAAAAACATGCAAGAAAAAATTTACGACAATTTCGCCCAAGTATCGAACCCAGTTAGTGATGTCAAATACAGGTACTTTTCAGTATTTAGGGTACCCGGTACTTTCGAAATAAGTACCCGGTACAAAGTACCGATCCGGTAATAACCAATACATATCTACCTAATACCTACTACTACCCATCTACCGAAGTTCAGATACATATAGGCTACGTTCGACATTACGCTCGGGACACGCTGTGAGCAGAAGTGTGAGGGAGAGCGAATGAGCTTCAGTGTATGTAAGAGTAAGGCAAAGGAAGACCCCGAGCGCTCCGAGCGTGATGTCGAATGCACCTATAGAAGCGCAAGCGAGTCATGCTTCCCGGATATGAACGAATACACTGTCGGCTGTCGGTCAAGCAGGGCGCTCATCATATTTATGTAAAGCAGAGCTCTCTTGCTCCTGTGTATTTTCAATGGTAATAAGTATACACAATTGCAAGAAAGATTAAAATAATAGATGCGTTTATCTTTGAAAAGTAATGGTACATTCGGGTACATTGTTTTTTCATTCAGCGAATACAAGCGGCGAACACGGCACACATAAAACTATTTATATTTTTATTTTATGAACTCTAGCAATTAGCATCACCTATTGGCTTAAACCTAATTTAAAACAAACAGACCATTTTTATATTTGTCAAAAAAGTGTTCTATTCCTAAGCACCAGACAAATCAATTTTCCCCCAATAGTTTGCTTTAGGAACGTTTAAATTACTTTAAAATATGAATACCTCACAAAAAAAAGTGCTATTTGGTTACATTTTGCCGAATTATCTGGCGAAAAAGCTAAATGTAATATGTGTAACAACACATATTCATATAAAGGTGGAACAACCGGGAATTTAAGGAAACACTTACGAACAAAGCATCCAACTACAATAATCGAAGAGACTCTTTCGGAAAAAAGAGTTTGCAAATCAGTAGGTAGGTAAATATTATAAATAGTAGCAAATTGTTCATAAAACCAATCAGAAACGCTTCAAAGAAAACAAAGAAAAAGTTGTATTTTCTCATTTATTCATACAACAAACATTTATGAATATTGTATGAATAAAGTGGCTCATTTACTCACTTGGGAAAAAAGCATAGCCAAGTCAAACTATGAGTTGTATTCATCAGAACCGATATGATTTTTGTGTTCTTAAAATAAGAATGTCAAATGTTAAAATAATTTAAAAACTAGCTTTTTCAATTAAAATCGTTGGATCATGCAAAAAATAGTATATACACCTCGGAAATGAATACTTTTTCCCCTCGGTGCTTTGTAGAGCCCTCGAACTACAAACTACACCTCGGGTAAAAATCATGCACTTCATCCTTTCTATTTTGTTTGCTGTATGATATATTTATTTGTTATTTGTAGAGCATGAATCAACTCCGTCCGCGTCGACGTCATCAGCGCAAGATCCATCTGGAAGTGATAACTCGGTATCACTTCAATTTCTAAAACCACAACGAAAACAAACTGATTTGTCAAAATTTGTATCACGTCCAATAAGCCTTTCACGTCAAAAAAAAATTAATGATTTAATACTAAACATGATTATTAAAGACTTGCAACGTTTTTCTATAGTATGTGACACATGATTTTTAGAACTTTTAAAAGAACTTGAACCCAGTTATGTTCCGCCAAGCAGAAACACTTTTATTACGTCATTATTAGAGGAAAAATATGCATCGGTTGAAACCATTTTAAAATACATTTTACAAGATATTCAATTCATCACAATTACCACTGATAGTTGGACGTCTTTTTCAAATGAAAATTATATATCTCTAACAGCTCACTTTGTAACAAAAAAATGGGAGCTCGTTTCTTGTTTGTTAAGTTGTTTTAGCTACAGTGAAAGGCACACAGCTCAAAACCTTTATGAGCAAATTCGTAAATGTTTAACTGAATGGGAAATAGCGGAAAAGGTTGTCGCAGCAGTTACCGATAATGCAGCTAATATAGTGAGCGCAGTTAAATTAAGTAGCTGGGCACACATTCCTTCTTTTGCCCATACACTTAATTTAATTGTGCAACATGGCCTTCGGGAAATTAAAGACATACGAGCCAAGGTGAAGGCAATTGTGGAATACTTCACAGAAGCTCTCACGCAAATTCAAAATTATTATCGACCCAAACAAGGATGGACGCAAACTGTGTACCTTTGAAATTAAAAAATGATGTGTCCACGCGATGGAACTCATTATATGTTAGAACGCTTTTTAAAATTAAAAGATCATGTCACTGTAACAGTTGGATTATTGTATAGTCCAGTACAATTATTGACTGAGGAGTGGAAAATTTTAAACGAAATTTGTCAGGTATTGAAGTCTTTTGACCATATAACGACGGAAATGAGTTCAGAAAAAGATGTAACTGTCTCTAAAATTATTGTAATAGTCCGAGGGCTAACTTCAATTTTACAACAGTTTCTAAAAGAAGCATCTTCCAATGTTACCAAAAGCTTAATTGAAGATTTGTTAAAATCAACATTAACTTGCTTTGACAAATGCGAATATAATACTGTTTTGGCAAAACCATCACTATTGGATCCCCGATTTAAGTTAAAGGCGTTTTCCGTAGAAGAAGCGAGCAGGAGAGTAAAAGACAGATTGCAGGATGAAGCGGTGGCACATTTAAAAAAGCACTGTGGAAGTCAAAACACAGATGTTGTCGGCGATATCGAAGTTCATGCTGATCCAGATAATTTAATTTGGCAGGAATTCGATTTGTTGGTAAAATCTGCTGCTCAGAAACCTAGTCCGACGGCTACTGCAATAGCAGAAATGCGAATGTACCTAGAGGAACCGACTATCGGGAGGAAAGAAAATCCGCTTCTATGGTGGAAAACCAGAGAATTGCTTTATCCTACCCTATCCGTTTTAGCAACAAAATATTTAAGTATTATGGCCACATCTGTTCCTAGCGAGCGAGTTTTTTCAAAAGCTGGTCAGATTATTACAGAACGTCGTAATAGACTTAACTCAAAACACGTAAATAAACTGATCTTTCTCAACTGTAATCAGTTTTTGTTGAATAATAAAAAATAACGTGAATTATTATTAGATAAGGATTTATGTTTTCAGAATTTGTTATTATTTTGTTTCTTTTGATTTATGAGATATCCTTTCTAATAAAGACCTTATTATTATTATTATTATTATTATTATTAATTATCCGGTTGTTACCAGGTTCCTAATTAGGTCTATTTTGTTAATTCGTTTTAGTTGGGTTATACTTTACATTATTTAAGTATTAAATGTTTTTTTTATAGTTTTATGTAGGTACCTATTTGTTTGTTCCTTATGTTACGGTCATGGTTATAAATATTTTCAGTAATTATCATTTATTCATTATTACACATATTCTGTCTTATTAATTTATAGCATAAAAATCTATTCAAACTCATAACGACAAAACGTGTACATATATTTCATACATTACACATAATGCAGTCACAACGTATAAATATTGCTGTTCCCTACTAGCCGCCGCTATTAAAAATCTAGCATCTATAAATAAACACGCACATTGTTCCTTCTAGCCAATAGCCATTAATGACCGTTCGACTGATCTACAACACACATTTTCTGTGCTAGATATGCGTGAATTTACGCCCGATATTCATATACCGAGTACCGAGGCGTCCTAGACGCGAGAGTAGTTTGCAAATACCTACCCGTAACGCGATACCAAATCTCATCGCAGAACCGACGCGTCATCTCAGTACCGGGTACATTTTGTATCGACTACCCGTTACTTCGGATCTCGCCGAGTAACGGGTACTTTTTACCCGGTAGTTACAATATTGACATCACTAAACCCATTGCAGTCGGTTTGGTATACTAACGCCTAACTGCATCGGCCACCGAGCTCCTTGCGAACATAGGTTATATACACTAGAGCTACGTTCGTTTATTCCACCCGATTTGCCCGATTCGTTCCGTTACATCATCAGCGTTCGTTTATTAAAAGTTTTGAACAAGAGCTCCAAATGTTACGCGTTCGTTTATTCTCCGATGAGGGTAAACGGGGTAAATAGAGTTAATCCGCAAAACTCTCGATTGCTTATAAGTGCATTAGTGGTTTTTAGAGACCTAACCTCAAAAAATGGCTCGTAATGGAAGTGAAAGAAACGAAAATACTGAAAATATATTTGTGGAAGACGCACAAATATATTTTAAGTGTACACGGTGCAGTTTCGGAGAATATAACCAGGTCAAAGTTTTACAATATATCGCACAAATGCATTCTAACGATACCAATTCAGGTTAGGTAATTTATTTATTTATTTCCACAATTTAACAAACTTATTTACAGATGATTTCTACGAAGAGTTTAGATCAATTGAGGCGTACGTAATCACAAACACAGTCAAGGACCAAGAAGCCTCAGTTTCGTCAATTGTTTTGGGAGACGATGAGCCATCTGATGCTTCTAACATTGAAGTTGAGCCTGCAGTTGATAATAAGTTATGGAATCATGATACAGTGAAGTTATTAATTGGACAAGTAAAGGAACATTATGGTGAATTTGACAAAACATTAAAAAAAATGTGTGGATAAAAATAGCAAAAAATGTAAGTGCAATTGTCTATTCAATATTTTCATGGAAACAATGTGATGAAAAATGGAAATCTCTAAAGCGTACTTATAAGACAATTTTAAAAGCACATGATAGTACAGGAAAAGGTAGACGTAACTGGGAGTATTTTGAAGACATTCATGACATTCTGTTTACCCGCCCGGAAATAACACCACCAGCAATATGTAGTAGTTTTAGTGGCCTAATAATGAATGCAAGTACAAGTGCATCTACACCTCCTACAACTCCATCATCTTCTGCTGATACTGTTGAGGAAGAGACAATTACCAATGCAAAAAGTGAAACATCACGTAAACGAAAACAAAAATTAAATACTGCTGATCAAAGACACAAGGACAAGATGGCTAGACAGGATAAATTCCTGGAACCATTTCAGGAGTTTATTCACAAAATGTAAAATTTTAAAAAAATTTGTGCAATTATGTAAGATTTGAAACAAAAACCTTATTCCCTTAAACTCCGATAAAAATTTAAAATTTGTTTTCAACACTTATTATGATCATTAAGGAAATAATACATTAGTTTGTTATTTATCATTTCACTTTGTAATTTACAGGGGTTAGTATGATTATCATACGATGTTTATTATGTTGTTTAGAAGATGTTTATTATGTTCATTAAACTCAATTGGACGTCTTTTTGCAGAAAGGAACCAGTCAACATTATTTTTCCTATCTTGTTGGTTCCTTTCTGCAAAAAGATGGCCAATTACAGAATGATTTTAAGTTTCAAAATGTAAAGTTTTAAATTTGTTTCTAAAATAAAAGAGTAGACTGCATCAACTATTGTTATTTTATTGAAAAAATAATAAAATTACACAATCATTAGAAGCTGATGAAATAGATATTTAATGGTAATTGTAATATACATTTCTTATTAAATAAGAGGCAAATTATTAATTATGTCAATTCGCTTTTGGATGGCATTAATATCACCTTCTCCAGCCACAATATCATCAGCATCATTATTTATTCTTTCTTCTGCATTGTTCACATCAATCTCATCAAGCATATTATCTCCCTTTAATAAACACACATTATGAAGAATGCATGTACTTATAATTAACAGTGCAACAAGATCCAAGTGCACTGTCTCCACAAATTTTAATCTTCGAAATCGTCCTTTTAATAAGGAAAACGTATTCTCTATTACAGCTCTGGTTTTACTGAGAATAATATTATAATTTTTTTGTCTTCTCGTCATATTAATATTTTCTTTAAATGGGACTAGCAAATATGATAACCGATAAGCTTTATCACCTATTAAGTGCCTATTATGTGTAAATTGTATGTCATTATTTTGTATTCTTGTATATAAATCTGAATTTATCAATAACATTTGATCATGAAGAGATCCTGGAAAACCAGTAAAAGCATCAATGAAACGGTAATTATGGTCACAAACTCCTTGCAGCAAAACACTATGGTAGCTTTTTCTGTTAACATAAGATGCATGATGTAGTTTCGGAGCATTTATTCGAACATGAGTGCCATCTATTACACCCAATACTCCTAAAATGTGACTTTTAAAAATGTAGTATAAAAATCTTACACAATACTAACCTGGAAATCCAAACCTTCTTTCAAATTCATTTGTAATATTGTTTGCATTATGCTCAGAAGGCCAACAAATAATTTTAAAATGGGCATTCACTTTTAATAGTAATCTGCAAGTTTTATATACTTCTTTCCAGCATGTCGATTTTGTAACACCAAACCTATTAGCCACAGATCTAAAAATAAACATGTTCATTATATGTACAATGCGAGCGTTGAAAATGGGACATATCAACAGTCATTGAACACTTCTTAAATACTGACAAATTATGATTATTTAAAAAATTAATTCATTTGAAATTGAAACTTACTGCTAACTCAATTCTTTTCCAGTTGCAGATACGGTTTTATTTTCTTTTTGAATAGCATACTTACCTAAAGCTTTCTATGTTTCCTAAATACCATATAGTAATTAAAGCAGGTTTTTCTGTTGTTATCATTGGATGGCCTACGGATCGTTCTACATTTTCATCAGATACATACAATTTTTGCACCAAGTCTTCAAAAGCCTCAACTGTCAGCCTGAAATGCATTTTAAATTGTTTGGTGTCCATGCTGAGAACAAGATCTTCGCAAAAATTCTTAATCTTTTTAATCTTTTTACAATGCTCTTCCTCCTCCTCATCACTACTTTCAGCAAAGAACATTTCAAATCCAAAGAAATTTATAATACCCATAACATTGTTTCTGTGAACTATTTTACAAAAACAAACAATTAGTACACACTTCCAAAAATAATATACGTATTTACTGCTTTCACTTACTGTTAACTTCCATTATCAGAGTTCTGAGTCTATAAGTATGTCTGTTTTTCTTAGGTTAATTAATTATCACGTGCTTCTCAAAAACCGTTTTTTTATTTTTATTAACTCTTGTTACTCCTTTTACACCATACACCCGACACCCTGCCCCATCCCGACCCCGCACCGACCGAGCCCGACTCTCTCCCTGCCCCAACCCTGCCCTCTTTGTAATAAACGAACTCAACTTATATTTATACGTATAATCCGCCCAGATGTATATCTTTACTGACGATGGAAGTGACTCAGGGGAGGAAGATCATATGTCCGTAAGTGATCATGTCACTGATTCTGAGGAAGAAACAGAAGAAGCGAATACAAACAACGGAGAAAGTGTAAAACTGATAACCGGTCAAAAAACATGTACATGGGAAAAGATGGAACAAAGTGGAGCGAAACATGTCCTAATAAAAACGTACGAACGCGAGCTCGTAACATAATAAAAGTTCATTTGCCAGGACCGAAAGGTAATGCACGGGAAACTAAGACAGAAATAGAAATTTGGAACTTGTTTTTTGATGATGTAGTAATAGATGCCATAGTCCATTGCACCAATATTTACATAGATAACATTCGCCACAAATTCCAACGAAATCAAGATGCAAGTTATACGGATGCGACTGAAATTCGAGCTTTTATAGGTTTACTGTATTTGATTGGTTCTTTGCGATCTTCTCGCAAAAACTTACACAGTCTCTGGAATAACTCGAAAGGCAATGGTCTTGAATCTTGTTATCTTACAATGACTGAACTCAGATTTCGACTTTTGATACGATGCTTGCGATTTGACAATATTATGGATAGAGCCACGCGAAGAGAAATCGACAAATTAACGCCAATCAGAGATGTGTCAGAGCTTCTCGTAAACAATTTTCAAAAATACTTTTCGCCCAGTGAATATCTGACAGTGGACGAGCAACTTCTAGCGTTCAGAGGCCGCTGCAGTTTTAAACAATACATACCGAGTAAGCCCGCTAAATATGGTCTAAAGGTATTGGCTCTGGTTGATAGCAAAACTGCTTACACTTGCAATTTGGAGGTATATGTATGTTGGTAAGCAACCTGCAGGGCCTTACCAAGTAAGCAACTCGTCGGAAGAAGTTTTGCGTTTGATAGAACCAGTTTCAGGATCTAACAAATATAACTGGCGATAACTGGTTCACTAGTGTATCATTAGCAAAAAGGCTGCAAAAAGAAAAAAAAAACTAACATATGTGGGGTCAATACGGAAGAATAAACGAGAGATACCAAAGGAATTTTTACCGAACAAAAATAGAATGGAAAACTCCTCACTGTTCGGCTTTCACGAAGATTGCGTTTTGGTATCTTATTGTCCTAAAAAGAATAAGGCAGTGTTAGTTTTATCAACGATGCACTATACGAATTCCATAGATGAGTCTACTGGGGATAAAAATAAACCAGATGTTATAACATTTTATAACATGACCAAAGTAGGTGTTGACCTTCTTGATCAACTTTGCCAAAAAAATTATGTTGCGCGTAATACTCTGCGCTGGCCTATGGTCCTTTTCTATAATCTGGTCAATATATCGGCCATAAATGCCTTGTGTATTTATAAATATCATCATCATATGAACCAGAAGATATCACGTGTTGAATTTTTGCAAAATTTGAGTTGGAACATGATCAAACCTCAAATAGAACGTAGATCTCAGAAAACAAACATTCCAACAGAGTTACGACGACGCGACGTGCAAAATTGCTCCTTGGAATCGAAGAAGATATAAATCCAATTGAACCTAGAACAGGCTCGCGAGGGAGATGCTATATATGTGGAAGAGTTCGAGACAAATCCACTAGAAAATTCTGTAACAAGTGTTGAAATGGGTTTGTGGCGATCATTTGAAAGAAATCTGCCTAAATTGCTGTAAAAATGAGTTTTTGTCAACATGTTGTTATTTACTCAAGAATAAAGTTTAATTTTCTTTATTTTCCGATTTTATCTTATCGCATACTATAAACAGGTGAAAATTTAATGTTTTTTCAAAATTTAAACGTTTAATAAAAATTCAAACTTCCTTTGTTCTTGACGCTTGAAAAGAAAAAGAAAAAATTTCCTTTCATAAACCGATTGGCACCTCGGAAGTCAGTTAGACTAAATAAATTTCGATAACTCAAGTGGTCACTTAGATAACGCAGGGATAAACACTGGCGCATAAGAAACCCAAGACGTGAGAAAGATTTACCCTCTGCCCTCCCGCCGGTTCGGTAGTTCAAAATTTTATCGAGCTCGCCAGGATAGCAGTACGTCCTGGGAGAGCAACGAAGAAAAGAGGGCTGAGATAAACAAAAATTGGAGTCCCGCGGACGGGGAGTTTTTTCAAAAAGTCATTCCTGGTCCAGCTATTCTAAAAATCAGTTGTCTATTTTTTTTTAATTTCAATGATTCCGATAGCTTCAAAAATTTAAAACTGTTTTATTTCCCTGACGAGGGAGTCTTTTTTTTCTCTCTAAATTTTCTTTCTTCCTGTGTTATAAAATTTTGTTGAGTGCGCGAGTGCCACCCCCTGCGGCCTCCACCCCCCTAAACCCCCGGAAGAACCGAGGAAGTACTGAACCCCCGAGCTCGCCAGGATAGCAGTACGTCCTGGGAGAGCAACGAAGAAAAGAGGGCTGAGATAAACAAAAATTGGAGTCCCGCGGACGGGGAGTTTTTTCAAAAAGTCATTCCTGGTCCAGCTATTCTAAAAATCAGTTGTCTATTTTTTTTAATTTCAATGATTCCGATAGCTTCAAAAATTTAAAACTGTTTTATTTCCCTGACGAGGGAGTCTTTTTTTTCTCTCTAAATTTTCTTTCTTCCTGTGTTATAAAATTTTGTTGAGTGCGCGAGTGCCACCCCCTGCGGCCTCCACCCCCCTAAACCCCCGGAAGAACCGAGGAAGTACTGAACCCCCGGAGTTCCCCCGGAGTTGAGTTTCCCTGCCGCTTCTAGAAATCAGGTACTTGTAACCTTTTTCATTGTTACGTGACGTAAATTTTGTTAGCCCTTTTGATGTTTAACATTATCAATATAATACGTTTTAATCCTATTTGACGTGTTTGATTTGTGCATGCGCTGATCATGAGAATTTCTAACAGACCCGGAGTCTGGAAGGACCAAAGCCTCCGCCAATTCGTTGTTCTCTTTAAATAGTTCATTTCTAAATTTAAGGGGTACGGAATCCCCAAGTATTCCGGTGGTGGCAGCTACCCGCTACCCCACCTTAACGGCCACGGTAAGGGGGAGATCACCTGGATCTGTTTTATGTTTGTCAAAATTATTTTTATTAAATTCCCAAAATTAACCCAACACCCCCTTACAATACACTGTTCCACTTAAACTCGCTTGTGAATATGTGTTGAAAATGAAAAACAAAATATATATATTGCAACTGAAAAATGGATGACACCTGTCCCCCACGTGACTAAATACGTTACTTTTACTCACGTGACTAACGTAGGGTTAAGGGCGAGTGTACATACGACCAATTGGAAAACACTCGTTCTAGTTGCGCTGAAGGGGCCGGTATAAATATTTATTAACTTTTTCGCTAATTGGGACAAAGAAAAATATTTTTTCTCCACAAACCCCCAAAATGTTTTTGAATTCACAACATTTTTAGCGACTAATTTTTTAAATATGTCATCATTTGTTTTATAGGCTTGAAATCCATCGAGACCTTCAGCGTCAAGCTGATCCAATATAAAATCTTCAACTAACATACGTTGATTTTCTGATAAGCGTTGACCTTTGTAAACTGGATGTAAATAATTTGCAGCTAATCCATATATGTTTATACACTATCGGACGAAAGTAGAGCAACACTTTTGAAAAAAGTATGTTTTTTAATTTTACAAATTCCTGAGTTTATTATTCTATGTCACTATATTACATTTTCAAACATCATAGTGTGCTGTTGTCACCAACGACAATTAACTGCTTATAACCTTTAAACAAAAAAATTAAGCGCCCGTAAATTTGAATATACACAAAATTAGCGCGACAAAAGTAAAGCAACGTTTTCAGTTTCTTTCCAAAATAACATTTCTGTTGTGTAGGTAAGCTGAATTGTGCGTTTGTGTAGTATTCTGGCCATTTTCAATCAATTCTGTACAGGTCTAGCCATGCCAAGAGGTATTCCAGTCTGCAAGGACTTAAAGCAGATGGTGATAAATGCCTTTTTAGAAGGTAAAAAGCAGGCGGATATTTCGCGACAGTTTAATGTGCCGAAATACACTATTTCAAGGATAATTTCGTCTTTTAATGAAAGAGGACATTTGGATCACATGCCAAAATCAGGAAGACCCAGGAAAACCACAATTTGGATGGATAGACGGATCAAAAGAATTTCTCAAAACGATCCTTGGAAGTCTGCATCGCGAATTATAGCAGAAATTCCTGAAATAAATATTGCTGCAAGAACAGTTCAAAGACGATTAGTAGAAGCAAAACTATTTAGTAGACGTCCGGCTAAAAAGCCGCTCATATCAAGAAGAAATAGACTTGCTAGGATTGAATTCGCACGAGAACATTTAAACTGGACCGTTCAGGATTGGGGAAAAATTTTATTTAGTGATGAAAGTCGTTATAAAATCTTTAATTCTGATGGAATGAAGCGTGTGAGACGGCCGATTAATACAAGGTTTAATCCTAAATACGTTACACCGACTATAAAACATGGCAAAGGTAGCGTTTTAGTATGGGGTTGTTTTTCGGCGTACGGCGTAGGCCCGTTACATTTTATTGATGGAATTATGGACCGTTTTATCTACAGAGATATACTCCAAGACGTAATGTTGCCCTATGCAGAGTGGGAAATGCCTTTGCGGTTTACATTTCAGCAAGATAATGACCCCAAACACAGCTCACAGCTTGTTAAGCAATGGTTTGAACAGAATAACATTAGAGTTTTGAAGTGGCCGGCACAATCTCCTGATATAAACCCCATAGAAAATCTATGGGAAGAAATAGAAAGACGTATCCGCACGACATCATTTCCAAATAAACAGTCACTTATTAATAAAATCAATGAAGTATGGACAAACCTCCCGGACGATATTCTTCAAAAATTAATTGCTTCTATGCCGCGACGTTATCAAAAAATTATAAGAAATAATGGATATGCTATTAATTATTAACTATATGTTATTTTCTATCGTTTTGTTTTAGTCAGATAATATTAAAAAAAAAATATTCCAATGTTGCTCTACTTTTGTCGTACATACTTTTGCTAATTTTATTTAATTTCAAACTTTTTACAACTGAATCGTATCTGAATTGTTTCAAAATTTTATGATATAATATTGAAATGATTACAATTCAAAATCAATTAAATAACACAGCTTCTTTATTCAATTTTTAAAAGATACAAAGAAAAAATGGCTTCTGACACTTTGTTGCTCTACTTTTGTCCGATAGTGTAGCTTTTCTAGATCTTACAAAAGTCGACAGCTTACGGTTGTCTGATACTGTTAATATCTGGTTTGTTTCTAACTTCAACCATTCCTCTGTAGCGTCTGCGATAGAACACTTATTTTCTTGACATTTATTAATTAACTGGCAAATTGAATCGATTATCTGAATATAGTTCTCAACAATTGTAATAAAAGTTTCATCAAAAAGATTTTGTATAATTTCTTGTTTCACTTTGTGTTGGCCATCTGCCACGACTCGTTTCATAATCTAAAGATTTTTTATCAAGCAGGTGCAGGCATCTCTGTAACTACACCATCGAGTCTCTACTGGTAAAATTATTTTGGTTCCTCCGTAATCCACCAATTTTTTTTCCAAATTGCACTGTTTGAATTGTTTTAGTATAGTACTGACTTTGTTTAATATATCCTTGTCTGTTATATCTTTGATAAGCAAATTACCTGAGTGGCTGTTGCAAGTGCAGTGCCAAAGATCAACCAATCGTCCCATTTTCATCATATTTGCAGCATTGTCGCTGACGATTGCATATATATTAGTTTTATATTTTGATTTAGCTAGTTTAATAGATTCTTCACAAATATTTGCCAATGCTTCGCCTGTTTCTTTGTCATCCATGAAATCAAATGACTTTAAAAAGGCGCTACGGCCTTCAGATGTATGTAGCATTGTCACCACATTTTTTGTATTGTTGCTAGAATTTTTCCAACCATCTACCAAAAGAGTCGCTTCATTTGGAAGATTCTCAGAGTCTTTTTCATTTAAGTCTTGATACACCTTTTCAAGAATTGTAGTGGATAATTTTTACGTGTTGGAGCATTATAAGCTGGACGCAAAGTTGTTAAAAAATTTCTAAAGTGATGTGATTCTACAACAGAAAATGGAATGTTACAGCCAAAAAAAAAGTTTTGCTAGAGACATTTCGATCGAATTTTTCTCTTTAGCGTTCATAGAATCAATAAACTTGTTAATTTTAGGTGTAGAAATTTTTTTTCTTTTTTCCAGCGACTTAGGTGTTGACTGATTTATTTGGAGTGTAGAGTCTGGATTTGGAGTGTTATCTGCCAAAATTTCTACATCAGAGTCAGCTTGGGGATTTACTGTATCAAATTCTATTACGTCTTCATTATTGTTATCAAAAATATTTGATAGACTTTCCTGATCTAGAACCCTAGATCCGCTTGGAATATCTGATTCGGGTTTGTTTACTAAAATCTCGAGTAGCAACTCGCCTGACTCATCTTGATTTTCCACAGATTGCTCTTTCGAAGAGGTCGAATAAGGGGTTTCTTCAACTACATTGTCAGTACTGTTCTCTCTTGGTCTTAACTGACGTTTACAGCGACGTCTAAAAATAAGATATTAAAAAGTTATTGAAAAGATTTTTTGTTCTACTACGTCTTTCAAAAAGTGTGCAACAAATGGGATTAATTTTTTATTATCGATTTTTATTAAATTTTATTGATGCAGAGATTTCTGCAGTAGTTCAAATCAAATTGGGAAATGCCAGGTGTAATTTATTTTTTACGGTATATGTATATTGCGTAGACACCGAAAAATAAATTCGGCCTTAAGAATAAAGTGCCCTTATTTTAAAAAATACAGGAAAATATAGTAAGAAAATATTATATAGAATTAAAAGTTATAATCAAACACAATATTACAGCCTCCTATCTCAAATATAAAAACCATTCACCTGAATGAATCACTCTTTACAACATTAGCAAATACCTTTATAACTTTAAATTCTAAACAATATTTATGACATTTTCTTGTATTTTCTAAAACAAGGGCACTTTACTCTTAAGCTGTCTTCTTCGGTGTTCACGCTGTTTACCGTAAAAGATAAGTATTATCTGGCATTTCCCAATTTGATCTAAACTAATTCAGAAGCGTTCTGCATCAATAAAATTTAATAAAAATCGGTAATAAAGAAAAATTCCATTTGTTGGACTTTTGAAAGAAACTGTATTTAATTACTTACCGGTGTGCCTCAAGTCGGCTAACAAAACTATTTTTTATAATCACACTGCAAAAGACACACTTTGCGCCCAAACGTCCATTGCATAAACGGTACTTTTGAAACTGAAGTTTTTCATACATGGAATGGCTTTTTCGCCCGGAATTGCTGTTTTCTGTATCCATTTTGGCGACAAGGCTAGGTATATGAATTATAGGGCACAGATATGAATCAAACGCCAACCTCAACAACTACAGCTCTTTAAAAGTGACATTCTTGCTCTTGGCAGAAACCATCTTTAGAAATTGGCCAATTAAATCAATTTGCAACATTTAATACACCGATTGCTACATTTGCTACATTTGCTATGTTGCAAACGTAGTAAATGTAGCAAGTGTAACAAATATCTGAAATTTAGTCATTTACCCAACCCTGGTTATAGGTTATAAGATTATACGTATATTTTGTATTGTAGGTAAAATCTGGGTAAAAGCAGACATCTGAATTTGCTGTAGCCAAATGAAAATGATAATCAACTAATATGTTACCTACTTTTAGGCACTCAATAAGACAATATTATGGATATTGAAACCTCCGGAGCTTTTATAGGTGCTAAATATGTGTTCACCACTCTATTATTTGACTCAGAAGAGTCAAGTAGTGAGGATGACACTGAACAAATTATAGTTAATATAGAAAAAAGATTTAAGACAAAATATGCACCCACACGAATTGAAAATTTCATAGAAAGGACGCTTCCAGGATTTACTGCTGTCCAGTTTCAATCACATTTTCGCATAAATCGAGAATCGTTTGAAATCCTAGTTAGATGTTTATCTCCTCACCTTAAAAAATTGGAAGGATCTGTTGGTAAACTGCGAATAGATGTCGAGAGGCAAATATTATCTGCATAGTGGCTTCTTGCTACCCCTGACAGTTATCGGTAGGAGAATAGGATATACATTGAAATAAAAATTAATCATTTCTATTCATTTTAGGTCTGTTGGATTACAATTTAATATCGGAAAATCATCCCTTTTTATTTGTTTTAAAAGATTTGTTAAAAGTTTAAATGCTATTGCACCTCAAATAATTTGCTGGCCTTTAAGAGAAAAACGTCAAGCCATCAAGGAAGAATTCAGAAAGTATGCTGGAATGAGAGGAGTTGTGGGTGCAGTCGACGGTACTTACGTAAAAATAAAAGCACCTAAGAATAATCCGGAGGTGTATGTAAACCGCAAATGCTTTCATGCAATAAGGCTACAAGCCATTTGTACCCCTTCGTTAACATTTTCGGACTGTTTTAGTGGTTACCCGAGTTCTGTCAGTGATGTCCGCATTTTCAGAAACTCTGATATTTATCAAGAATTTAGACAAAATAACCAGCAATATTTTGATGAAAGGTCGTACATCGTAGCTGATAAAGCGTATCCAATCTTACCTTATTGCATTCCTCCATATATTGATAGGGGACAGCTACAGAATATACAATCAATCAATCAATCAATCATTTTATTTCGTCAAACCAATGGCATGAAAATATCGATAAGCATATTCATATATATGTACATACATACCAAAAGTTCAAAATTTAAGAAACTTAACTACAAATTACATGATTACATAATTACATATAAAACAACAGTCACAGAAAGAAAGCGGAATCGCTCTTATCATACTACACCATGTGACGGCTCCCAGGTCACGGTGCGCGTTGTGTGCTGGCATCAGCAAAAAATTCTTCTACACTATAGTAACAAGTTTGTAAGAAAAAACTCTTAGACATACGTTTAAAAGACTTTTTGCTAGTGCATTGTCTTATTTTATCTGGCAAATGATTGAAGAATTTTATTGAAGAAGTTAAATAAGATTTATAATAGAAAGAACATTTAGATTGATTAGGTCTAATATTGTTTAGTTGTCGAGTATTGTAGGAGTGAAAATCTGAGTTTGAATTGAAATTATTTAAGTTATTAAACAGAAAAAGCACAGCATTATGAAACGCACTCACTTTAAGGTACGATTTAAAGGAGCTCGTAATTTAAGAGTCGTCTGACACGAGACTAGTTTTAGCAATAAATTTAGTACTGAAATTGCGCGCACTGATTTAGTTTAAAAGTTAGTAGGAACAACGGAGTTTCTGTATAAGACGTAAGTATGAAAATAATTATATGAACATGCGCGTTGAACATAACAAATCGTCGGCTTGGTATTACAAGGTTCCATGTGCGGTTTTGTCATTTTGAGAAAAACGCAATTAACTTTTTTGATGGTTGCGGAAACTAAATCATTAGTAACTCAGTTCTCGTATTCTAGTAAAAAATAAAATAAAAATGTAACTTTTAAGAATGTATGTTGAGACATTTAAAATTATCTAAAGTAACCAAGTTATTTATGAAAAAAGAAATACATGCAACTATGTGATTTTTCGGGTAGTATTTTGTTGTGATACATGGAACTTTGTTTTCCTCTAATGAAATAAAAATCCATTAGAAATATAACATTTTATTAAGAAAACATCACAAAATGCTATTCTGGATTCATAATTTAACATAAACAAAGGCAAAACATGTGGAAAAGAAAAAAAGATAATGGTACATTGAAACTGTTATTTAAGTTGTTCTTTGTTTTTGGCTAGTGCTTGCATTGCTTGATTTATTTTTTGGCAGTACAGCACTGTAATACTCCTTGTCCACTGAAGGCATCCATCGATACATAGACAAAATAGAATCTACTTTGTTTTGTGGTAAAACATTCGCTGTTTTGATGGGTTTTGGTAACGGTAATGTAGTTAAAACACATTCTTTTCTTTTCTTCATGCAATGCTTGAGGTTTACAGATTTAAATTCGGAAGTTTCATGTGTGATTTTATATTGTGCTTCGAACATTGAATTAGTAAATCTGAGTTGTGACACTTTTGTGTACGGAATTTGGTTATACGTGAGCTGTGACGAACATTCTTGAAAATTTTTAAAATCTGCTAGTTGCATTTGGATGATCTTGTATGGAGTATGTCGGTTAACTTGAAGTAGCAAACGCATTAACGATATTGGGGAATAATATTCGGCTTTGGACAGAACTCTTTCTATGTAGCTGTGTACTGTATCTATTTCTTGTACACAAGAATGCCCCGCAGTTGAAAATTTCATGGTTACAGTATTTAGGTTGGCGTAAGATTGAACAAAATGAGTCATAGCAAAGGCATTATCGAATTACGGTTCTGTGGCACACAGCTGTCACTCCACAGAATTAAATCTTTAATTTCTGGATTGTCCTCTATCACTTTTTCCATTATTTTATACACCGCACTCGCAATGTCAATTCCGGCTCTCCCAGATAATGTTTCAGGCCAAAGTGCGCAGTATATTTTATTCGTAGTTGAAAGATGAGTTGTCATGTTATAGACTGTGAACTTGCTTTTATAAAAAAAAGAGCTAATTTCGGCCTTAGGACAGCTAAGGACATTTTGTAAATCAAAGCAAAGAACAGGTACCTTACTTTCTCTATCCTTATTTCGTTCTTTCCTCATTGCTAGGTATTCCCGTTTCGAGTCCTTCCGACAATAATGTGATTCCACGCGTGGAAACATGTTTATATGTTCCTTCACGGCGTTGATATCCTCTTCTATGATATACTTCTTTTTATGTTTACCCATTGTGCTCCTGCTGGGTGTGTTTGCTGAATGATTCTTATTTTTGTGAGAATTATAAATCGGGTTTTGACTTATGGCAAGCGTTCCCGTGTAGAATGCCTTACAAACCTGAAATTTCGTTGACTTTACAGTAAAAAAAATAATTGTATGTTGCAGTTCGTTGAGAATTTTCCACCGTTTTTCCCTTTCTGCGACGTTCAGGGAGAAATATATTGGTAGTAGCGAGTATAAAAAGACGTTTTTCAGCCGTAGATAATTTATAAAATTCATTGAATATTTCTTGCCTTTCTTCAGGTGCAATCTTTCGAGCGCATTTCCACAAGCATGCGTTTTCACAGTCTTTTTTGTTCGATATTCTTTTTGCAGGAACGACTTTCTTTCTGGAAGAAATGTACTCAAGACCTTTCTCATGCAGTTTTTTTCTTTTATTGGATCCCCAATTTTCAGGATCTCTTCTTCTATATCTTTTATTGCATGTTTTCTTTTTTCCTTTATTATATAAAAATAAAACAGGTATATACATGACATGAAGAAATATATCAATTAAATACAAACCATCTGAGTTAGTTACGTCAATACTATTCATCGAGGCCGTTTCATTATTATTAGCTTTTTCATTATTTTCGTCGATTTCCTCAATAATTCGTGTTTCGTGATTGTTCGGGCTACTGGTTCTTACATTATCACTTTCTTTATCTACTTGCTTCTCAGAAAGATCCTCAAAACTTTCACTGATGTAGTACCTACAGGATTTTCATCGACGGCTAGAAGGCAGAGGCTTATTAACAATGTTAAATGAGGAATTATTGATCGAAGACCCGTCTTCATACAAAAACTTTCTACGTATGGACAATAACTCTTTTGAAAAATTGTTTAACAAAGTTAAAGTTAAATTAACTAAACAAGATACTGTTATGCGGGAAAGTATTCCGGCACGATCTAAGTAAGAAATTATTAAATTTTCACGATAGTTGTAAGTATTACTCCTAGTATATAAACTAAATTTTAAGTTAGAGGTGACCCTACGCTTTTTGGCAACAGGTGAATGTTACCGATCGTTGATGTACAGCACGAGAATTGATGAAACTACCATTTCACGATTTATTCCTATCGTCTGCGATGTTATATACCATTTTCTCAAAGATGAATACTTGAAGTTAGATCTTATTATAGTTTATTGATATGATTAAATAAAAAATTATGAATATTATAGACACCTGATGACAAAAACACCTGGCTTAAAGTGGCTCAGCAGTTCGAAGAATTATGGCAATTTCCTAATTGCTTAGGCGCACTTGATGGACGTCACATAAAATTTAGACCACCTGTTTCTGCAGGATTTTATTACTATAATTATAAAGGCGATCATTCCATTATGCTTCTTGGCTTAGCAGATGCAGTGTATAAATTCACATATTATAATGTGGGGGTTAACGGTCGCATAAGTGATGGTGGGGTTTTTAGGGAAAGTGGATTGTGTAAAGCCATATCCAGCAACAGTTTAAATTTTCCTGATGATCAGGCATTACCTGGACAGACATCAAAAACTCCATATGTGATTGTAGCCGATGATGCTTTTCCTCTTTCGAAAAGAATTATGAAACCTTTCCCAAGCAGAGGACTTTCACATGAACAAAAGATCTTCAATTACCGACTGTCCAGAACAAGAAGAATGATTGAAAGCACGTTTGGAATTTTAGCCAATCGATTTAGAGTACTGTTGAATCCAATTCAACTGTCACCAGACAAAGTGGTAAAAATAACACTGGCATGTATTGCGTTGCACAACTTCCTAGCTACTGAAAACTGGAGATCATATACAGAGTTGAATGAGGATGAAGACAAGCACCTTCCGAACTTAAAGCGACAATGTGGGAATCGATCAACAGTTATTGCACTCCAAGTGAGAGAAAATTTCAAAAACTATTTTAATAGTGAAGTGGGTGCCGTTGAGTGGCAAAATAATGCAGTTTTAAGACATAATATGTAATGTAGTTTATTTTACAGATGATCAAGTATGTTGATTACGTTAATTTTATTAATAGATACAACAAATAAAACTACATTTTTGTTTTGAACTTATTTAATCAGTAACATTAATAATAAAAGCTCAGAAAGTTAGGCAAAATAAAATCTCAAAAGGGGAAGGCAAAAATAAAGGTTTCAAAAAAGACACTTAGATCTGGTATTTCCATCAGTGCTTAAACCAAATAAAAGTATGGCGGAAAGAACGGACGGTCAGGATGACCTGCCGATTTCGCGTACGTGTAAAAGTTGTACGAGAAACGTAAAAAATGACTTAAAGTGTATTGAATGTGATAATTACTATCATCCGTCATGTGCTGTTAGAATTACGGCTTTTAAAGTCGTTGGTTATAACGAATTATTGTGCCCCGATTGTGGTTATGAACATGGAGGTTGTGAATCAGCCACAGGTAGCGTAAACAAACAAGATCTCGATATCGTAAAAGTGATCAAAGAAAATGAGTTGCTTAACATGGTGTTGTTAAGGATGATGGAGGCCCAGGAGTCAATGAAGGAGCATATTATCCTACTGGAAGATAAGGTTTCGGCATTATCCCACGTGGATAACGTAAATAAAACGAACCTCAAGAACGATAATGTAAATCAGTTGTCATATGCAAGTATTGCCAACACAGCAAAACAAACTTCACTGGTACCTAATACAGCTAACGCGGTGGCCGAAGTTCCTTTGTGTGTAGTGCCGGTACCTGAGATTAACTGCTCTCGCGTCTCCGCGCAAGAATGCACGGTTGTGTCGACTGTTCCCACTAATGAAAAAAGTAGCAATACTGGAATAAATAATATCCCCAATGAGAGCTCCAATGAGTTTCTTTTTGTTCGTAAGAAATTCCGCAAACGTAATAAGAATATAGTTATTGGTACAGCTACCTGCGCAGAAAATTGCAATTTTGCAGCGGACTCGAATGCAGAGACTTAATAGCGTTTTCATTTCACTTGCACCAGAAGAGTTCAGGTCACACCGATATTACGTCACGCACTCAGTCAGTTTTGCCAGAAAACGAAACTAGTGCGTGTTTCAATCGAATACAAACGTGATCTGGGAGCAAGATTATTGAGCGGGAAATATACTGAACCGTAACCTCAAAATTATCATTTGTTGCCAGAAATATAAAAATGCAATATTTATATTCGCTTCTTAAGGAATTCACCCCGGACGAAGATTTTATGCACTAGAGAAACTGTGTTTAGCAAAAAACTTAATTATTAACAATTTCTTGATATAATAAATTGTTTTTGTTATCTGTCAATAAATCATCTGTAATATGCTTCTCCTGAAATGACAGAAAAGTTGCACTGAAACGCTTGCACTACCTTCGAAGTCAGTTCCAAAATTCTTGCACTGAGTGCAAAACTGGTGCGCACTAACATTTCAATCGAACATAAAACACGAAGAAAGTTTGAACTGAAATCACCAATCGAACACGAAATCTAAACTCAGTGCGCACTGAGTGCAATCAGTGCAGCTCAATCGAAAACGCTGTAAATCACTTATTTACGTTGGCAATGTCAAAAATGAGATTTCTTCGGAGTTTATTAAGTCACATATAAGATCATTTTGCCCTGAAGCTAATGAACTTACAGTTGAGCACAATATTGTGAAAGGCTTAAATCAGTCCTTTAAAGTTTCTGTTGATCGTGCATACAGGGGTAAAGTTCTAGATAGTTCGAAATGGCCCAGAGGTATCGTACTTCGGCGTTATTATGCAACAAGGTCTACAATTGATAAATCAGCTAAGGATTTTCCATCAGCAGCTCCAGCGGGAGGCATTTGATATTATACCACCAAAATGTAAGGGGTATGCGGACAAAAATTAACGAACTTTATAGGCAAATTAGTTGTGCAGATTTTGAAGTGATCACTTTCACAGAAACTTGGCTTTCCGTGGACATAGTCAACTCAGAATTTTCTGGACCTGACTATCAAGTTTTTCGTAAAGATCGCAACTATAAACATAATAATTGTAAAAGAGGGGGCGGTGTTTTGTTAGCTGCTGTTGCTTCTTTGCAAATTAAAGAAATCTGTAATAGTAGTGATTGTATGTTTGAAGACGTTTGGGTTACTCTTACCATGGATGACCAAGTGTTTGTTGTCGGAGTTGTCTATTTTCTTCCTGCTTTGGATGCGGAACACTACGAAAATTTTTTCAATACCTGTGAAAAGCATAAACGAAGATACCCAAATGGGCATTTTATTAAAGCTGGTGATTTTAATCTACCAGAAATATTGTGGATTAACGAAGATGATTATCTACTTCCGAATTCACTTTCCACGGTAAGGTCTGAAATTCTAATTAACGGGCTGTATTTTCTAGAACTGAATCAAGTAAATATGATTCACAATTCGCTTGGAAAGCAGTTGGACTTGGTTTTTTGTGATGACAATATGGTATGCGTAACAAAACAATCAGATAATCCTTTGACTACCGTTGATGTTTACCATCCACCGTTAGAGGTACATATAAAGTTCTGTACTCGTGGTGAGAATAAGATAGTTGATTTAAAAGAGGGTACCGAAACATACCTTTTCCAGAAAGCTAATTTTGAACAGTTAAATCAGTTCTATGAGTTATATGATTGGTCATTTATTGACCACTTGGATGATTTCAATACAATGATTGATCGTTTTTATGATGCGTTATTTACTGGTATTAATAAGTTTGTGCCGAAACGAACCTTCTTACGTTATGATAAATATCCTAGGTGGTACACTTGGGAACTTAAGAAACTAATTGTCAAGAAAAACAAATTATATAAAGTCTATAAACGAACGCAATCTGAATCTGATTACAGTAGCTATTCTGAGGTGCGGTGTACCTGTAAACTTTTAATTGACATATGTTATTTGGAATATATTTCAAACAGAGAGGCCATGATACCCGTTAATATGAAGTATTTTTGGTCCTACGTTAGGAATTTGAAGAAAAACGATGGATTACCAATTAATATGGAGTCCAATGGGACACAGTTGAATACATCGCAACAGATATCAGATGCTTTTGCCAAACACTTTGAGTCTTCTTACACTTCCGACCATATGCAAACATTGGAATTTGGAGAAGACAATTGTTCTTCGGTTACCCTGTCACATCATGTATTTACAGTAGAAGAAATTCAAAAGAAGATACAATCACTGGATGTAAGAAAGCGGGGGGGGGGTCCTGATGGTATTCCACCTTTATTTATTGTGCGATGCAGTACACCACTGTCCAAAATATTATGTCACCTTTTTCAACAGTCATTTAATCTGGGAATTTTTCCCGAATGCTGGAAACTATCATCTTTGTATCCAATTTATAAAAATGGGGACAAGAACCAGGTAACCAATTACAGAGGTATCTCACTTATGTCGACCTTTCCGAAACTAATGGAAGCAATTATTGCTGATGAAATACTTGAAGTTTACCGTTTGCACATCCTCCAGGAGCAGCATGGTTTTATTAAAGGACGCTCAACGGCGACAAATTTAGCAGTTTTTCAGGATTTTTTATCTATTTCCGTTGAGGATGGCCGGCAGGTTGACGTCACATACACAGATATGTCCAAAGCCTTTGATAGTGTGTGTCACTTATTGCTTCTAAGGAAATTAGAAATTAAGGGAATTGTTGGCTATTACTTATTATGGCTTAGGTCATTTCTCACTGATCGGCGTCAATACGTACAATTAGGTAATACAAAGTCACATGAAATAATAGTAGCATCTGGAGTACCACAAGGCTCTCACGTTGGTCCCGTACTATTCTTGTTGTTTATCAATGATGTGGCTTCTTGCTTTAAGTACTGCAGATTTCTACTTTATGCAGATGACCTGAAATTCTTTGCATGTGTAAAAACAAAAGAAGACTGTCTAAGGATTCAGGCGGATCTTGACAATTTCTTATTGTACTGTAAGAATAATTTTTTGAAAGTTAATGAAAATAAGTGCAAAGTTATGAGAATTACCAGAGGACACTCACCACTTGTACACGACTATACTATAGTGGGTCCTGTACAATCCGTTACCAGCTTTAATGACTTGGGTGTAATCTTTAGTGCTAAGCTCACGTTTTCTGAGCACATGGATAATGTAGTACTTAGAAGTTATAGAATGCTTGGTTTTGTTCGTCGATGCACAGAGCATATACAAGATACTAAAGCTATATCTGCTCTATTCAATAGTGCTTAGCTTGTTAGAATATAATAGTATTATATGGGCGCCAATCTATAAATGTTACAAAGACAAGCTTCAACGTGTTCAAGATAAATTTGTTAAGTTTCTTTTATGGAAACATCGATTCTCATATAAACAAGTACCCAAACCAACTAGATTATTGCTGCTGGGTATGAGGGATTTAAGCTCAAGGCGGGACGTTGCTATGTGTTCATTCTTATACAAACTCTTCAACAATCAAATAGACTGTTCTACTCTGCTATCCAAAGTTAACTTTCGTATTAATACCAAACTCACACGGTACACAGGTATCATAATAATATGTTTAATAACTGTGATTTGTTCAATGCTAGTGCTAGTCAGTTCAAAAAGCTATTACTAGAAATTGTTATGAGTACTTTTAATACATGTCTAGCTCTATTAATGTTTGTTATTGTTTACTACTGTTTTTAATTATTTACATATTTATGTTATTTTTTCTTATACTTTAGTGGTGCCATTTGGAAATTACTATATTTCTGTAGCTGTACCTTATTGTTATTAAATAAATAAATAAAAAAGTAATTTAAACAAAAAATTCTTTAAATATATAAAATCATTGAAAATTCAAAAGGCAAAATAATAATTACATTGTACGCCTCCAAACGAAATTTTAAATAGATCTGCCTTAAATTTGCCCACTTATTAAAAAAGGCATTTTGCTTAACTTTCCTAGCTATAGTAACATCTTACATTAGTAATACAAAAATCTCGAAAGATATTTAACTACTGTGTTTCTGTGCAACTACATTTTTTACGAGCAGTATATATTATATTAGAAATCTCGTGTTGAACATCTAAAAATAAATTTTCATCACGCTCTTCAATATACGATAATTGCTTGCTCATGAAATTACCAAAAAACTGACTTTGTGTGAAGTTACTCTGGGTTTCACTGTTGGTAGTGGTGTTACTAACATTGCTTCCAATAATGGCTTTTTGAATTTCTCTCAATGAGTTGGCCGCTGTTTCAATAATTACGTTTTCTTCTTCTACTTTTCTCTTTTTTCTTCAGCTTACATTACCTGCACTGTAACTTGGGGTTCGTTCCTTACTGGTACTTGGCTTCAGGCAGTGAACTGAATGAATTTTTATTTTTTCATTTGCTTCTTGATTAGGCTGAAATTAAAAAATTGTATTAAATATTTTGTATAAACTACATTTCAAGTTACATCACATACCCAACTGACCTGAAAGTTATTTCCAGTTGGTGAGTTTTGTGTAAGGATTGGCAACACTGACGTACAAGTGAAAAAGTGGGTGAAGGTGCGCATTTCCAGTGGTGAAATTATTACTCATTAACATGATTCCACAAGTAGCAGCCAAATAGTAAACACGTAACTGATGTAACCTTGATTGTAATTTCTGTTAATAAACGAATTATGCCTATTGGAGTGCTCTTCTTCTAACATCGTAAAGAAAAAATACAGTCCACTTTTCGGAGCCCCAACATTGGTCCAGTCGAGCCCGATTCTTCGAAGCGGTTCAAGAATAGGAAGTCAGGGTTACGAAGCCACGTGGAATCAAACCATCTATTGGGAACAAAAAAAAAAGTGAGTTCCGTTTTTCCTTTTTACCTATTTCAATTACTGTAGCTTCAATTGCTATCTATTTAAATTTACGGTTGTTGCGATTTCGATTTTAAACGTGCGAGTTGTTTATTCAAATGGCGACAGATTACACAAATTTGGTACGCAAACGTGGTGGTTTAAAACACCGAATTACGAATTTCACCACGCATGTTAAATCATTAAAACAATTATTAGATAATAACGAAACGATTAATGACGATTCCCTGGAGGAGTTAGACGCCAGGTATAAAAGGTTCGAACAAGTTTTCAACGAATTTGTTGAAATCCAAGAAAATATCGAAGCGGCTTGCAATGATGACTCAATCGACGAGCAGTACCAAGAACGTGACGATTTTGAGAATAAATACTATTCGGCTTTGTCTCTAGCAAAATCTATTTTAAAGCGTAAAAATGTCGAAAATAATGCGATTTCTGATATTTCAATTACTCATTCGAATACGAGCACAGGCAAGTTACAAGTGTAAAGTTACCGACAATTAGCTTACCAAAATTTAATGGATCATATGATCACTGGCTAGAATACAAGGATACCTTCCAATCATTAATCCATGACAATCAATCTATTAATAATACCCAGAAGTACCACTATTTGCGAGCTTCACTCGAAGGGAGTGCTGCGCGAGTTATTCAGGCAATCGAATTTTCATCTCAAAATTATTATCAATTAGCATGGGATATTTTATGCGAACGGTATGACAATCAGCGTCTATTAGTTCATAATCATGTGAAAGCGTTGTTCAATTCAAACAGTATGTCAAAAGAATCAGCACTTGGTTTGCGAAATTTAATTGAAAGCGTTCAAAAACATCTTCGATCACTTAGTCTATTACAACAGCCAACCGAGCATTGGGACACTTTGATTATTTACACAGTTACAAGTAAACTTGACAAAATTACTGCGCGTGAATGGGAAGATTCAATGTCAAAAAATAATTGCCCGAGTTTAACTGAATTAATAGAGTTTTTGAAAGCGCGTGCTAATTTACTCGAAACTTTCGATACTAAAGGTACGGCGAGGGAGTTGAAGGATTACAATCAACCTAATACCAAGCAATTTGCGTTATTGTCAACCAATTTCAAGTGCAATTTCTGCAAAGGTCAACATTCCATTTATAAGTGTAACGAATTTCTAAAACTTGACATACCAGTCAGAATTGAAAAATGCAAAGAGTTGAAGTTATGTTTAAATCGTCTTCGTATCGGTCATTTTAGCAAAACTTGTCAATTAGGCTCATGTAAAAATTGCTCAAGAAAGCACAATACATTGTTGCATCCAATCTCAACACAAGAAAATTCTGTATCTCAGTTATCTTTCTCTAATCAAAACATCGAAGTCTCAAATTCATTAACACTTTTGTCCACAGCACTTGTTAAGGTTTCAGACGATCGAGGTAATGTTTATCAATGTCGAGCGCTGCTAGATAGCGGATCTCAATCAAATTTCATAACGAAAGACTTAGCAGATAAATTAAAACTAGAGCAAGCAAGAACGGATTTTTTAATTATAGGCATAAATGGTGTTAAATCAAATTTAGATTCAAAAATAATGTTATCAATTAAATCTAACGTCAACAAATTTTCTGACACAATTTCATGTTTCATTTTACCTAAAATAAGTAGCAATTTACCATCACAGCAATTAGATATTTCTTCATTAAAATTTCCATCGCATTTAAAACTTGCGGATCCATATTTTAGTGAATCGAATAAGGTTGATTTGCTGTTAGGTGCTGGCATATTTTGGAATTTGCTTGTTGATGGCCAAATTAAGTTAGGGAAAAGCAAGCCAGTATTACAGAACACGTTGTTAGGTTGGATTGTCGCAGGTTCAATTCCAGTTACCTCAGAGTTTTCTCAGTGCTATTTTACTCAAAAGAATGACATGGATAATTCATTAGAGAAATTTTGGGCGATCGAAGAACTTTCGGATACTCGTGTTTTTTCCTGCGATGAAATGACATGTGAAAGCCATTTCAAGGAAACTGCTACGAGAGATGAGAACGGTCGATTTATAGTTCATCTACCATTAAAACATCCAATAGAAAGGTTAGGTGATTCGAAAACAAAGGCTATGAGACGATTTGCTTCATTGGAACATAAACTTGAATCAAATTTGAACTTTAAACAACAATATTCTCAATTCATGTCAGAGTACGAGTCTTTAGGACACATGTCCAAAATAAACACCAAAAATGATGATGTTGACACAATTTCATATTATTTTCCACACCATGGTATTTTGAAAGAGAGCAGTGTCACGATCTAATTAAGAGTGGTCTTTGATGGCTCTTCAAAAACAAATACAGGTTGGTCTTTGAACGATTTACAATTCATCGGTCCTACTCTACAAAATGACCTTATTTCTATTCTTCTCAGGTTCAGACAATTTACTTACGTTGTAAGTGCAGATGTAGCTAAAATGTACCGGCAAATTATGGTGCATCCAAGCCAACGCTCATTGCAAAGAATATTTTGGCGTGATAATTCAGAAACAGAAATTCAAACCTATGAATTAAATACGGTGACATATGGCACCACATCAGCCCCTTATTTGGTAATCAGGTGTTTGAGAGAATTAGGTTTACAAAATCAGGACAATTTTCCATGTGCTGCGAATGTTATTCTACAAGATTTTTATGTAGACGACTTGCTAACGGGTTCAGACAATCACGAAGAATTGTTACAAATTTGTCAAAACATTTCGAGTATTTTAAAGTCAGGATGTTTCGAACTGCGGAAATGGCTATCAAATTGTCCATCGATCTTAGAACACTTCCAAAATGACACAATTCCAAGTAGTGTTCTAAGCATAAACAATGATGCGAATTCTAAAATTTTGGGTCTACAATGGTTAAGCAGCTCAGATCATTTTACCTTTTCGATCAAACCATTTTCAAATTCTAGGACAATTACCAAACGAGCTATACTCTCAGATATTGCACAAATTTATGATCCTCTTGGTTTTTTAAGTCCGTGTATTATTTTAGGCAAAATTATCATTCGGCAACTGTGGTCATTAAAACTCGAATGGGATAGTGTAATTCCTGAAAATTTAAAGAAGATTTGGTTACAATTTAGAAACCAGTCAATGCAATTAAATAGTTTCGTAATTCCAAGACACGTCATTTGTCCAAATTTTGTTTTCATAAGTTTATATGGTTTTTGCGACTCATCGCAAAATGCTTATGGAGCATGTGTTTACTTACGCAGCATTAATGTGAATAATCAGGTTCAAGTAAGGTTACTTTGTGCAAAAACCAAGGTAGCACCATTAAAATTATTAACGATCCCAAGGCTGGAGCTTTGTGGTGCGTTATTACTAGCAAAGCTTGTCGATAAGGTATTGAAATCTTTGTCTATTAAACCCAGCTGTTTTCTGTGGACAGATTCTGAAGTAGTTCTATGTTGGCTCCACACTCAACCAAACTTGTTACAAATATTTGTTGGTAATCGGGTGGCTGAAATACAAAAATTAACCGATGTCGACACCTGGCATCACATACAATCGCATGAAAATCCTGCTGATGTGGCATCACGAGGTCTTTTGCCCCATGATCTGATAAACTCAGATATCTGGTGGAAAGGTCCATCCTGGCTCATGCAAGATGAATGCATATGGCCAGTCAAAGGTCATACCAATTTAAATATCGACACACCTGAATTACGTAAACGTTCACAAGTTTTTCATGTCAGTGACAACGATAAAGATTTCTTTCTGTTTTCCCGCTATTCATCATTCTCAAGGTTGAAAGGAATTGTGGCCTACTTATTACGGTTTAAGAACAACTGTATTCACTCTAATGAACCTCGTTTAGGAAATTTAAGTGTAGAAGAACTTCAAGAAAGTACATTACGGCTGGTCAAATTATCACAGTCAGTTAGTTTTTCCAGTGAAATTTGTACATTGCAATCAAGCAATTGTTTACACAAAAATAACAGGTTATTGAGTTTAAATCCCTTTCTAGATTCACAGGGGTTGTTAAGAGTGGGAGGTCGATTCCACATGTCACAATTAAATTATAATGCTAAACACCCTTTACTATTGTCAGGTAAACACATTCTTGCTAGACTTGTACTCAAAGAAGAACATGAACGTTTACAACACGCGGGTCCATCAATGTTACTTGCGTCCAGTAGACAACAATTTTGGATTATTTCCGGGAGAAGTTTATGTCATAAGATAACACGCGAATGTGTAAAATGTTTTAGGTGCAATCCAAAACCTGAAAACAATATTATGGGTAATTTGCCTGGTGCACGTATAACTCAAACGAGTCCATTTCAAGTCACAGGGATTGACTATGCTGGCCCCTTTACAATTAAAAGTAAAAGTGGTCGCGGCTTTAAGATGTCAAAGGCTTATATTTGTTTGTTTATATGCTTTTGTACGAAAGCTATTCATTTAGAATTAGTATCCGATTTAACAACTAACAACTTCATTTCTGCATTGAGGCGATTCATCGCAAGACGTGGAAAACCATCAGAAATTTACAGCGACAACGGCTTAAATTTTGTAGGCGCAGCAAATGAACTTAAAGATTTGTATTCATTTTTGTTAAAAAACAAATCCATTTTAGTAAACAACTTTGCACAGGAAAATACTCGATGGCACTTTATTCCTACTTATGCACCACATTTCGGAGGTCTGTGGGAATCTGCAGTGAAAAGTACGAAATATCATCTATATCGAGTAATCAATAATTCAATATTTACTTTTGAGGAATTCTCCACTTTAATTGCTCAAATTGAGGCTACACTCAATTCCCGTCCACTTTGCCCATTATCCTCTGATCCAAGTGACTTGGAAGCTCTAACCCCTGCTCACTTTCTCATCGGAAGACCAATAACAATGCTCCCAGATCCAGACTTACAAGAAGTGAAATTGAACCAGTTAACGAGATACCAATTACTGCAACAATTGCACCAAGGCTTCTGGAAACGTTGGTCTTTAGAATATGTTAGCCAGCTACACCAGCGCACAAAATGGAAGCAGCAACGATCACAGGTGCAAATCGGCTCTTTAGTTGTCATCAATCAAGACAACCTACCTCCAGCTAAATGGTTGCTTGGACGAATAGTGAAGCTACATCCTGGAGAAGACAATATCGTACGAGTGGTATCCATTAGGACTTCGAATGGGGTTGTAAAACGGGCAATAACCAAGATCTGTCTATTACCTAAGCCAGAGACTGAAAACTGTTGAAGACATTTCTTCAAGGTGAGGGGTATGGTGAGTTTTGTGTAAGGATTGGCAACACTGACGTACAAGTGAAAAAGTGGGGGAAGGTGCGCATTTCCAGTGGTGAAATTATTACTCATTAACATGATTCCACAAGTAGCAGCCAAATAGTAAACACGTAACTGATGTAACCTTGATTGTAATTTCTGTTAATAAACGAATTATGCCTATTGGAGTGCTCTTCTTCTAACATCGTAAAGAAAAAATACAGTCCACTTTTCGGAGCCCCAACATTGGTCATTTCATCATCAATAACAGACTCCTGAGAGTCCATAGTAAAAAACTGTAAGTCCGAGCATTCTGCTGGAGAGTATAACACTTCTTGATGTGACTGCGAAGATGAACTCGAACAAATCGAATCTACAGATTCTCGTGATGTTGTATGTTCCACGACAAACATCATGGCATCAAAATACCATATATTTGGTTTGTAAATCTATAATTATAGAACCAATAAAATGTGTTGTGATTAAATATTGATTAAAAACCTATCTCATCTTCACCCATTCCACTGTGGAAGGAACTTGTATATTTTCTATATTGAGCTAGAAACATTGTTCGTATGTTATTGAATTTGTTTTTTATTTCCACAATTCCTGTCCCTGGTCGAATTTTTTCAATTTCAGAGCAAATATGTGAAAGGGCGTCATTTCTTGCATGTTTGTTTTTATAATCTTTATGCTTTACCGCATACAAACAGGGGTACGTCTTGTACAGATCGATCAATAATTGCACCTGTACTTGAGACCACGACATTTTTAGTTGATAGTACTTTAACTGTGCTTTAACTTTTAACAATAATTATTAACAGTAAATAACACTTATTGTTCTGTCCTACATAACCTCTAATTTCCTATGTAACCACGTGTAATTTGACACTTCGATCACTCAATGCGCATATCTGCCGCACCGATTCAGCACCCTTTCATCCAAGAAATTAAAACAAGTTCTAATTTCTTTTATACATTTCAACTAAATCTGTGCGCGCAACTTCAGTACTGAATTCACTGCTAAAACTAGTCTCGTGTCAGACGACTCTTATGCCCGATTTCACCAATGCGGATTGACACCAGGGGTGCGTTCATAAACAAATCGATTGTTGGAGTGTTTGACGTCAGAGTGGAGCATTGGCTCTGTCAGTGTGCTGTTGGAGCGTCTTATATTTATGAACATTTTAGCGTCTTCGAGCTGCAGTTTGATATAGTATCATAACCTCACCGTTACGTGTAATTAACATTTGAACTTACTTATAACTGGGTCAGTTAACTTGCCCCCCCCCCCCCCCCCCAGTAACGTTTTTCAAAGTTTTCTTGCACCAAATGATTGCACCCTTAATGCACCCTTATGCACCACCAAAATAAATTTTTGCACCCCTCCAGGAGAGAAACTGCAGGCAAATTTCACTGGGTGGGGCCAAGTTAACCGTAGCCCCCCCCCAGTGAAAATTTTCGAAGTTTTTTTGGTGCACCTTGTTGCACCCCTTATGCACCCTTATGCACCACCTTTTTTAACTTTTGCACCGCTCAAATAGCTGAGAAAAAAAATAAAATAGAAACTTAGCTAGCCCCCCCCCCCCCAGTGAAAATTTTCGAAGTTTCTTTAGTGCACCTTGTTGCACCCCTTATGCACCCTTATGCACCACCTTTTTTAACTTTTGCACCGCTCAAATAGCTGAGAAAAAAAATAAAATAGAAACTTAGCTAGCCCCCCCCCCCCGTGAAAATTTTCGAAGTTTCTTTGGTGCACCTTGTTGCACCCCTTATGCACCCTTATGCACAACCTCTTTTAACTTTTGCACCGCTCAAATAGCTGAGAAAAAAATTAACTGAAATAACTTTCTATTTTATTTTTTTTCTCAGCTATTTAGGCGGTGCAAAAGTTAAGAAAGGTGGTGCATAAGGGTGCATAAGGGGTGCAACAAGGTGCACCAAAGAAACTTCGAAAATTTTCACTGGGGAGGGGCTAGCTAAGTTTCTATTTTATTTTTTTTCTCAGCTATTTGGGCGGTGCAAAATTTAAGAAAGGTGGTGCATAAGAGTGCATAAGGGGTGCAACAAGGTGCACCAAAGAAACTTCGAAAATTTTCACTGGGGGGGGGGCTAGCTGAGTTTCTATTTTATTTTTTTTCTCAGTTATTTGAGCGGTGCAAAAGTTAAAAAAGGTGGTGCATAAGGGTGCATAAGGAGTGCAACAAGGTACACCAAAAAAACTTCAAAAATTTTCACTGGGGGGGGCTGCGGTTAACTTGGCCCCTCCCAGTGAAATTTGCCTGCAGTTTCTCTCCTGAAGGGGTGCAAAAATTTATTTTGGTGGTGCATAAGGGTGCATTAAGGGTGCAATCATTTGGTGCAAGAAAACTTTGAAAAACGTTACTGGGGGGGGGGGGGGCAAGTTAACTGACCCCTTATAACTTATGGAAGCTTTAGCTGCATTTTCTGTATCTGTTGCACTATCGGCTCAACTTTTATTTGATATCCCTGCGTCCTTGTCAGATAGTGAGGAAGATGAAAGTAGTGAGGAAGAAGTTTTACAAACAATATTAATATCAAAAAGTCGCAAAATAGCAAAACCTGCACGTATTATGGATTACGTAGAGAAAATTGTACCAGGATTTACAGCAACCCAATTCCAACAACATTTCCGAATAAGCATAGATGCTTATGAATATTTACTTACTATTATTGGACCACAGCTAACACGGCAATCACATGTTGGGAGGTGTACCGTGAATATAGAACAGCAAATTCTATCTGTGTTATGGATTTTGGCTACTCCAGAGTCGTATAGGTAGGTACACAAATGGTGATGTCAACTGATAAGTAGTGTTAAGCAGAAAGGCTTAATTAGAGAAGCAGTCAGTAAGGGCTGTTGTAGAAATTTTTTAGTGAAGTTTATGAAAATGTTTATTTTCTTCATCAGAATACTTTCAGAAGTCTTTCTGCCTGGTAGGTTTTTACAGCCGTAATTATGTCTTCAGACAAGTTTCAAAATAATAGTTCTCAATAACGCTATATCACCAGTTGGCAGTTGTTTAAAGATTATTAACTAGTAAGCACAGCAAAATGTTGAGAAAAATTTGAAAGTTTGTCAAAGACATACCTAAATACCATTTTCTGATATAAACTTGAAACAAATAAGAATCTCATTTAATGTTTTATGACAGGTCAATTGGAGAGAGATTTAACTTGGCGAAATCATCTCTTTCAAAGTGTTTTGTAAGAGTTATTAAAAGTCTAAATGCAATTGCACCAAGAGTCATTCGGTGGCCTGATGGTCAACAACTTATTGATATTAGAAGAAAATTTTACGATATAGCAAAGTTACAAGGAGTTATTGGGGCTATAGATGGTACTTATATCCCCATTAAAGCTCCAAAACAGGATGCACAATCTTACATTACTCGTAAATGTAATTATGCATTTACACTTCAAGCAATAGCTGACTCATTTCTTAGATTCACTGATGTTTTTATTGGATATCCAGGTTCGGTTAATGATAACCGAATTTTCAGAAATTCAGACATTTATCGTGCCGTGAGGAACAATCAAGTTCAATATTTTCCTGGTCACACTTTCATTATTGGTGATAAAGCTTATCCTGTGATGACTTGGTGTATACCACCATACATAAACAGAGGAAATTTAACCTGTCCTCAAATTTATTTTAATACAGTACATGCACAAACTCGACAAATAGTGGAAAGAGCTTTCGCATTACTATTTGGAAGATTACGTCGTTTAAAGTTCCTCGACATGAATCGCAGAGACCTGATTCCTGGCACAGTTTTAGCTACATGTTGCTATGACGTATAACCACTGGTTATTATCAGACTTTTGATATGTCAAAAGTTTATCTTTTAACTATTTCATTAGTCTTGTGGTTTACTTAGTAGCAATTTTTCTTTTTATAATTATCTTTTGTATGTAAATAAAGTGGGACTATGTAGAAAGAGCAGCAGTAGAGATAAATAAAAATGCTAGATTTATGTTCAAACTTTTTTATTTTATTCAAAATTTTTAAATGTTTTATAAAAACAATGATGTTAATAACAATAATATCGATAACGATAATTAATTTATTATAAGTTATTTAAATCAGTCAATCAATAATAAGTGTTAACTGTAATAAGCTAATCGCTCAATGATAAGTGTATTAACTGTAATAAGCTAATCGCTCAATGATAAGTGTATTAACTGTAAAAGCTAATCGCACAATGATACGTGTTCATATAATAAATGTAATGAGTTAATCACTCAATGTTAATTGCTTTTTTGTGTGTAGGAAATTAAATTGTCTAGAGTTAATCACTCTGTGATAAATGTCAGATAGATGAGTATTTAAGTAATAAGCTAATCGCTCAATGATACGTATTCATATAATAAATGTAATGAGTTAATCACTCAATGTTAATTACTTTTGTGTGGAGGAAGTTTGATGGTTAGAGTTAATCACTCCTTGGTGTTTGTCAGGTGAATGAGCGCGAACGTCAGTTCGAAGCGCTTTATATAGGCTCCTCCCCACTACGTCGGTGCTAGTTTTTTATTTTTGAAAAGCCAATGATTTATTTTATTTTTCCTTTGATTTTTATTCCATAAATTTTCAGTGAATCTTTTGTCCGTTTGTTTCGTCAATCATAAAATAATTTTCTATTTAAGATTTCATAATAAAATATTTTAACTTTGTCTTTGATTTTCTTAAATTTGAATCTAAAAATAGGGGTTCGAGGCTAAATGACGTCACGAATCCTACCTAGTTCGAGATTATCCTGTCATCTTGTTATTTGTCATAACGATGTACATGCTCGTGTCAGTGATTGTCAAATTATGTGGCTTTTTCATCAATTTGAACAAATTTCGGTAAGTTAAAACATTAGATTGAACTATTACTCAATATCAAACTTTAATTCTTTTAAACATAACAAAAAAATTAATTAATAAATCCTAATTTTATTGCCTCGTATTTTTTTATTCTTAGGTTTTTTCCGTTTGGCAATTTAACTACGAACTTTCTCAATCGGCCGTTTCTATGCCTGAAATTCATATCATCTCCCTGCTTTTTATGAGTCGGCATGACAGCTGTCACCGGAACATTTTCCTGGACCTTCAACATCGGCACATCAAGATTACGTCCAGAAACGTTGTGCTGCTCATTTTGTTTCCTGTCTGCCAACTCCCTAGCCTGTTCCTCGAGCCAGTTACAGAAGCTTCTTATATTATTATCAACCCATGCTTCTTGTGTTGGTGAATTTAACAACAAAATTGAAGACTCTGGATCAGACACTGTAAGATATAATTTAATTAGTATAATTTTTAATATATACTTAAATTGCCCTCTGTTTCTGTTTTAGTTTAAGTTTTTCATCTAATGTTCGTGTTGGAAGTAAGAAAAATGGTATTCTTAAGGAATTTCTGTTTGTTTCAAAGAATACACATAAAATTAAGGTGTTACATTTTATTTGTAAAATAAATATTTAGATCTTTGTTTTATTGTTGTAGGTGAAGAATTTCCTTTGCATGTGAAGATTGAAAACAAATCTCTTCTTATTTGAAGAATCCGAAGATTGTGTGTCCTTGTGAACATGACAATGTGTAATACGTAACATATGTCTGAACTTTGCAGATTTATTACTTGAGGAATATATTCAGGAAGGAGTTCAGCATGTTTTATCAAATGAAGAAGAAGAGAATATTGCACACCAAGGAGAAGAAGGGAGACAACATCGAGATGAAATAGGTAGGAATGTGTTTGCTAATAGAAATGTATAATATTTCAATAAAAATTTATAACACAAGTTGATTTTTACATAGATCTTTAATACCAACTTAATCATAACTTTCTAAAATAAAATGATTATCTATGAAGTTAAATATAAATATTTATTTTAAGATAAGTTTCACATGTTGATTAAAATAACATGTTATAGAGAAAGCACATCTTTTCATTGGACCTACAGTTGCTGTTTCGTTCGTTACATAAATAATCAATCATAAAATGGTGATGTTCGATGTAAAGCTGTGATAATGGTGATGTCATCTCAACATTACGTGACACATATCTTTAAAAAAAAATACAATCTGACCAACAACAACTTTATAATGTCATAAGTCTTATACTTATTAACAAATGCGATTGTCATTAAGAACAAAATCCTTCATTTTCAAATTCTAAACACAAGTTAACAGTTTTCGATTTGCTGCTCTAGAACAATCTTAGAATATAATTCTTAGACGTTAAAGTAAAATGATAATTCTCTGAAAATACTCTAGAGCAATGAATCAAAAATATAAACATAAATTAATTTTTTAAAATAACTTAACATAATCTCTCTTTTAAGTTTAAAATTAAATTTTACTTTTAAAACAAATATTCTTTCAAGAAATCAAAAAAAACTTTGAACCTAAAAATGCCCATATTATTATTTTGTTATTTTTTCTATGAGTAGACCTAGTTTCTCAGTAAATACAGTAATTGCTTTATTACGCACTTCCAACATTTCCTGGTGTCGTTTTTCCTTAGATTCCCTGGATTGTTTCATATCTTCCATCAACATTTGTAATGTATTTTTATTCTTTTTTATAGAACAAGACACACTACTTATCTTTTGTTTTTTAGGTTTTGCAGGGCCAGACATTTCATCATCACTGTTTCTGATATTTTCAAATTCTTCTACTTCTAATACTGTAAAATTACTATCTGGTAACAATATTATTCAACATGCAATTTTTACTTACTTGTGTCACCTAGATAGATGAAGCTACTGCTACTGGTTTTATGTTGTGTCTCTTCCCAAGAAATTTGTCCATTTCCTCAAAATATGCAAATTCACAGGGCGATTCGCCAGTACCCCGATCTCCCATATTATCTTTTTTTGCGGTATATCTTGCTTTTAAATATCTCCACTTGTCACTACATTGTGTGGCAGTCATATTAAAACCATGACTCTTTAAGCTTAAAGCTATTTGTTTCCATGTCACTTCCTTTTTAGTTGTTGTAGACTTAAAATCTTTGTCATACTCAATACGTAGCTTAATCAAAAGTAATATGCCATCCCTTGACCACTTCGAACGTTGACTAGCATCAGGCTCCGAATCAATGTTCATATGACTTGATGATGTAGAACTTGCTGCTGAAGAACTGGGATTGGGATCTTGCCACGATATTAGCTCATTTAAATTGAATGCTTTTATTATATCTTCTGTCAGTTCAACAAAATACAATCCCCCATCTGAAATTATTATAAAAACGTGTATCTCTATTCTAGAATTATTTTTACTAAATTGCTTAATTAAACTTATTTAGAATTCCTACCCGTTTTGTTTTGAAGGCAAATTTTGCCGTCACTTGATGTTAAAAGACCTCCATCGATTGTCCTTACAACTGTATACTTTTGGCTGTTGACACTGGTTTCCATTTTGCAATGTTAATCTCCTCTTCCACCTTATACTTATATTTATAATATTGTTTTTCAATGCACATAATTTCTTCGACACAGTTAGTTTTACTCGTTTTTTTCTTGTACTTGATTTATGTTTTCTATATATCTATAATGGTTGAAAGTGAAAATTATATTAACACTGAAAATATAGACGTAAGTTTAACAAATAAGAATATTACGTATGTATGTACTCATATATTTATTTATATCCACATAAGGGGCATTTAACAAACAAATTGATAGATTATAATCAGATTGAATCATTTTAAATTCATTCATGAAAGTATTGCATTGAGATGCATTGAACGTTAAACCATATACAATCATAAATCAATTGTGTCCGTTGAATGCCACTATAATTTTACAGATACCCGTTTTAGATAGGTAGGTACAAAAAATTAATCATATTTTATTGTAGAATAATTTGCCCTCAAATTGGAAGTATGACGTGATTGATAGACGTTACTATGGAGCAAATGAAAACAAAAAACTTGAAATTACCTTAAAAGTGGCCTTGTTTTCTGCTGAAGAAATTAAAAAATGGATAAGGGCTTTAGAAGAAAAGACATACACTTATTCAATAAGAAGTACTGAAAATTGTACGGGGCAAAAAGTAACATTTAAACAACGATTATATTGTCATCATAATACCAGAAATACAAACACCTATAACAGATCTTTGAAGAATCGTACGAAAAACACAAAATGTCCATCTTTTTTAAATATCACATTAAGAGCAGTTCAAAAGGGATTTAGAGGGAATGCTAGAAATGTCCCAGATCCTGAAATGCCTTGTATAATTAGATTTTTGACAACACATAATCATAACATTTTTTCGGCTGATGCTCTTAGATTCAGACGAGTAAGTGAGGCCACAAAAACAAAATTATTAGAACTTTATAATTCAGGATATACTCCAGTCACTGCGCTTGAAAGTCTGAAAATTGAAATTCAGTTATCGAATGATAATTATGAAATACTTTTAGGTAAGTACATGAGTTTAAATTTTATAGAAACAAATATAAAAATGGATCCTAATTTACTATTGTTTCATTTCAGCTGACCGCAGTATATGCCCTGATTATAATTATTGCTATCACCTTTTCATGGTAAAGTTTAAAAAGTTATATGGACCTATTGATTTTGAAGACAAAAAGAAGACTTTCTTAATTAAAAAGTTGAAAGAATATAATAAAATGGTTGGTGAAGAATGTGCTATGTGTCATATTAAGGAATCAATCTATGTCATCACGTATTATTACCTCTTATATCATATAGATAATTATAAATGCACTACTTTTGTCCAGGTTATGTCCCCCATTATTCAAGAGAATACATGAAAATGTAACCTCAGCATCAGAAATGGCATTTATAGATGCTACTTCTACTGTCGACCATGAAGGCAGCAAAATATTTATTTTGTTGACCCATAGCCAGTGCGGTGGCCTACCTCTAGGTATTATAATAAGTTCTTCAGAAAATGCTGAAAATATTGCTGTGGGTTTTCAAATGTTGAAAAGTATGTTGGGTAATACTATTTTCTATCATAGTGTAGAAGGACCCCAAGTTTTTATGACAGATGATTGTGAAGCTGAACGTATTGCTATTCAATCAATATGGAAAAAATCAAAATGCTTATTATGCACCTTTCATGTTCTGCAGGCCGTTTTTAGATGGTTAGTTAGTTCCAAAAATGGCATACCTAGGAATTGTGCTACGCAATTTTTCAAACAGTTCAGATCAATTATGTATGCTACAACTGCTTCTCAATGTGAACAAAATTATAATGCTGCAATAAAAGCTGCAGAGCAATATCAACATTATGTCCAGTATTTACAAACATACTGGCAAAAAAGAGAGATGTGGGCATTAAGCTATAGATCGAATATTTTAATCAGAGGTAATCACACTAATAATATTTCGGAAGCTGCAATGCGTTTATTGAAAGAAAAGATTTTGAATCGCGTAAAAGCTTTCAATATAGTACAACTACTTGACTTCTTGTTGACTAGATTTATAGATTATTACAAAAGGCGTTTACTTGATTTTGCACATAATCGTTCAAGTAAGAATAAGTTGTTGCAAACAGTTCGGTTACCATCAGCCAGCAGTATTCAAAAGATTCAAAAAATTAATGAAAACAT
Source organism: Dorcus parallelipipedus (assembly GCA_958336345.1). Classification (NCBI taxonomy): domain Eukaryota; kingdom Metazoa; phylum Arthropoda; class Insecta; order Coleoptera; family Lucanidae; genus Dorcus; species Dorcus parallelipipedus. The sequence continues at coordinate 35,658,294 of OY284478.1, forward strand.
GTACCTAGTCCCAAGCGAAAACACTGTTGATCTACACTACATTGTTTATGCTGATATTTTGATATGCACTTGCTTTCATGGAAGAACAGGCACTATTTGTAAACATATAGATTGGGTCCATATGTTATATTATTCAGAAGCTTATCATAAAAGCTTTGACAATATTCAAATCAGAACAACATTTTTTAAAATTGCTACGGGAGAAGTGCCACATCAGAACTGGCTACTTCCTCTGAATAAATCAGAAGCTGCTATTAGTAATAGTGAAGACAAAGTTATTGAAGAAGATTTTCACAGTCTACCTGTTGTAATGGTTAATAGTGCAGAGTCATTTTCATTTCCTCAGCAAGACGAACATAAGAATGCTCTCACAGAAGGCCACAAACTAATAACTAATAATGATTTATGCGAATGTTTCACCAAATTTTTAAATCAGTCACCAATGGAGATCATTCCTGCATTTAAAAAAATGGTAGACAGAGCCACAGGGATAAGAACCGTCAATGCGTTTGTTTCTTCTTGTTCAACATTTTCCTCTGGTAAGGTTTTGCATTCTAATAATAATTAAAAATATATTATATTATAAAATATATAATTATTTTTGTATGGACACAGAAAAATTGAGTAGTAAGTCGACGTTTCGCTGTGTGTTTGACAGTTTCTTCAGGAAAATTATTTTGTAACTGTTATTCAGCTCAATTCCAATTCATGTCGCTAAAAGTTAACGTGTCGGTAAATGACGTCACATCGCTAGTTCCCTCAAATGCTATTCTGATTGCCAACAGTAGTTAAAAGTTAGCAGGAGAAGTCGTCAGTGCAGTTGTTAAAACGTTAATTTCTAGCGACGCAAGTTGATAGCTCGTTAGAAGTATCGTTAAGTGTTGTGAGTGTTATTCGATATTACTAAAGATGGCTGAACATTTAATTATGAATCAATTGTTAATTAATGAAATGGAAGAAAATGAAGAAATGTAAGAAGATTGCTAGTAAGTGAGAATGTTTCGATATTTTGTAGTATTAACCTCGCAGTGCAAAGAGCAATGTTGAGAGATACTTCCAATCCGTTTTCTTTGCCCAATAATTGCTTCATGAAACTGTTTCGTTTTGATAAGCACATGATGCAGGAAATAATTAACATGGTTAGTCCTTTTCTAGTTGGTTCAAGATATAGAAATGCTGTGCCAAAACATCTAAAAGTAAACAATGAAGTGTACAAGAAATACAGTGTAATTTCTGTATTTATTTTTAAGATTCTGGCTGCAATCAATGTTTTTGCTACCGGGAGCTACCAAACCTCCGTTGGTCAAGATTTTCAATTGGGTCTCAGTCAACCCATGACTAGTCGTGCTATAAAGGAAGTTTCTGATGTTATTAGTACTTATTTATTAAACAGATACGTTAAATTTCCTACTGGTCCAGATGTAAACCGTGTAAACAGAACGTAAGTCATCAAGTATAAATTACTTTCCTGAAAGTGTAAAGTATGTATATATTTAATGTAGATTTTTTGAGAAATATGACATTGGAGGTATCATAGGTACAATAGATGGGACACATATTGCCATTATTGCACCATCTGAGGAAGATGCGGAGTACCCTCCTGCAATATATTATAATCGGAAAGGATTTTACAGTATAAACGTACAACTGGTAATACTTACAATACAAAATTCTACCCAGAATGCCATTCCGTTGTTTTTCCAGATATGTGATGCCGAATTAGTAATTCGAAATGCCAACGCTAGATTTCCTGGATCTAGTCATGATTCAGCAATATGGGCTTTGTCTGGAATACGAAGGCATCTTGTGGAACAATTTCAGCAAGGAAATGCAAATATGTGGGCTATTGGGTTATATTTTTACATTAAAGGTGGCTATTTGTGTAGTAATAATCAGTTGTAGGTGATTCGGGATACCCATTAGAGCCGTGGCTTTTGACTCCTATAGAAGGAGCACCACAAAATACCCCAGAAGGACGATAACGGCTCAACACTGTCGGATCAGAAATAGTATCGAACGCTGCATAGGTGTACTAAAAATGCGATTTCGTTGTCTTACTAAAACCATCATCATCCAGTCCGTGCCAGTAAAATTATATACACTTGTATAGTATTGCATAATCTTGCAAGGCAGTATAATTTACAGGATGAAGATATTTTAGTACATAATAATGATGACCGTGAAGAAATGCCTGAGCAAAACAATTTGGAATACTTAGGTACACATTGCTACTAAAGTTATATGTCACTCAAACATTGAAACTGACCCCAAACGACTTACACCCACTAAGAGTCACTATTTTTCAAGAGATTGGAACATTGCATTCTGTTGTCTCCTTTGGTTATCATTATAAAAAGTGAGCAAATAAAAATCAGATTAGGGTAGGCGGTGCAAAGAAAATGTATGTCTGTGATTAACTGAATTAAGTAATGTAGTACATTCATGGGCTGTCAAATTTATTGACGTTTTATTTAAGCACAGACATACATTTTCTTTGCACCGCCTACCCTAATCTGATTTTTATTTGCTCACAGGTTATTAATTGGTTCGGGATTAGTTGCAATGTAAATATGACTTATCACTGTAGTCAAAATTTCTATTGTTCTTCTGAATATTTTAATATAATTACTTACCATTATTTTTCGGTGAGAACAATAATCTTTTTGAAGATGGAAGACGAGTAAGAGCCAATCTAATACGAAATTACTTTCATAATTAAAAGTATTATATATAGTTCTTAATGTAAATGTCTATTACACGTTTATAAAGCATTTATTTTTGTTTACATTTAAATCATAAAACAATGAACACTAATATTAAATTAATTATGACTTCAATAGTGCTGCCACTTTGGACAAAGCTGCAGCAACGGCCACTAATGCCTCAGCCACTGTATTATTACTCACCACGACTTGCCTCTGAATTTCAAGTTGAGCCTGTAACAGTTCCTCATATTTGGTGAGGCAGGTCTGAAAAGAACTAGTTCTCCCTTTCCGACCTCGTCTGTTGGTAGATGTTAAACGTAGCTTTTTAGGTGCAGCACTGCTGCTGGGCGTTGTCATGTCGACCGTCTGCCAAAAAAGTTATGACTATTTATTATACTTAAACTGATAGACATGTTTTTTTGGACCTTACAATAGTAGCATCTTCTACAGAAGGGTGTAGCGGAGACTGAAGTTCCTCTAGACCATGATCTACCTGTAATTGTACTACTGCTTCGTTCTATAGCCATAACAGAAGATTATTAAATTACACATAAATCTTTTAATTTTGAACTTACTTCAAAATTGCCGCAGGTACTATTTTGCTCACTGGGTACACCGGCTTCTCCCACTTCCTTGCTACCCTCCAGTGCTACTGTAGATAACAGATTCGTTACTCTTTCCTCCATATCCGATAGCGGCTTTATTTTTCGGTCTCCACCACCTGTCGCTTCTTGCTCCTGGCGCAATTGACGGTAATGCCGTTTTGTATTTGTTTTTAATTCCGTAAACACCTATAAATAATTACACATTGAATTTTATTCGAGTGACTTCTCTTTTTCCTTCCCACATGGAGAAATTAGTAAGAGGAAAAATGATTTTAGTATACACCTGAAATACATACCCTGCGCCACTGTTCTACAGTTTTTACTGGTCCCAGTCCACTAGCATTTAAATTCTGTGTTAACGTTTCCCATTTTTGTTTATATAGATTTTCCTGCAAAGGGTGGCTTTTTGTTTGATAAACGAGTTCTTTATTTTTTTCTAAATAATTTATCATCAGCTCGAACTGGCATTTTGTCGTTCGTGCCACTCGTTTAGCCATTCCGCTGTAATAAAACTACGATTTCACTATTCATTAACACATTGTTACCTTGTGCTTCTTCATGTTGAAATAAAATATAACTCAGCGTGGCTTACTTACACAGTTTCGATGTGATCCATGGTTTCAACATATCTGTAATGACAGTAAACCTGTCAAAACTGCAGTAACTATATTGTGATTCATACAATGTAAGCCACGCTGTGTTTTATTTTATTTCATTATTACTTATTAACAGTTGTTAAGAATAAATCTGTGCTGGACACTTTGGGGTACATGCAGCATTATTCGGTAATGTGCAGTGTTGATTCTTGCTTCATAACTTCGTCGTTATCTCTACTATTCCTGCACAAACCTGTTTTAGAACAATATTTCCTACCTGTATAATTGAATTAATTATTTTAACAGCAAGAATGCTTTCTGTACTACAAAGACACACAACTACACAATACCTCCTTAACCTTACACGCACACTTCTCGCGCCACAAATTGCGATGTTGCCACATATTATTACTCCGGCTAACGGCAGTGTGTTCAGAATAGCAAATAGCTAACGCGATCTTTAACTTTCACGAGTTAGAGACATCTTTAATTTTAACGATGTTCAATTAGAATCGGGCTGATTATCTGTTAACTCTGTGTACGATTTGTCCAAAGCGGGGAACCACCGGCTACGGCTCGCGCGGTACCAAGTAATCCCCGGATAGGGTGAGACGGCCTGGAGTGGGGATTCGGCGACTGCGGGGGCATTCTCGATTAAGCAAGACCAGAGAACGCATCTTTAGCTATAATTGTTACGAATATCTTATAATAAACAACTTGATTACGAATTATTGAAATATATTTAACATCAGAAGTGGCATAGTGACCTTAGCGTCTTATATCGTGAAAAGGAAAAGTGTCGAAGAAATGCAGCGTGAATCGTCCGACGATGCACGCAGGGAATCACGAAGGCGCCATAGACATGACGATCGGCAGTTTATGCACCGTCAACGGCGTCGCGCACGAAGTCGATCAGGGGAGCGTCGCCGCTTTCGAGATCGGAGCCACCGGGAGTCTGCACCAGTCGTCGCGGGGGCGATTAGTAACCAGGTTAACTACAGGCCGGACACGTCATCAGGAGTGCGTTCATAAACAACCGATTGTGTTGGATTGTTTGACGTCAGAGTAATGCGAGCGGTCTGCCGGAACGTCACCTGAGCGTTACGAATATATGAACGGTTTAGAGCGTTTTCAATTTTAAAGTTGTAGGGTGACATTTAACTCTAAACGTAAGTGGATTACATCCATACATATCGAAGTCTTCAGACATGAACACGGATAATGCAATAGCATTAACTTATGCGCTGGCAGCTCAGACGTTATTCGGTATTCCTGCATCTCTATCGGAAGATGAAGACACAAGCAGTGACGAGGAAAACATAGAAATTATGTTAATATCCAAAAAACGGAAGTTAGCAACACCAACATGTATTACAAATTATGTAGAAAGAACGATACGTGGTTTTACTGCTAAAGAATTTCAACAACACTTTCGGATAAATATAGAAGCATATGAATATATGCTAAGTATTATTGGACCCCAATTAATAAGACATGCTCCTGTTGGAAGATTCACAGTGGATGTGGACAAGCAGCTTTTGTCGGCTATATGGATTTTAGCAACTCCAGAATCGTTTAGATATGAAATATAGTAATTAAAGGCGTTTTATTCATTTTTATTGTTCTAGATCAATTGGAGAGCGATTTGATTTAGCCAAATCAACTCTTTCAAAATGTTTCTTTAGAGTAGTAAAAAGTTTGAATTCACTTGCTCCAAAGATCATCCACTGCCCCGAAGGACAACAAGTTATAGATGTTAAAAGAAAATTTTACAATATTTCACATTTACCGAACGTTATTGGGGCAGTAGACGTACATATGTACCAATTAAAGCTCCTAAACAAGACCCACAGTCGTATGTAACACGTAAATGCAACTATGCTTTTACTCTTCAAACAATAGCAGATCCGTCCCTCAGATTTATAGATGTGTTCATGGGGTTTCCAGGATCTGTTAGTGATACTCGTATTTTTAGGAACTCCGATATTTATCGTGCAATACGAGGCAATGTTATGCGATATTTTCCTGATCATGAATTCATAATTGGCGATAAAGCCTATCCTTTGCTATCTTGGTGTATCCCACCCTATATTAATAGGGGACAACTAACTCGTGCCCAGGTTTATTTCAACACGATCCATGCGAAAACACGACAAGTGGTGGAACGATCTTTTGCATTATTATTTGGCAGATTTCGGCGCTTGAAATTCCTTGACATGAATTGTACTGATCGTATTCCGGCATCTGTCTTGGCTGCATGTGTACTGCATAATGCGTGTCTAAATTTTGAAGATTTGATGATTGAAGATTTCATCCAAGAAGGACGCAATCATGTACTACCAAACGAAAATGATGAAAATATTGCGTACCGTGTTGAAGAAGAAGGGAGAAATCAAAGAAATGAAATATGTAGACAACTTTATACAAATAGAAATTTATAATATACATTTTTTATATTTATAATTGTATTATTTATAGCAGTAAATATTTCGCTGTAACATTTAACAAAAAATAAAGAAATTATTTTTAATAGTTCTAAGACATACAAAAAGAAATAACAAATTATGATATAAAGGAAACAACTTATAATTCAACTTAAACTATATTGCAAACATTAAAAAACTAACCAACTTAACACAGCTCATGTATATCTAATTTGGTATTGACTAAAATAATCTCGGGACACTAAAAAAAATAATACTTCCTGAGGGTTTCGTAATTATAAATATGCAAGGAAGGACAAAAGGATGGAACCGGCTAAACCGTCTTAATATTTCAGAAACTGTTTGACGTATCCGAATGATATTTGGCATGTGCTTTAAAATCAATAAGACGTACATTATTAATGTATATAATTTGTTTATCCTTTTATTTTTGAGATCCAAGGCCAACTTGTGTTTGGCCTTGGATCTCAAAAATAAAAGGAGATAAACAAATGATATAAATTAATAATGTAGGTGGGCGATTCCGAAAATGTCAACCTGACTCTAGTTTTGTAGAGATTTTCTTATGGGAGTAGTAAATATTTTTTCATAAGAGAGTGATATAAATTTGTTTAGTATACCTTTACTTTTTAATTGTAATTATTTTATCAATAAAAAAGTCTATTAAAATTTACCGAAATTTATACGTAGAACATCGTAAAAAGTTTGCAAGATGATTCATATAAAAAAATAATATTTTAAAATGAAGTAAATCATTATAGGTACTATGGCTGGGAGAGGGTTTTCTTTTACTATCATTTTGAGCAAAATAATCTGAAATTTTTAATGTATTAAAAAAGAAATTGTGAATATTTATACTAAGAAATGCTTGTCGCCTGATTGACGTTAATGCGAAAAGTTTGTTTAATTGATACATATCCTAATTTTCAGCCAAACAGTTTACAGAACGTTTTAGTTTTTTTTTTTAATTATTTACATTTTCGTATCATTTTTAATATAACATTTTGCACTGTCGCCTGATTGACAGGAATACTGTCGTCTGATTGACGCGGTTTTCTAAATATTATAAAAGAGCCGTTGCAGGAGTAAAAATTTGCAACAAAGATTTAGATGCAGTGCACCTTTCAATCTTCAAATCATTTTACAGAATTCAAATAACATTTATAAATTTAGAGAAATATGTATATATAGTGACATCTAAAAGCATGACGTATATATCCTGTCGCCTGATTGACGCTTACTTTGTACATAATATTTCATTTAACCCTTCATTGCTCGCGTGGATTACAATTGTAATCCAAGGTTTATATTTCGCGCATAAGTCAAATTCACTTTTATATACAGAGGTAGCGCTTTAAGTAGCTGATCGTGTTTTAAGTAGCTGTTTATTATATGTTCAAGAAAGTTATGAGTAAGGTTTTGTGATTATTAGATTAATACTTTTTCTATAAAACACTGTCAAGTTTGAGTGTGTATTCTCATAAATCATTTTATCATATCTGCACGAGTTATTGTGGTTGTTTCTTGCTATTTATTTATATTATTTTCAACACATTTATAATTTTCCTACCTTATAATAACAAAAAAAGAAAAATAATTACTTAGTTTATATTCAATGAAATAAATTGCCATCTGATCTCTAGTAACGGTTTATTTCTCACAAATCATTATTATTTAACTTTGTTTACACAAAAAATTACTAAGAATTTTTTCTAATCATTTTCTTAGAAGATAGTTAATAACCACATCTGTTTGATTCACTGAATAAATTGAAAATGCAATGATACTAATAATAATTAATCTGGACTACAGTTGTAATCCATGCGAGTAACGGCGTTAGATTTTGTTACGCGAGTGCTGAAGGGTTAAAAGAAACAATTTTTTAAAACATTACAAAACATTTTAACAAGTACATGGTATGCTCTTCTATCTGCGATTAAAAGAAAAAATATTAATTCTTATTGTATGTGTAAAATTTAAATATACTACTTCAATAACTGCTACGTATGTCGCCTGATTGACGCTGGAATCGCCCAGGTCTAAGGCTGTTTCTCAATCCTAGTTTAACTTTAAACTCCTGTTTATTTCCATAGGAACAATAGTTTTTATAATTGCTACCATGGGAATAAACAGGAGTTTAAAGTTAAACTAGGGCTGAGAAACGCGGCCTTATTGATTTTAAAGCACATACCAAATATCATTCGGATATGTCAAACAGTTTCCGAAATATTAAGCCGGTTCCATACTTTTGCCTTCCCTGTATGTGCCAAACTCGTACTGAACTAAAATAAAGAAACAGATTCTTAAAAAAAGGGACAATTTTAACCGATAAGTAAATTTTCTCTTCATTGAAAGAACAGAAGGAATAATATATTAAAGAGATCGTTGATTTCACAAAAATCGTGTACAAAATCTTACAATTGTTGGACATATATATCTGTCTCTGTTGGATTCTGAAAGTCTCATTATTCAAGGTTATATTTAGCAATAAAATAGCTGTCACGTTGACATGAAAAGTAACACTGACGGGACCGAATTAAATCAGAGAAAATTAAGTGTACTCGATTTTTCTGAAATCAACTGTACATAATTTATGAAACGTCTAGGACACGTTATTTCTTTAGTGTATCTATTAGAGAATCCATTTTTTCACTGAACACGTTAATGGCTTTATCACGTGACATTAAATTTTCTTGATGACGACGTTCTCGAGATTGCTCTCGTTCCGTGCTTGACTTTTTTATTTTTAGTTTTATTTGCTCCATTACAACATGCAAACTCGATTTGTTGTTTCTTATACAGGGTTAGTTAAAAGTATGGAAACGGCCATTTATTGCCGTTAATATTCATTTTAAGAAATATGTACTTTATGAAAGTTTTTTAGGAAATTTTTATCTACAATTGAGAATACTTGAATTTTTTTCTTCTTCAATTGTTTTTGAGTTACGCCTATCTGCGTAATTTTTTTAAATGGAAACATTCTAATTTTAATCTACCGTTCGGTAGAGTATTTTTTTCTCTTTACAATAGTATTCTTATTTTTTTTTAGAATTGAGTGGTTTCTGTAAAAAAAACAATATTTCAAGTATTCATTTCCCGTCGTGCGCGCTTATTAGCGCCAGGTCAGGTACATCTAAGTAAGCGATAAACAAACTCGAGCGAGTAACTTTATCAGTGGTTATTGTTTACGTCGAATTCAATTGCGTGTAATTTACTGCTGTTAATATTAACAATGGCGAATTTAAATGAACATGAAAGAATTGAAATACTTATGATGCTGGGTTATGGAGATAGACGTAGAAGTTTACAAGACGTTTGTTATTTATTTAATGATGCGCATCCTGATAGAAATCCAATTTCTAAATCCGTTGTTAGTAAAACTTTGAAACGTTTCGAACAAACCGGCAACGTTAAAAATTTGCCAAAGAGTGGTAGACCGAGAACATCGACCAGTGATGATAAAAAGCTGGATATTTTATTGGCTGTATCTGAAGATCCCCATTTATCAATCAACCAATTAGCGGTAAATCTCAATATTTCACAGTCATCAGTCGTTAAAATGTTAAAAAGTGAAAAGTATAAACCTTATAAGGTACAACTTGTACAGGAATTGACGGAAGATGATTTTGATAGGAGACTTCAATTTTGTGAAGAAATGTTAAATATTTGCAATAATAACGAAAATTTTGTTAATAACATTCTTTTCTCTGACGAAGCTACTTTTTGCCTTACCGGTGAAGTAAACAGACATAACTGCAGATATTGGTCACCTGTCAATCCATTTTGGTTTTTGGAGCACCATACGCAGTATCCCCAAAAAGTTAATGTTTGGGTTGGCATTCTAGGTGGTCATATTATAGGTCCCTTTTTCATCGATGGCAATTTAAATTCGGCTCTGTATTTGCAGTTATTGCAAAATCAAATTATACCTGCTTGTGCTACGCTCTATCTCATGAAAACAACGAAAACCTTCCCAATAACAATATCTGGTTTCAGCAAGATGGCGCCCCACCACATTATGGTTTAAATATTCGTCAGTACCTTGATAACGTTTTTCCAAATAGATGGATTGGGAGACGAGGTGAAATTGAGTGGCCAGCCCGTTCCCCTGATTTAAGCGCTTTAGATTTTTTCCTCTGGGGATATGTAAATAACAAAGTTTATAAAGATAAGCCCGATGACATCGAAGATTTAAAAATTCGAATTACCAGGACGATACAAAAAATTCCCCGTGAATTTTTAGAGAATTCTCTTCGGGGTTTTGTAAATCGATTGAGTCATTGTCAAATTACAAATGGAGGACAATTTGAACACTTAATTTAATTTACTTAGTTATTAGTTTTTTTTTTGTTTTTTGTTTGTTTTTTTTTGTTTTTGTTGTTGTTTTGTTTGTGACCCATAACTTCCACTTTTGTCTTAGATCTACCTAACTAAGGGTCAGTTTCATAATAGAATTTAAAGGAACCTTTAAAATAAAGTCACAATCTGATGTGTAAACAAATGTGTTTTCATATTTGTTTTGACATCTAAAAGTGACCTTAGTTTATAGCCTCCTTTAAATTCCATTATGAAATTGGCCCTAAAATAAATATTTGAACCAGTGTTTTCAATTTCACAAAAAAGTGAAAAATGTTTTTTTTTTTCAGAAATCCCTCAATTCTAAAAAAAAATAAGAATACTATTGTAAAGAGAAAAAAATACTCTACCGAACGGTATATTAAAATTAGAATGTTTCCATTTAAAAAAATTACGCAGATAGGGCTAACTCAAAAACAATTGAAGAAGAAAAAAATTCAAGTATTCTCAATTGTAGATAAAAATTTCCTAAAAAACTTTCATAAAGCACATATTTCTTAAAATGGATATTAACGGCAATAAATGGCCGTTTCCATACTTTTAACTAACCCTGTATGTTTTGTCACATTAATTATTTTCTTTTTTCTAGGTGGCTCTCCACCATCTGTATCGTTACTGTCATCTCCCTCTGTTTCAGTTTCTCGCACTACAAATAAAACAAATAAATTAAATCAAAAACTCAAGAAACCGAGCATATGTGCACTTCATATTTGTCTAACAAATAATGCAATAACTCCAATTTTGCAAAAAGTGGACATATGCAGTTTCTCTTAGGAGTTTGTCAATTGTGTCTATTTTGTACTTACTTGTATTACCTTGAATGGATGATGCAATGGCAATTGGTTTAATATTGTGTTTTTGTCCAAGAAAACTGTCCATTTCGTCAAAATAAGGAAAATCAATGGGTTGTTCACCAGTACCCTTATCCTTACCCATGTTGTCTTTCTTAGCTGTGTAACGCGCCTTTAAGTAGCGCCATTTATCATTGCATTGAGTGGATGTTATATTGTAACCTTTACCTTTTAAATCTTGGGCTACTTTTTTCCAAGTTACCTCATTTTTGCTGGTTGTGGATCTAAATTCTCTATCATACTGAATTCGTAATTGAATTAAAGTTAATATGGCATCTTTTGACCATTTTGTTCGTTTTTGTTCATCACATTCGGAATTATTATTCTTAGTGACCCGTACGCTACTTGAAGTGCTTGGCTCCTGTTCTATCCAAGCCAGTATTTCTGTAGAAGGTGGCACAAAATACAGTTTTCCATCTAAAATTTTCATAACTGAAACTGAATTATAGTCAACAAACGTTAAGAATTGATTTACTACCTTCTTTGTTTTGCAGACAAATTCCATCTTCTGTTTGTAATATCCCGTCAGTGGTTCGCACTACTGTAAAATTATTATAGTTTTCTTCCATTTTGTAATACTATTTATTAATCTTCACCGGTGGTACGTATTAAATTAAACGCATCAAGCAGATATTGTAACTGAGATAAGAGAACCCGCAAAGATGTACAGCTGATTAAATTAAGTAAACATAAAAACTATAATGTAAACAAAAAGATGCCTCCGTCGTATGACTCACCCGAAGTGCAGGAAACGAAACACCTGCAAGAAACGCGCATCGTGTGCAAAAACTATGATTCATCTACGAGAAAAATCCAGCGAGGAATTACAACTTTCAAGGCAACAATTGACGTCACAAAACCCCTATAAAAAGCCGCTAAAGTGAACGCTAGATTAGTATTAGAAAATATCTCTTCAGAGTGTCATGTAAGACTAGTTGTCCTTTTAGCGCCCCGAAATGTAAGTGAAATGATTTGTGAGTATTAGTTGTAAATTGTTAATAATAAATGTTTTGTTATATTAAGCTATGTCCCTAGTTTCATGTTACTCCAAAAATTACCGTAACAATATCACACAACATAAACTAATCATAACCATAAAGCCAAAAAGCCGCTAAAGTGAACGCTAGATTAGTATTAGAAAATATCTCTTCAGAGTGTCATGTAAGACTAGTTGTCCTTTTAGCGCCCCGAAATGTAAGTGAAATGATTTGTGAGTATTAGTTGTAAATTGTTAATAATAAATGTTTTGTTATATTAAGCTATGTCCCTAGTTTCATGTTACTCCAAAAATTACCGTAACAATATCACACAACATAAACTAATCATAACCATAACCTATTTAATCTCTTCGCGCTCGTTACTAATGCGCATGCCGAGTGTTTTATCGCCGGCCTCTTGAGACCGGCGATTTTGGTGCACTCCGAGTGTTCCGGGAGTGTAATTTATGAACGTTAGAACAAATAACGCTCTGGCCAGAATGTGTATTTATGAACGACTTTTGTGTGAATATTCGCTCAGAGTGTAGCTCGAGCGTCATTTATGAACGCACTCCAGATGTTCAACCGGAAATGGGCAAGTCAATCCCGATGACGGATATAGCAGAAGCAATAGTAAGAGGTATGGATCAAGTGGCAGGTAAATTGGAGAGGGGCCGCCATGTGAGTATGAATACCTCTTTATTAATGAATATTATCGGCGAATTTAATCCGCTTACGACGGATGTTGTGCATTGGGTGCACTCGGTTGATGAATACGCCACTGTTTATGGCTGGGACGAGACAATGACAAGTCATATGGCGCTAAGTAAATCAAGAGGTGCCGCAGAGGTTTGGTACCGAGGTTTACCGAGTCGGCTTTTTACGTGGGCTCAGTGGCGCAACATGATTTTAACCACTTTTAAACAAAAACACAATCTACATTCGTGTATGAAAAATATGCTTGAGTGTACCACCGATAAATTCAGTACATATTACGAATATCATTTTACTAAACTTGCACTGATTCATAAAATGAAACTCTCTATTGAACCATCTGATCAAGTAAATTTAATAATGGGAGGTATTACCGAAGAACAAGTTAGGATTTCGGTGGAAACTTCTGGGATCTCAACTCCCGAAATTTTAGCCACCCACTTCCCTGGGTTGGATGAGCAGCGGTTCGGAAAATCACAGCGGGCACGTGACCGACTGCCGACTGCTTCGTCCAGTACACGACATTTTTCGCATCGCGTACCTGTTTCGGAAAAAAGCAAGCCTCCTCAATCCACGACCACCTACCCACAATCGTCTAAGTCGGTACCGGTATTATCCCCAACTTGTTTTAAATGTGGTGGTAAAGGACATTATCGTCGGTTTTGTCCTAACAATAGCAGTTCGACTGCAAAGCGTCCTTTATTGGCTATAGAGCCCAAACATGTCAATTTTATTGGTACCAATTGTAACAGTAAATTCTTTAAGACAATTCTTATAGAACAGAGGCAAATAAAATGTTATGTTGATTTTGGGAGTGAGTGCTCTCTAATTAGCAAAGCTGCTGTTCAGTCTTTGGGATTAATTTTATTTCCACTCGACACGCCTGTTATACTTTCGTCGCTTGGGGATTCTTGTATTATACCCGATGGATTTGTTGACGCACATGTAAACATTGATAACATCAATAAATATTTGCGCTTCTATGTTGTTGAGAAGTATGTCATGAATGTTGAGGTTCTCGTAGGGCAAAACTTTACGGAATTAGATGACATTAATTATTTTAAGAGTGGACGTCTACTACAATTTGTTGAATCAAATTCAAACACGCCTTTTCAAGAAATCTGTTCTGTGAAAAAGCCATATTGGTTACTGGTAAAAAGATTATTTTCATCAAAAAACTTTACAATCTGAATTCCTTTACCATGAGACTTTGAGCAGTACTTACAACTAATTTTCTGTACACGGGCAACTGTTGTATTCCGTTCACCTTCTATTGCCGCAGCTTGTGTTTCCGACAATTCGTAATTTCTTCCAGCATCTAGTAAGTCATTCAGAGACCAACTTTGCTCTTGCAAACCTCGACGACGCAATCTTGGATTTTTTGTTCCAATTAAAATCTGCATTTTCACTTCATTATCTTTTGACGAATCAAATTCACACAAAGCAGCCTGTGTTTGTAGTCTAGTATGAAATTGGTCAATGGATTCATCAGGAGTTTGTTTCATTTGCCGAAAATTATAAATCTGATATATAGTATTTTTCTTTGGTTGAAAATGCATGGTCAGGGCAGTAGTAGCAGCTTCAAATGATTCATCTCTTACAGTTAACGTTTGGAAGATGTCATACATATGTTCACCTCCGTAATGTAAAAGCATGGCTTTCTTTCGCTTGTCATCTGTCATTCCTAAAGCTTCAAGCATATTTTCAAATCGTCCTAACCACTTAGACCATCTTTGTGCAGTAGAAGCTGCCGAAACATCATCTATTCCAAGCAAAAATGGAGCAAAATGAACTAAAAGTCCACCTGCGTTGCCGTCCGCACTCATGACAAATTTTTTTCTTCTGTCAGAAATGTCACCCAACTTCTATTACTGTTTTTTTTTCCAGGCGGCAATGCATAAATTACATAAAATGTCGCTCACAAGGTATTCATAGGTGTTCACCTAGGGATCCACTAGTTAGACTTCACCAAAATTCTTTTCTTTTCAGTAAAAAGTTCGCTTATCCTCGTCGCCAAATGTAGCATATCAAACACGTATTTATTGCTTATTTCAACAACCCACTTTATTCATCTGTTTCATTTCACTACATTACACTTCTTGTACCGCAAATTTTACTTGATTTTTAGTAATCATCTTCGGCATCTGTACCTTGTCAGTAAACACAGCAGCCATGTTTGCAGGCTCATTGTTGCCAACTGCGTCAGCCACTTCATTCGTATCAAGCGTGCGCAAGATCGGCTTACACTTGGGACCGTCGGCCTTCGGCTGAGACTTCATATTTGGCTTTTTCTTTGCCACACTTGATTCACATACTTTCATCTTATCTCCTTCAAGTACACCAATCTTATATAATAGCAAGTCATTTTTATCCGTCATTTCGTTCACCAGTTTATGTAATAATATGTTTTCAGCGCGTAGCCTTATAACTTCATTACAAAGCCTGTCATGCCCACAATTTTTTTTGTCACTATTGGTCGCTTCATTATCATATTATCATATGTTTTCGTAGTACTTAAGACAGCCCGGATGCATTAACACACCACAATTAATGCAAGAGAGCCCCTTTACTGGTACAACACCACACTTTTTACATTTTCTCGATGGAGCATCACAACCACGATCATCACTCGCCGCCATCTTGTACGCATTGCTTCGAGACCGAATTGTATTAGGAATAGCCGACTCGAGTGTTCAAGAGAAATTAATAAAACAACAAGACTTAAATTTAGAGAGAGCTATTGAAATATGTAGAGCGGCAGAGGTATCAAGGACACAGATAAAAGTGGTGCAAGAAAGGGTAGTCGACCAGATGAAGAATGTGTCAGAGGCCAGAAAGAAAAAAAATATTCCAGATGAAAGAGTGGAAAAGAAGAATTATAACAGTAAGAATAAAGCAACAGAAAAAAGAAAATTTAAGTGGTACCGTTGCAGTCAAACTCATGGTCCGAAAGAGTGTCCAGCATTTGGGAAAAAGTGTCAGAAATGTGGGATCAGTAACCATTTTGCAGTGGCTTGTAGAAGTACGAAGAAAAAGGTGGCAACAGTACAAAATGAAGAACCTGAAGATGTGTACATCGACTTGGTGCATGTTCTCAGTACACACGAAGATGAAATAGAATGGAAGAAAAAGGTTGCTGTAGAAAATGAAGAAATTATTTTCAAGCTGGATACAGGATCAGAGGTGAATATCATTCCTGAACATTTATTAAAAAAAATACTGTACAAAAAACCGCAGCTGTGTGATAGTGTTAAAAAATGTAGAGTAATATTAGAGGCTTACGGAGGGTCTAAAGTTGAACCAGTAGGTACAGTTAATTGTAAAGTAGGAAAAATAGAATGTAAGCAAAATTTTGTCATAGTTAATTTAAAAAATGTAAAGCCAATATTAGGTTTAAGAAGCTGCCAAAAATTTAGTTTAATTAATTTAATTAAAAAAACTGACTCTCTAGACACTAGATTTACAACTAAAGAAAAATTTATTGAATCGTGTAAAGATATTTTTGAGGGACTAGGTAAAGTTAAAGAAAAGTGTGAAATTAAAATTAAGAAGGATGCTCAACCTACGATTCAACCACCAAGAAGAGTTCCATTAGCACTAAAAGAAAAATTAAAAGTTAAATTAAATGAGTTAGAAAAGAGGGGCATTATTACTAGAGTAAATGAGCCTACTGAATGGCTAAGTAATTTAGTAATTGTTGAGAAAACAGACGGCTCAATCCGAGTATGTTTGGATCCACATGAACTTAACAAGGTAATAGAAAGGGAAAGATTTTTAATTCCTACATTAGAAGAAATTTCGGTTAAATTAAAAGGAAAAAAGTACTATACGGTTTTAGATTTTAAAGAGGGTTATTAGCAGATAGAATTAACTGAGATATCCAGCAAACTATGTGCATTCAGCACACCATTTGGATCTTATAAATTTGAGAGGCTTCCTTTTGGTGTAAATCTAGCGCCTGAATATTTTCAGAAAATAAACCAACAGAATTTTTCAGAAATAAATGGTGTCGTCGTTTATTTTGATGATTTATTGATAGCAGGAGAAACATTAGAAGAGCAGATCAAATTTTAAAGAAAGTAGTAGCTCGAGCTCGAGAACTTAATATAAAATTTAATATAAAGAAAATACAATTTCGAGTAGGTGAAGTAAAATATGTGTTTAACGAAGAAGGAATAAAACCTGACAGTGACAAAATAGAAGCTATACTAAAATTGAAAGAACCTAAAAGTAGAGTAGAGTTGCAAAGAATATTAGGGATGATAAATTACTTAAGAAGTTTTATACCTAATCTTTCGACAGTAACAGCGCCGATAAGAAGTCTTTTAAAGAAAAACACAGTGTTTAATTGGCTTCCCATACATAGTAAAAGGTTAAATGAAGTAAAGAAGCTGATAAGTAGTCCACCAGTCCTAGGAACCTTTAATGAAAAGAAAACATTAACGATTCAATCAGATGCTAGCAAAGACGGACTAGGATGTTGTCTGTTGCAGGAAAATAAACCTATTGCGTATGCGTCGAGGTCCTTAAGTGAAACTGAAAAACTCTATGCACAAATAGAAAAAGAGTTTTTAGCAATCGTATTTGCGACCAAAAAGTTTCATCAGTATATATATGGACGTGAAATACAAGTGATAACAGATCATCAGCCCATTGTTTCAATTATGAAAAAGAATATAGCTAAAATAAATTCAGCCAGACTTCAAAGGTTAAAATTAAAATTAAGCAAATACAAGTTGAATGTGGAGTATCGTCCAGGTAAAGAACTTCATGTAGCTGATTTGTTGTCTAGAAATTACTTACCTGTCACTGATAAAGATGAATTAGAGCTGAAAGAAGTAGTGCATTTTGTAGCAGAATATTTAAGGATGAGTCCAGAGAAGAAAGAAGAGTTTAAGAGACAAACTGAAAATGACGAAGATTTAGTGCAAATTAAAAAAATTTGCAGAGAAGGTTGGCCAAAAGATAAGAAAGCGTTAAGTGAAGAGTTAAAGAAGTATTGGAATTTTAGACATGAAATACATGAAATTCAGAATTTACTATTTGTTGAAGACAGGGTAATAGTACCGAAGAGTTTGAGAAAAAATATGTTAGAACTATTACATGAAGGACATTTTGGAATAAACAAAACCAAGGCTAGAGCAAGAGAGTTAATGTACTGGCCAAGTATGAATCAAAATATAGAACATATGATACTAAAATGCAAACTGTGTGAGAGATTTAGATCAAGTCAAGGCAAAGAGAAGTTATTACCTCATGAAGTTCCACCAGATCCATTTAGAAAAGTAGCCAGTGACATTCTGCATTATGCGGGTAAAGATTATGTCATTATAATTGATTATTTCTCAAGATGGATTGAGATAGAAAAGTTACGATCAAAAACGTCTTTGGACATAATTGAAGCATTTAAGAACGTATTTGGAATACCTGAGATAGTAATTGCCGATAACATGCCGTACTCGTCCAAAGATGCAAACAATTTGCATACGGCAATTTGGCAGAAAAGGGAGTGCATATCATAAAAAGCATGTTAAGAAAGACAAATGACATCTATCTAGCTTTATTGGAGTATCGAAATACACCCCTAACAGGTCTAAGGGTATCGCCAGCTCAATTGGTGTTTAATAGACGATTGAAGACCAAGTTACCCATTACAGAAACTCTATTGAAACCGGAAGTACAGAATCAAGAAGACATAAAAAACAGATTGACGTGAAGAAGATGTTGTACAAAGAATATTATGACAGGAATGCAAGAAACTATGAAAATTTAAACGTTGGTGATGATGTAGTGGTAAAGAGAAGAAACTGGGAACCGGCAAAGATAATTGAAAAGTGTAATACACCAAGGTCTTATTTGATACGAAATGAAAATAACAACATTTTAAGAAGAAACCGCGTGCAATTAAGAAGATCTTTAAACAAAGCTGTTGAAAGGAATAATGGTGAAGATGATATGATGGACATTGAAATAAACCAAAATAGACAATTTGAGTGTAAAGAAAGTAATAGAAATAGTGCTAAAGAAAGTGATCAGCCAGAACTAAATAAAATTAAAAGACAAACACGTGTACCTAGTAAGTTTCAAGAACACGTAATGTATTCTTGTGAAAGAAGGAAGGTGTTGTAAATAGTCAATGTTTTCATGTAGATAGTAGTTTAGAAGGTTAAGAACATGGCGTCTCAGATGCACGTATAACATGTGTTGTAGGAATGTTTTGTATTATTATTGTTTAATAAAGTTATAAATTACAACAAAGACGTATGACATGGTCGCCAGTCGATATTGGTTTCAAAATATGAGACGTTTTGTGAATAAATATGTAAACATTTGCTTAAATTGCCTATATTTTAAGTTACCTGGTGGTAAACGGCATGGTCGTCTCCATCCGATTTCCAAGATTCCAGTACCCTTTCACACAATTCATATTGACCACTTGGGTCCATTTATTAAATCCAGAAGGGGAAACACGCATTTATTAGTTATTGTCGACGCATTTACCAAGTTTTTACTATTATACCCGGTTAAAAATACAAAAACTAAACATGTTGTCCACTGTTTCCGTGACATGATTAAGGTCTTTGGAGTTCCCCATCGTGTTATTTGTGATCGTGGGAGGTCATTTACCAGTAAAGAGTTCCAAACTTTTATTAGTACTATCCAGACGAAATTACATTTTAATGCTGTCGCTATGCCTCGTGGCAACGGACAGGTGGAGAGGTATAATCAAACTATTTTAAATTCCCTAGCTACCACTGGAGCCAATGATGATGATGATAGGTGGGATGATAATGTCTGCAATGTACAACTTGGACTAAATGGTACAATAAATCAAGCTATAGGCGTCACTCCTAGTGAGGCATTACTGAGCTTCCGAGTAGTTTCGCAGGGTTTATTGGAACCCGAAGGACGTACTCCTTTGGACGTGACAGAGATACGAGAACGTATTGCACTACACACTGAAGGTTACCAAGAAGCACAGAAACGGCGATTCGATAGTGTGAGAACCGTTCCTCGATCGTATCAAGTAGGCGAGTTAGTGCTAGTCCGCCTGACAAGCATATCACCCACGGGATCAAGTCAAAAGTTGCTCCCTAAATGGAGAGGTCCTTTCAAAATAACGTGTGTCGTAGGCAACGACAGATACGAGGTGACTGACATTCCAGGTACCACCAGATCTAGACTGCGTTACACTGGGGTGGCTGGGGCGGACAATATGCGCCCCTGGATAACATATTAGGAATGTATGGATGGTTTAAAACCCTGGGCATGCACTCGTGCGAAATTGCTTGCCTCGCTAGATGTGAGTCTTTTCATGGGATGATGGACCACTGAGTAGTGTTGGTAGATAGCAGGTTATACCATAAGTATTATTTAGCTTGTTGTATTCTTTTATCTATTTCTGCATTAGTCTTTGTTTATTATTATATTATGTTATGTTACCTTAAAGTTTAACGTGGCCACGTTTGTTAGTGTTTCTTTATTAGCTGGGATGCATGTTAGGGCGACGCCAGGAAGCAACCGCCAGAGAATTTTTCAGCGATTTATGTTAATGACGATTGTCAGTTGCTAATTCGTTGTAAGTTTCAGCTCAATCGGACTCCAACAGACAAATCAGTGGATCAGTCGAGTGAGGTCACTCGAACGTGTCAGGAAAGGCCGTGTTAACTCTGTGTACGATTTGTCCAAAGCGGGGAACCACCGGCTACGGCTCGCGCGGTACCAAGTAATCCCCGGATAGGGTGAGACGGCCTGGAGTGGGGATTCGGCGACTGCGGGGGCATTCTCGATTAAGCAAGACCAGAGAACGCATCTTTAGCTATAATTGTTACGAATATCTTATAATAAACAACTTGATTACGAATTATTGAAATATATTTAACATATCTTATAATTTTCTTGAAGAAGCGTCCAATACACAGGAATCGTCGACTTACTACTCAAATGTTCCAGGTGTCCGTACAAAAATAATTATGTATATAGTTTATAATAATTTTCATCGGGTAAGATAGTGCACTTAAAAATATATTTTATTTATAGAATTCCACAGAAAAAATCTTCAATCTAGGATTCCTGTTCAGCCCACATCTATTGCAAGACGTAAAACTAACATTTCCGGAAAAGCGAGTCATGTAGGAGGACGACCCAGAAAAAACTGCAAAATTAAAACCAAAACATCACATAATATATCAAATAAAATAAACTAATTATTGTTTTTTTTTCTTTTTCTAATAAAAACGGATTAATAGTGCTATCTTACAAATCTTTGATCCTTAAAAAGTTTTTTTTTAAAGATTGTACTTATAATTTTTTGTTTTTATGAGTAAATAATAATTTTTAGAGGTTGGATGTTTTGTCAAATTGTAGAATATTATTTAACTTAACTTAGCAGAAATTAAAATCTACGTTTAGTCGTCTCAACGACTAACCCGAAGCCGCAGCAACACCACCAGCAGCAGCAGCCCTGAAGTTCTTCTGCAATGAAGAACGAAACGTCGGCAGTAGAAGTCAACGTGACGCGGTTCCAACCGGAAGCCAATTCAAACATGGACGACGGCCGCGGAAGCCTTCAAGTTAAATTAATTAAAGTCTACGTATATAGATATGTGTCTAAAAACCACATGTTACACAGTTACACAGGTTTTTGATATTTTAAAAGTTGAAATAACTATAGGTAATTGCCATAACTGTCATAACTCTGAGGAAAACATTATTATTTCAAAATAATAGATAAATGGAAGATAGATATTTTGAACATCATTAAAAATTTAATTTAGTTTATTACATTAATTTATTTATTAAATCATTATTATTTACTTATTAATTTATTGAATTAATTACAATCGTATTGTTTCCCTAGATATGTCCAAGCATGTCGATTTTAAATATTTTAGTGCGCCTTTTTTCAAAGTTGAGCCTAATGTGCTATTGGTCGATTATCGTTCCATAACACAAGTCAGGGTTAATTCAATACTCGCGTGTTTATAGCATCAATAATATAACCTATATTTTCCACGGCTTCGCGCTATTCCTCAATGCGCATGTCGAGCGTTTTTCGCCGCAGTCTCGACTCCGGCGACTTTCGAGCACCCAGAGTAATCCGAGACTATAATAAATGAACGCTAGTCTATTTTACGCACTGAGCGAAATGTGTATTTACGAACGACTTAAGTATGAATATTCGCTCAGAGTGTAGCTCGAGCGTCATTTGTGAACGCACCCCAGCACTCGGATTAACTGCCCTTTCACAATAGTGTTAATGTTAATGGTAATGTTAAAATGATAGTATCCAGTGTTAAAATGATAGTATCCAGTGTTAACACCAAGTATGCGTTTCATCAATATGAATTACACAGAAGCTGGTGTCAACACTCGGATCAGATTCAACTCTCCGATTTTGACGGATTATTTGAATAACACTCGTTTTGTTTTTCATAAAAGTATGTATAAGTTTTTGCCGTAAATTTTATTAGTGTTGCAAGAAGGCTGTTTTTAATTTAAAAAAATTAAGAATCAAATCTTGAAAACTACAAATAGGTACATGAAAAAAAATTAAATTTCAAATAATTCTGCCTTGTAACGTAGTAGAAATTTTAATAAAAGAAATTGTACAGTGATTTGATTGAATTGAAATTTTTCGACATATTTAAGCTTGAACGCGGGCATTAGGTATGTTTTTTTGCAAAATTCTGAAACAGGTAAATTTTTAATTTTAAAAAGACACTTTATTGCAAAAGTCTTTTCTCAATCGGCATTTGTTTTGTGTATGTATGTCATATGATAAAATTGAATCACGCGTATTTACTTGTATTTACAGAGTTTATTTGCAAATTGTAAGTGCTGTTTAAAGCCCCTAAGCTCGCTAAACTATATGTAAGTGCTGTCTATGAACAGTTTATCGTTAATAAAGCGTTGTTAACTAGACGAATCGTAAATTAGTATTTCCAGTTTCTCCTCTAAGTGCCTACACAATGTCTTCAGATTCTTCCTCGGACGATGAGTTTTAATTGAATAAATAAGCCTTTTCTTAAAGTGCACTAAAAGACATTCAAACGAAACATATTATTTGGTTTTACAAAAATCAAATAACCACTACAACCACACGCGAAGTATGTACCTATGTACCAACCACGCATACAGTTACTAAATTTTTAGGGAGTTTATGATATTTTACGGAGTTTAATTAAATTGTATTGGCGACACTGAGGATTCGTTGATCCATCGTGTCGTAGCATACGGTTTATTTTGTGAAACAGCACAAAGGTTGAATCTCGAATTAATTCGTGGTTCAGAGTTAACAAACACTTGGATTGAATCCGCGTTGGTGAAATCGGGCATTAAAGTAGCATTTAGTTAAAGGAGGCATTAGCATATGATTATGAAACCGGGCCTAAGAAACGCTACACTTCATGCTTTAGCTCATATTCCACACAGAACAATACAGCAGAGTTTGACAAATGGTATTAACCTTACAGGTCGCGTTCGACTTTGGGACATCAGAGCTCGCGTCGGACTGTGAGTCCGCAGCCGATGAAAATGCCTTGTGTAAAAAGGTATCCTCTCAAAAAGTATATTGGGGGATCAAATATTATTATCAAGCCCAGTAAACAAAGTTTTATTTAAAAATGTGTATTAACACTGATTATATGACATTAGGTTTTAGAAAATATAAACTGAAAAATCAAACTTACAAAATAGAAAATAACAACTGCAAACATTATTAAACATTAAAACATGTTGTAGATATTACTTTAATTCAATGATAATGTTTTAATATTTTTGGTTCTTTTAACTGATAGGTAGTTTAAGTTGGCAATAAGCCAACTTCAGGTTTATCTTTAAGAATATAAAAGTTTATGAAAGCTGTGTCGTGTTATTGACGATCTTTGTAACCACTCTTTTCTGCTTTATCCACGCCCTAGTAAAAATTACAATAGGTTATTGGCCCAGAACCGTTTAAAAAAAGAAAGCAGAAAGGATGATGCAATAATCGACGAAGAACGTGCAAGGTGGTGCAAGTAAAAAAAAAAAGAATCTAAGAAGTTCGTGACGGTAACAAAAGGTGGTACAAAGTGCATAAAAATAAATAAATAATAAAAAAAAATAAAAGAAGGGCATAAAAATGGAAAAAATAAACACCTTAAAATTAACCGGCGAAAATTGGCCGGTTTGGAAGTTCCAGACAACCATAATATTAAAAGGAAAGGGTTTTTTCGACTTGGTCGATGGGACAAGAGCTCTACTCACAGTGCCAGGTGATAACCAAACTAAATGGCAAAAGGACGACGCTAAAGCCCAAGAAATATTGGTAACACGAATGGACGAAGGTCCTTTAACACACATTTTGTCCTGTGAAACATCCAAGGATATGTGGGCAAAATTAAAGTCGGTGTACGACTAGGAATCAGCTGTGTCGGTTCACCTACTACAACAAAGGTTTTTTCTTTTGGAGTTTGACTCCTCGGTATCAACCTTTATGTCAAAAATAGAAGAAATTAAAAATAAGTTGAAAACAGCAGGCGAAATATTGTTGGATAAAATGATAATAACGAAAGTTTTAATGACTTTGCCCGAACAATATCGCCACTTCAGGTCTGCATGAGAGAGTGTACCAGTAGAAAATCAAACTTTAGAAGAATTGACGTCACGGTTAGTGTTAGAAGAAGAGCGAGCCAAGTCCCAAGAATCGGCTACAGCTTTAGCAAAAAATTTAAACAAAATAACCCGACATTACGATGTCACGTATGTTCCAAAATTGGTCATTTAGCAAAAAATTGTTATTTCCGAAATAAAAATAAAGCTAAAAAGTTTTGCACACACTGTAAAAAGAGCGGCCATGAAATAAAGACTTGTTGGTTCAAGAAAGGGCATAAAGAAAAAAATTCAAGCAAGAAAAATGAAGAAGGAGAAAACGAGAAAATGCTTTCATGGTTTACACGGAAGATTTAAAAAGTCATGACTGGTGTCTTGACTCAGGTGCTAGTGAGCATATGTGTTGGGACAAAACTCTTTTTCAGAGCATAAATAAAGTAAAACACAAGAAAATGGTGCAAGTAGGAAATGGAGAAAAGCTAGAAATAAGAGGTGTTGGAGAAATTAAGCTATGGGCATTTACCCAAAACAAACAAATTGAAACAACACTCACACATGTGCTGTACGTGCCAGGACTTAAGTTTAATTTGTTTTCTGCAGGAAGTGCTTTAGATAAAAATTTCTATATGTTTTCAGACAACAAACAGTGTGAATTTGTAGATAAAGCTGGCAACACCAGGGCACTTGCTATCAGAAGAAATAAATTATTCAAAATGCTGTTCACCACAGAAAGGTCTACAGAGTGCAATACAACAGTATTACTTACTAGCGAAGAAACAGACAGTTTTGTTGAAAAAAATAATCCACAAAGTCCAGTGTCAGAGTGTATGAAAGTCAAGGTAATATAAAACATTAAAGTTTGGCATGATAAGTTAGCACACCAAAATATCAGATATGTTCGAGACATTTTAAAAACAAATGAAATAGAATTTGTCGGTGTTGAAGATTTTGTGTGTGAGCAATGTCTCTCAGGCAAACAACATAGACAAACATTTCAAAACAGTGATTCAAGGGCCGCAGGTCTCCTAGAACTGGTGCACGCTGATGTGTGCGGACCTATGGAAACAACGTCTCTAGGAGGTGCTCGTTACTTTCTACTTCTTAAAGATGATATTCGTCATATAGATTTGTTTACTTCTTGAAACAGAAATCAGAAGTTAAAAAGAGTATCGAAAAATTTATATCTTTGGCAGAAAGGGAAACTGATCATAAAATGAAAATTCTCAGGACTGACAATGGCTTAGAATTTTTAAACAATGATGTCAAAGAGTTGGTAGAAAGCAAAGGCATAAAACATCAGCGCACAGTGATCTATACACCAGAACAAAATGGACGAGCCGAAAGGAAGATGCGAACATTAGTCGAAGCTGCAAGAACAATGCTAAACGGAGGACGAACATTAGAAAAACATTTTTGGGCCGAGGCCATAAATACAGTGACTTATATATTAAACCGAAGTGGACCAAGCCCACAAAACTTAAAAACGCCCTACGAATTATGGCACAAAAAGAAGACTACAATTAAAGACTTTCAAATTTTTGGAACAAAAGTATCTGTGCATGTTCCTAAAGAAAAGAGACTTAAGTGGGACCCAAAAAATCAGATGGGAATATTTTTGGGACAAGATGTAAAAGGTTACAGAATATATTTTCAAAATAAAAATAAAGTGGAAACACATAGAGATGTCATTTTCATATCGGAAAGAAATAAAATAACAGAGATGACAGAAGAGATTATACGCACAAAAGAAGTTGAAGAAACATTAGAAGAAGAAAACGAAGTTGAACAAATAGTTGAACAAGAAAGTGAAGAAATTAACGGACTAGAAAATGATGACAATTTAGAATATGACGTAGAAGAAAATAATACAAGTGACTCAAATGATGAAATCGAAGAACCCATGTACAATCTGCGACGAGAAAGAAGAAGAAATCACAGGTCCGATAACTATGAAATGGATATGGATAAAATCATGTTAACAACAAGTGAAACTGAAGAAGATCCGATGTGTTATGAAGAGGCTATAACAAGCAGTGATAGTGAAAAGTGGAAAGAAGCGATGAAGACCGAAATTAATGCGTTAAACGAAAATGAAACCTGGGTGATTGTAAAAGAAAGTGAGGTTAAAAGCAGAGCTGTGCAATGCAAGTGGGTGTTTAAGAAAAAAAGGGATGAGGAAGGAAATGTAGTAAAGTTTAAGGCTAGATTGGTAGCTAGAGGCTTCCAACAAGTTAGTGTGTATAACTCCGATTTTTATAGTCCTGTGGCAAAATTAACATCGATAAGAATTTTCTTAGCTCTTTGCAATAATTTCAATTTTAAGATTCATCAACTTGACGTTTGCAGTGCTTTTTTAAATGGTGACATTGACGATGAAGTGTTCATTACTTTTCCGAAAGGTTTTGGTCAAAATACAGGAAAAAGTGCTAAACTAAGAAAATCCTTATACGGTTTAAAAAACTCACCAAAAAATTGGTATAAAAAATTCAACGATTTGATGTTAAAGCTTAACTTTACGAGATCTGAAAATGAATATTGTATTTATATAAAAATTACAGAAATGTCTAAGACGTTTGTCTTAATATATGTGGATGATTTATTATTAGCAGGTTCAAATGAATTAGAAATTAAGAAACTTACACAGACTTTAAATGATAATTTTAAAATAAATGATTTAGGTCAAATCAGATATTTTTTAGGTATGTTGATAACACACAAAATTTAACAGAAAACAAAATAATAATAAATCAAACCACCTACCTCAAAGGTATTTTAAAACGTTTTGATTTAGAAAAGTGTAAACCAAGCAATATTCCTATGGAAGTGAACTTTAGGCATGATGAACTAAAACGTGAATGCTCCGAGAGTCAGGAAATCGAAAATAAGTGTAGAAGAGCTATAGGTTCTATAATGTATGCAATGCTCTGCTCTAGACCTGACCTATGTATCTCAATAAGTATTTTGAGCAGGTATCAATCCTCTGCAAGTTTTCAGCTTTGGCAAGCTATCAAACGAGTTTTACGTTATGTTCAAAACACTTTAGATTTATCTTTAGTTTTTCACAAAAATAATTATGAAAACTTGCTAGAAGGATACGCAGACTCTGATTGGGCTGGTGATAGGGTGGACCGAAAATCAACTTCTGGTTATTTGTTTAAAGTTTTTGGATGTTTAGTTAGCTGGTCTTCGCGAAAACAATCAACAGTCGCTCTATTATCAACCGAGGCTGAGTACATTGCTTTAAGTCTGGCTGTGAGTGAAGCCTGTTGGCTCAGACAGTTAATCTTTAACCTTTTAATTAAAAATGGAAAACAGTTAAGTGTAGTAATCTTTGAGGATAACCAATCTGCAATCAAAGTATGTAAGAATCCAGAATTTCATAAGAGACTAAAACACGTAGATATACGTTTCCATTTTATAAGAGAAAAAGTTAAAAGATAGGGCAATACTCTTAAAATATGTACCAACAAATTTGCAAATTGCTGATTTCTTTACAAAGCCCCTATCTGTACCCAAGTTTAAATTGTTTTAAAAGTAGGTGTAACTTGGTCGGTGAAAGGACAAAGTGATGTTTAAAGTAATTTATTCATTCAGCTGACAGTTTCGGTTGAGTTTCCAACCTTCTTCGGAGCCTATAACAATTTTAAAATTTGGAAAACAAGTTTTTTTTTTATTTTATAATTTAAATTAAAATTAAATAAAATTACCTCTGAATATTGAATTTTGGCAAAGACATGACCTACCCAAAGGGTACTGATTAAAATAACGAATTAAAACCTGAAAAAATTAACAACATCAGCAAAGCTGGTAGGTACAAACAAGTTTACAAAAACAACTTACAGGCGATATAACGGATAAATTCCTCTGATTGAGTGTGATAAGTGCTTCGGAAAAACTCGCTTGTACCTACATTGAAGTAAGAAGTTCCGGCGATTCTCCCATTTTGCAAGTTTGATCATTAGAAACATCCATAATTTGAACTTTTTCATGTATTCCAAACCATAATTGACTCGTAAATTTTGATAAAAACCCATGGTTTAACCATAATTGACTCTTAAAATTCAATATTCAGAGGTAATTTTGTTATTTAATTTTAATTTAAATTATAAAATAAAAAAAAACTTGTTGTCCAAATTTTAAAATTGTTATAGGCTCTGAAGAAGGTTGGAAACTCAACCGAAACTGTCAGCTGAATGAATAAATTACTTTAAACATCACTTTGTCCTTTCACCGACCAAGTTACACCTACTTTTAATATTTTTTGAGGACACCATACAATTGCAAATTAATTTTTTTTGTAATAAATGTGGTTTAGAGTAATGTACCAAATGGGACGTTTATCATTGAGGGGGAATGTTGTAGATATTACTTTAATTCAATGATAATGTTTTAATATTTTTGGTTCTTTTAACTGATAGGTAGTTTAAGTTGGCAATAAGCCAACTTCAGGTTTATCTTTAAGAATTTAAGTTGACAGTCGTTACCTATGGTTGTTAAAATAACGTTGCTCGTGATTAAAAGTATAAAAGTTCATAAAAGCTGTGTCGTGTTATTGACGATCTTTGATCTTTTGATCTTGATTTGATTTGATCTTTTCTGCTTTATCCACGCCCTAGTAAAAATTACAATAAAACAAAGTAACTGGAGGGTATTTAGTGTTGCCATTCTGCATTTTCCAGACAATTTTCACATATATATTTACTGTGTTCAAGACACAAGTAAGTCTTACATTTAATGCAAAAATATCTGGTTGGCCGATTTTTTTTTCTATCGTTTATTTGCTGTTGGTTCCTCTTGTTGTGGAGTATCTTCTATTCCAGAAAGTTCTTTTATTCTACACTTTAGTGATCGAGAAATGTGAGGTAAAGTAGCACGATATTGCATATGTTCACTTATTAATTGAAAAGAGAGTTTTCGCAAAAAATTTCTCCTCAAGATAGACGTATCTGGATTGTTTAAATTGAATATCACAAATGAATTTATTCCACCTACGTTTAGTATGGCATAAAAGACTACCATCGTCCACCGTCTCGTATTTCGAGCGCAGTTGTAGTCGGAACAAAGTTTATCAACAGCGTCGACACCTCCCTTTGTACCGTTATATGTTATAATCATTTCAGGCTTTCCTGTATCTCCATCAATTTGGTCGTCATGGTGCATACTGGAAATTACCAAGACATTCTTTTTTTCTTAGGGATATATGACACTAAAGTGCAATCCTCTTGAAAAGCAAACATTGACGATCCATTCGGGCGCTTGGATGGATTTGTGAACTCCAGGGGCAAATTCTCTTTTGTTCTTACGGATTGTTCCCAATACCGTTAATCTAAAATTTTCTTTTAAATTCCGCACTAAATCTACACTCGTGAACCAGTTATCTACAGTCACATTTCTTCCCGTACCTCGGATAGGTTCACAAAGTCTTTGGACAACAGCACCAGGAGAATTGTTAACTTGAAACGGACCGTCAGGCTGTCTGCCGACATATACCTCTGGATTACTAGTGTAGAATAGCTTCGCGTCACAAAGGGCAAAAATTTTAATTCCGTACTTGTTCGGCTTATTAGGTATACAGGGATATTCACATAAACCGTTCGTTAAAAGTTTTCAAGGTTGCAGTTCACGTAGATATTTGAAATTTAAGGAGCAAGGGTTTTCCGTGGAGATCTCTTTAAATAAAATAAAATTGCCTTTGTATCACTTCCGGTTGTAC